>CM070622.1:76749112-77109112 GCA_036346255.1 Ampelocalamus luodianensis | reverse complement strand
CAATGCCCTACAATCGTTCAAGCAATTCCCTCGTTGTGACGCCCATGACCAACTCCACCTTGATATGTGGATGATGATTAGATTGTTGCCTCTACTGCACATTAGCTTGCGGTTACTAGGTTGGTGGTGTGATGAGGGTGCAGGAGGCCTACGAGATGCACTTTGACACCGAGAGTAGGAGTGGCAGTAGGAGAGCACTGCCACGAGCTGCGGAAGAGGTGCCGCAGGAGCGCGGCAAGCTTGGAGAGGAGGTCACCGTCGAGCACGAGCTCCATGACGAGGTAGATCCTGGAGCATCTAGTGGAGGCGATGCACGTGCGGTGAGGTGGAGGATGAGTAGGTGGAGGCGCCATGAGGATGAGGATTATGAGGTTGATCCGGAGAAAGAGGAGAAAAGGAATAGAAGAAGTCAGGGGCTGACTAATGGGCCCACCATATTTTTAAATTTATTTACTTACTATGCCGATTGGAGTGCTCACGTGTCAAAACCCTTAACCCTAGCACAGCTTGTCAAAACATCTGCCACGTTAGCGCCAGCTTGGACCAAAACCGGCTTCAATCAGCAGCACCAAAACCAAAGCACTCGGTTTTATAGTTAGATGTTGAAATTCAGACTTTTGCTGTAGTTAAGGGGTCAAATGGACTTAACGTCCCTCCAATTTTCCATTGATAAACTACTCCAAAATCCAATTCTCCCTTTGAGGAATGATTGATCTGTGCATGGAATTTAACAGAGTCTACTCTTGAAAGTTGAAACCTTTGCCCTCGCATCATTAGATGGCGACTAAAGAGTTAAAAGATCAAAACTAAAAGCTAGCACTCTCAATCTTTCACTATTTTTTCCTTTGTTTTCTGCCCTAGCAAGTGTGACCTGGTAGAAACTTGATCAGTCCAAATATTACCACACCCCTTTTCACCTCTGTCCCTACGTACTTCCACAGCAGTTAGCCAGTGTCAACTTACTTCAATCATCGTAATTAAGGATCGTATTTAGTACTAATATAAAACAAGAGGTCATTAACATCACAGTAAACTTCTGGCCCACAGTTGGCATCTCACATATGGGATATATATGGCGTAGCATATACTGGGGCATTCTTAGTTAGTTGTTAATTAGTGTACTCTGTATCCGTCCAAAAAAAATGTGTACTCTGCATGCCGATCGAGAAAACGGAGTGCTTGATTCTGATCTGAATTATTCGTGTGGTCTTGTATGTTTATGCCTGACCGACCGGTCCATCTAACTGATTAAATCAAAGGAGAGGTTGTTTTTTTTAAAAAGGAAATGGAATTGAAAATGAAGTTGGTAGTGTTTAATATCGGCCTTCTGATTCAAGGAGCTAGCATGAGATTATCTCTGTTGATCTTCCCCTGAAACGAAACAAAACTTCCTCTAGCAGTCTAACTATATATGCCGACCATCATGTTGGTCAAGGTATGCAAAATACTTTTCTACATGATTTTTCAAGTATATATGCAATTCATCATTATTCTCACCTACCTTGTTTGTTTACTCGTATTGATTAGAAGGATGCTGAATTTTAGGATCATAGAATTGAAATACTAATTCAATAATGATCATAGAGAACATGACCTGTTGAACAGGTGCTGGTAAAAGATGATAACCGGCATGTAAAAGAGAGACTGGACAGGAGCTTTTGACGGGACCCATTCATGAACAGGTCTCGTCAAATGACCACGCTTCTGTAGTAGGTTAGAGCGACACCAAATCTCATATCTGAATCTATATGCATATGCCCATAATGATGTATGCGCATGTATGTTCAAAGCTAAATCCCGTAATGGCAACCAAACACATCAACTGTAACGAAGACGATAAGCCTTTAGATGCAGCGGAGGGGCTACACAACTTTACATGTAGTTCGTCTAAAAAATGATTACAGACAATGCTCTATCCATTCAGAAATGAAATCGATAATTTCTTGTGATAAATTGGAGTCTTAGTTTTTGAACTACTTAAATTTCACAAAAGGACAGGTATACTGGCATAACTATCGAGGAACTACATATTTTAGAATCAATTTCGTAGAACTACAGATTTAGAGGTAAAGTTTTGCCGAAATCTACAGATTTAAGAACTCCTACCGTCACGCCACACTGACAAGCCACACCGAGAAGACACCCAAAGTCTTTTCTAAAGTGCGAAACCCTATGTATATGAAGCTATCGGATAGCTAGGGAGGACAATGAGATGTACGCAGATGAGCCAGGTATGTCAAAATTCTTAAATATGTAGCTTAGCGAAACAAAAGAGCTCTAAATATATAGTTCCTTAAAATTAGTTCATACATATATAGTTCTTTGATAGCTATGCCAATATACCTGTTGTTTTGTGAAACTTAATTCTTCGATAGCTATGCCAATATACCTGTTGTTTTGTGAAACTTACTCTACTAATTAGCTATGGTATATATTACATATGCAATGAGCTATTCTTGTCAAATGTTGATATCTCTCGACAGAAAGGTGTATAGAATTAGAATTATATTTAGAATAGAATGCCAAGTAGTGGGAGAAAGAGTGGATGCATGGACATTTGTGCTTGGTTTTCCACAGTTCACCTAACCGCGCAGGATGCCAAGTGGGAGAAAGAGATGGATGCATGGGCATTTGTTCTTGGTTTTCCACAGTTCACCTAACCGCGCAGATTGACATGTTGATATATATCCTATGTGATCACAGCCTCTAAAAATTCCTTCACTAAATTAATCCATTGTCAAAACGAATATTATCGAAAGTCAGAAAAAAAATTCAAAATCTTTGTTTGAACCCTTACTCACGAGCGCAATTCGTCCAAACGGAGAAGAGACCGGGTAAATTAGAGGGAAAGT
The DNA here is from genome assembly GCA_036346255.1 of Ampelocalamus luodianensis. NCBI lineage: Eukaryota > Viridiplantae > Streptophyta > Magnoliopsida > Poales > Poaceae > Ampelocalamus > Ampelocalamus luodianensis. The sequence continues at coordinate 77,106,260 of CM070622.1, read as the reverse complement.
CGACAACGATAATGTTAGCCATATGTCGACGAACTCGGTTGATCCTGGATAGGAATGATCCGTTGCAAAATTTGAGGTTGCTAAAAATTTTCACACTCGACAGCACGAAATTTATTGCAAAGCTAGGGTTTAGGACGTTATATCCATCACAGTAGGGAACGACTGGAGCAGCTAGCAGTCAGCAAGCAAGTCAAACACTCTGGCCTGATTTAATTTGTCGCATGCAGGATTCTCGAAAAGAATTTGACGTCTGTGCATGCATCATCGATCCAACTACTACGGATTGGGATCGTCAGCGTCTAAAGGATTAAATGCCGATGATCTACTATTCATGTTCATGGTATTAGAATTGCTATTTGCTGAGTATCACTGTAAAATACTATTCATACACTAAAAAACCTATTAATGTGGTGAACCTTTGTCCTTGTATTAATGCAGATGATCCTGATCCTCCCGCTACTAGCTAGCAGAGGCTCCAGCTACTAGCTAGCAGAGAGGTTCCTGTGCACACATGCATCGTGCATGATAGGTTTCAGCTAATCATTTAGGTGCATGCCCATAGATCATAATGCATACACACTGTTTGTGCCATTCTAACAAGTAAGCAATTCGGAATTGATGCGTGGTAGGTATGTATATCATCCAAGCTAGCAGCTAAGGTAGCAAAACTGATGAGGACAGATTTTTTTTTCGTGATAAGTATGGTCAAGATGCATGTAGTCAAACGACTGAATGAAAATGATTGAAAGAAGAGGCTCACTACATGGTTGGAAGCCTAAGTTTGCCAAAATTTTTGTTGCTAAAACTTGGTAGCATTGATCAGATTTGACTTGTATACTATATTTGGTTTGTTGTCAATATTTTGGCAAGAATCCATTCACCTTGGGCTCTTTAGTTCATTTTCTCCCCTCTTGTAGCCAAATTATGTGGCCAGTAATTTGGTAACTAAATTCAAATAATGCCAAATTTTGGCACAAACCAACCAGTGACATTGTTGTGTCCTGTGTGTTAATTCGTGGCCAAGACGAGAGCCCATCCAGCTGGTAGGACCGTAGGTCGGTAAGACCAGGCCGTAGGATCAGTGAGTGCATGTTCTGAAGTCTCTGCTTGCCGAGTGCCCGTCTCCCTCTACTCTCAACTGTTGCACCGCATGCACGGTCAACTCTGATCAGACGGTGTACGTTTCTCCAGGGCAGGCGCAAAAGTGAGGTAAAAAAACTGGGGCCGTTGATGCAGCAAGCCCATGAGCCCATCCTATGCTCTGTATTGTTCCGATCCGTCACCGTCTGGTCAGTAAGCATGTCTGGAATGTGTGTGTGGAAGTCTAGTGATTGATTGAAGAAGACAGAGAGAAAAAAATGAACATAAATTCACACTGCTCTTGTTCCTTGTGTGCACTGCACAGACAAGTACGTTGGAGAAGCTGCGGAATTTGACGTGCATGCAGTTGTGGCAGCATGTAGTAGTAGGTGAGGTTCAGGGTCCGGGTCCATGCGTTCTCAAGTCTGAACTCTTGTTTTTTTTTTTTCTAAGCAGTCTCATGTCGATTTTTTTTGCCTAAATAGTACCTTTTCAGGTGGAATTAGCACAAATGGTGTCTCACCCACAATTTTGCAAATTTTGCGCGCGATACGTCCGTGGGTGGTACGGTCGATTATCATGCCGCCATGTCGCCTCGTTCGCACCACCCTAGGACGGAGGCTCCTCATCCATTCCTCCTTGGGACGGATCCGCCATGAGTTGCCCCGTGGCAGCAACGAGGACGAAGGCGCTCGGCCTGACATGGTCGCCGACGCTAGGGTTCGAGGTGGCGTGCGCAGAGGAACAAAATGGGGAGAGGACGACTAGGCGAAGGTGGTGACATGGACGCGAACACCATAGGTGGTCGGAGTTGGCCGATGGCGAGCTCCAAGTGGCAGTGCGGATTGGATCACGGTGGCGAGATGGTTTCGGCGACTCTCCGTGGAAAAGGACACGCGCATGAGGTAGAAACGCGGCGCCGGGATGAAGAACGTGGGGTCGATGAGCAGCGGAACTCATCGGAGGAGCAAGGAACGGGCGGTGAAGGGCGACGGTCGGAGAGGAGAGAGATGAAGTCAATCTCGATGCACGGTGATCCAAACTCAAAACCACAAGAGGGGAAGTGTAGATTAGGGACTAGAACATGGGATGACGCGAGGAGATTGGCAAGGAACTCACCTAGGCGGCGAGGAACGCGAAGACGAAGTGTTGGCCATCACGTGCACCCTTTTCATCTCTTTCGTCTCCGACCGCACTATGTTGCACCCATTCCTCCATCGACGAAGCTCCTCGGGATGACCCATCCGCATCACCGGTTCCGCCACGATGTCCTCCTCCATGTTCTACCATCCATTGGAGTCCTCGAGCTCTGGATTGACGGCGTTGTCTTCATCTTCCTCATGTCCGGCCAAGCCCGCGACACCTGAAACGCCTCCTTTGCGTTCCCTGACACTCCGGTGAGTCTCTTACGGATTGGACCACGTCACCTTGTGTCCCATCGCCAGATCTACAATTCCCAGCTCTCGATTTCGTGTTTCTTCCTTCGGGCATCGAGATCTTTTTCTTCTACCTCTCCGGCCGCCGCCCTTCGCCGCCCGTTCCTCGCTCCTCTGGTGAGTTCCACCGCTCATCAACCCCGCGTTCTTCATCCCGACACCGCGTTCTACCTCATGTGTGTGTCCTTTTCACGGAGCATCGCCGGAATCATCTCGCCACCGTGAACCAATCCGCGCTGCCGCTTGGAGCTCGCTGCTAGAAAACTCCGACCACCTCGGTGTCCGCATCACCACTTTCGCCACGTCATCCTCTCCCCGTTTTGCTCCTCCACACGCCGCCTCGAACCCTAGCGCCGGCGACCATGTCAAGCCGAGTGCCTTCGTCCTCGTTGCTGCCACGGGACAACTCGTGGTGGATCTGTCTATGAGAGGGACAAACAAGGAGCCTCCATCATAGGGTGGTGTGGAAGAGGTGACGTGGTGGCACAGTAGCTGTCTGTGCCACACACGGACGGTATCGAGTGCCAAATTTGCAAAATCGTGGGCGAGGGCACTATTTGTGTTAATTCTGCCTGAAACAGTGCTATTTCGGCAAAAAAAAAATTCCTCTCCTGTCTCATGTGTGTTGCATCATACAGTTTGAGGCCGAGCATGTGATGAAACAAAGAGGGGCCACTTAATAGACTTGGAACATCAACTTTAAAATATTACGGTTTAAACATGAAATTGGGTAGTAGAGAGAGAGAAACTAATAGAATTTTATACTAACATACAGTACAAGGCTTTACTATTCCATTAGCGCATATGCAATCACTAAAATGGAAGAGGAGGCCACGGACCTTGTTGGTCTACACTAGGCTCCGACCATACACACAGTAACTGTGATTTAATTTAGCATATAGTACAATGGATCAGGGAGAGAATACCATGTGCATCCTTCCTTATGGTGCATTCTTTGTCCATCCCACATCTAAAAGTTTTGAAAAAATCTTAAAATATTTTTAGATGTAGAAGATGGTATATTCTGTAGCTGTGCAAAATTTCAAATGAAACTTGTTTGCATTTGGAAGATATGAAAAAGAGAAATTTGGCATGAATAGTGTTAAACACTATTTATGTCGATTGTTTATCAATTTCTTCCAAATGCAATCGAGTTTCATCTTAAAAATTTGGATTGGCTATAGATGTTGAATTAGTGATTTTAGCAAATATTCATATATAATTCCAACAGCAATAAACATAATTAAAGCGTATTTCCAGCAGCATATAAATGACAAAAATGACATATAAACATGTAATTTCTTTATGTTAATTAAACAGGATAATATGCTCAGAAGATAGGACTTGAAAACATACAGAATCAACATAATGCTCAGATTTAAATGTTTGATTATTTGCTCTTAGATGTCGGGCTGCTCAAGATTAGATCTTGGCCTCCTTGCTACTTTTGTCAATATTCCTCACTTATTAGATATGACACTATAAATCAGACTTTGGAACTGAAATGAATGCAATACTTCTATGTCAAGAACAGATATTGAGTTATCTCACAAGTCATAATTCATAAACAACATTCAATACTTTTGGCCAACAAAAGGGAGTAATTATCTCACAGTGCAAAACTGAGATCTCAAAACAACATTTAGTCCTTTCGGCCAACCGAAGGAACATGCATATCACAGTACACAAACTGTAACACCCCGGCTATTCGGAAGCCAAAATGCTACCTAAAGGACTAACATAAAACAATACCGCGAAAGAATTTCAACAGAAACTTATCAACTAATATAAAAAGACCAACATCTTTTAGAACCTAAGCAGGATTTAAAACTGTATCCAACAACAATTCACAATTTCCAATTATTTAAGTCTATTGAATCCACTAAGATAATCATATCAAACCAATAATCATGGAACATAAGCAGTTATTTAAACAACAATAACATGAAGGATGATATCATCCACAACTAAATTTATTTATTACAGTCCATCGCTTAACCAAAGAAAACAATATCCATTCTTTTATTGAATCTAATATCAAGTGAAGTATTTGAGTAGTGCGTGTCTACTCCCTCCCAAGAGAACTTCATCAACAACCACCTAAAATAAATAAACAAAGCAAGAGTGAGTCCAAGACTTAGCAAGTACATTGAATATATGAATAGACCTCCAATATGAACAAGACAACCTCTTCACACTTTTTGAACATACAACAAATGGATATTTATGAATGCATGAAATGAATGGAAATAATAAAAGGAAGGACTGCACACGTGCTTATACCGGTATAGCTAGTGACACACCCGTCGGTGTTCACTTAAGCCCGTATTTAACCAAAATACGGGGATCCCAATCCCGTATGAAGAACGTTTCATACGGGTGTCCAAAACTGCCCACATTGGACTGGTGGGTCTTACGTGCCCATACTGGAATTGATGGGTCTTATAATCCACTCCCGTGGAAGGCACATGAAACAGGATGCATGAACTGAAGTATGAATTATGAAAGACGTCATATATATACTCATGGATATAACATATAAGAGAAGGACAAAAACTTTGAATATTCTCGTGGATATCAGAAAAACACAATACAGTCATCAAGCATGCATCATACACCAAATATATGAACATCAAAGTACTTGCCTTCCGCGTTGCGACACGTTAACAAGCAACGAAGGTGCCCTTAAATCCGAAGACTCGCCGCCTAAACAAGTAAATAATTGAAATAAGAACAACATGGTACAGAATGCTAGCCGCGTTGTTCTACAAAACCTTCCCGACCACTCTAGAACTAACTATCTTATCTAATCCGAAGACAGACAGCTCAAACAAGGAAAATGAGTCTGGACAGGACCCTTAAAACATACATAACTTTTACTCCGAAGGTCGAAAAATAGCAAACTCAATTGGGCTAGAAAGATAATGTAAATATATAAAATAACCTAGTTGGTGGACAACTCAAATTCTGTTTGTAAATGACTCGAATAGATCAATGAACAACATCTGTCCAGATCTGTCTAACAAGCCTGGACAGCAGCACGGTATTGGACATAACTTTTGATTGGCTGAATCAAAATTGGTGCTCTTTAACAATCTGAAAAGCTAAGAACAAAACCTACCAAAGTTTAGTTGGGCAATAGTTCAGATTTTGCCTCTAACAAAATTTGGCCCACGGCTCAAATCTATTAACAGAATTAACAAACAGAAATATCGGCTGAAATAAAATATCCATAACTTTGGTTCTACAACTCCAAATTGGATGTTCTTTATCAATCTAGAAAGATTATAAAATTCTCTACAATAACCTAGTTGAGTGAAAACCCTGAATCGTCCATTATCATATTCATATTTTAGGAGACAACTTGTTAGGTAGTTCCAAGTGACAGTTTGCGAATAAACGTCACGAAATCCAAAGGAGAAATCACTTGAATGCTCAAATAAAAAAAACATTTATTCCGTCTGAACTGGAAAGAATCACACATGTCAACATAAATGCTGAGCTCAACTTGCGAAAGACATCCGTCAAAACACATAGCTCAAACAAGAATCAAGAAAACGTGTCTCTACTTGAGGAAGCATCAATTTCTCAGTTTCTCTTTCAGGAATAAAACTTCTCTCAAACTTTGGAATTCCAATTCATCGCATAACACCCTAACTCATCTCTCTTAACTTGGCATTCTCAACGCTATGCTCAAGTCGAAATACATCATCCACACCTCTGTATAGAGGCACTATCGACTCTACCGAAACATTCTCTCAACAACTCCTCTACCGACAGAATTAATTTGACAGATGACTTTCAATGCATCTCAAAATAGATCTCACATGCAATCACATCACCTCAATGTTTTAAGAATAAACAACTCGAAATTCCCAGCACACACATTCATATACTTCCTCAAAAAGGATCTATCAATGATCATTCCATTGTTCGAAATCCACCCTTATTCTACTTCCTCTACACATAATCATTGGGAGACTCAAGGTCCTAGCAAAAAGAATGCGAAGCCCAAAATCAAACTCCAAGACTCCTACCATGAACTTCTCATATAGAAGATAGGGGAAGCCTCAAATTAAATCCCTAAAATTCTCACAATCCAAACATACACGCGCATTGACATCAACACAAAAATATTTCTTCGATCCAATTATCTTTATCAAGATCCTAACTCTTAGAGAGTTACTTACTAAGTCTAAGTCATTTTTGGCAGTAATCCAACAATCTCGGTTATCTCATTAGTCGCTTTAACGATCAGATTACCTCGCTAATACTACTCTCATTACAACACCATCATATTTCATCTGCACAACCACGCAAGGTACTCAACCGCGACACTCTAATACATCGAGTAAGATTCCCCATCCTTTCGAAAATTCTAATATTCCACCCGAATTGAACAAAGGATCTTGGATCACAAATCTCCATAGGTTCTAATGGTTGCAACAATGTAATCAGTTTAGCCTCAAAGGCAAACACTCTGTATAAATAAAATTCTCTCCAAGAATTATATACGAAATTAGTTCATCCTTCAATGCTCCTTGATTAACTTACAATCCAAGGTCTCACAACCACCTTGAATAAACACCTCGAAAAAACCACTGTGAAACGAATCGGTGAATCCTTCCTCAAAAGAAAAAGCAAATGAAGACATTTACTGCTCGAAGTAAACACAGGACCAAGAGAAATAGTCACTTAGTCAAAGAACTCGGAAAACATAGAGAACAACAGCTGAGGACTCAAGTCCTGCTATAAGCGAATACCAAACCACAAATGAGAAGAAGGTATTGCTCTTTGAAAATTGCTAAACTCTTATGGAACAAGGGTTTAAGCACACTCAAATAAACTGCAAGTTGCGAAACGCGACTTAAATCTCAAATACTTTTACTTCCCTCTTTCCTTTAACCAGGAAAGTTATTTTCTGTGATTACTACATCACTTTACCAGCTTAAACAAGATAAGCTCTTAAGACCAAATCATAGGAACCACTTAAGAACCAATAAAATCTTTCAACCCGTCTCTTTGCTCGAAACAGACTCAATTACCACATAACTCATGAGGTCCAAAAATAACAAACGCAAAACTCGAAACACTTTCACTAAAACAGTATCATGCAACTGATCATTTTTTTTCTTATAATTCGTTCAACATTATCATCACAGCCATAGTATGACAATCACACTAATCAACGAAATAATATGCTATTAGCAAGAATCATCATAATCTCTTATCACTTCATGAACTTTTAAAAAGAAACACAATTAACTACTTCATTATGTCTCTAAAATCTAAATAAGATTGCATATACTTGATCTAGGGAAAGCCTAGTGCAAAAACCTCATAATTGAAACAAACTCTTTCAACAAGATGATAATAGAACATGACAATCTCACCAATGTACACCAACAGAAATATCTTATTAGCTTTCATCCATTTAACTCTTACTGACACTCGATGCCAAGATAGTACACACTAAATGCTCTCTAGCCACATATGGCACAATCATGATCCTACCTCTGTTTGCAACCTCAACAATAGTTAAGAGGATATAATCAACATTCTAACTTATGTTCAGCAATTAGAATGAAAGGTCCTTAACTTTAATAATATAGGATACATAAGACAAGGTTTCACAAGGCGATATATCATCGTTCATCTAGTCATTTAAACATGTTTCAATAATTTTTAGCATGGCAAGAATCAAGTAAAGCTATCATTCAAATAAGATCATCAAGATCCAAATAGAAGACAGATTCAAAGTTAATATTTACCAAGGCAACATTTGAACACATCCTCAACTTAACCATCACTAGCGGTTAGAATAACCGAAAGAGGATCTAGATTCCAATCCATCTAACAAATTTAACAGATTACTCGATCGTAAGGATCAAACCGGTTCATCAACATTTCCACACTTCTTAATAACAATAGGTCCTTAAACAGTGTGAACAAACTCTTATCTAAAATTCATTATGTACCAAATACAACGACATTTCGCATTAGTCAATTCACTTCCATGGATACTAGTTAAGAATAAACTGCTTGCACAAAGCCAATAACCCAAATCTGATAACTTATCTCATAACGGTTAATTCATTTAATTAACACCTCTTACTTAAGCATGACAAGACATCACTTAAAGGTTTTAGCACAATCTTTTAGAAAAAGATGTATTAAATTTCAACAATTGAAAGAATTCAAAAGAAATACATAAAGCCAAAGTTTTCACATGATAAAGAACTTGCAATAGAAAACTTTCAGTATCCAGAATACCAAGTGAATAAAGATTCGCATCCTCCAACAAGAACGGTAGAACTCAAAGAAAAGATAAATTTCGCCGATAACTAACGTTCCCAAGAAACAACATTAGACCAGCAGTCAGGAGAACAAGTAGTCGATATAATGAATCAAGAAAGATCAATGGAAACTCATCAGAAGAAATGTAAAACACTAACTCCAAAAAAACTTCATCATTCGCAACTAACACCAGAACTGGACACATTCAGAATCAAGGAAGAGAATGATATTTTCTAAAGAAACTCACCCTCACCACTCATCTATGGTATTCGGGGTAGATACTACTCTATTATGTTACCAGGAACGGTGGTGTAATCTCACAAACCCAGGGCCACCACCACGACCTCAACCTCTCAATAGCCAATAATAAATATGAATATAGAATATCATCTCATAGCAATCACACAAATAAATTCATAGGTATAGAAGATCATATCATATCATAGATTAACAACAAGAAAGATAGTACAGAAGCAATTCAACAATTGCTCAACAATTGAAACATAACAATAGAAATACAGAAACAATGGATTTCCCAACCCCACCTACTGTGCATAGTGTGTTATTTTAATAACTTAATTACCACGGACCTAAAGCCCGCTCTGATACCAACTGTAACACCTTGGCTATTCGGAAGCCAAAATGCTACCTAAAGGACTAACATAAAACAATACCGCGAAAGAATTTCAACAGAAACTTATCAACTAATATAAAAAGACCAACATCTTTTAGAACCTAAGCAGGATTTAAAACTGTCTCCAACAGCAATTCACAATTTCCAATTATTTAAGTCTATTGAATCCACTAAGATAATCATATCAAACCAATAATCATGGAACATAAGCAGTTATTTAAACAACAATAACATGAAGGATGATATCATCCACAGCTAAATTTATTTATTACAGTCCATCGCTTAACCAAAGAAAACAGTATACATTCTTTTATTGAATCTAATATCAAGTGAAGTATTTGAGTAGTGCGTGTCTACTCCCTCCCAAGAGAATTTCATCAACAACCACCTAAAATAAATAAACAAAGCAAGAGTGAGTCCAAGACTCAGCAAGTACATTGAATATATGAATAGACCTCCAATATGAACAAGACAACCTCTTCACACTTTCTGAACATACAACAAATGGATATTTATGAATGCATGAAATGAATGGAAATGATAAAAGGAAGGACTGCACACGTGCTTATACCGGTATAGCTAGTGACACACCCATCGGTGTTCACTTAAGCCCGCATTTAACCAAAATACGGGGATCCCAATCCCGTATGAAGAACGTTTCATACGGGTGTCCAAAACTGCCCACATTGGACTAGTGGGTCTTACGTGCCCATACTGGAATTGATGGGTCTTATAATCCACTCCCGTGGAAGGCACATGAAACAGGATGCATGAACTGAAGTATGAATTATGAAAGACGTCATATATATACTCATGTATATAACATATAAGAAAAGGACATAAACTTTGAATATTCTCGTGGATATCAGAAAAACACAATACAGTCATCAAGCATGCATCATACACCAAACATATGAACATCAAAGTACTTGCCTTCCGCGTTGCGACGCGTTAACAAGCAACAAAGGTGCCCTTAAATCCGAAGACTCGCCACCTAAACAAGTAAATAATTGAAATAAGAACAACATGGTACAGAATGCTAGCTGCGTCGTTCTACAAAACCTTCCTGACCACTCTAGAACTAACTATCTTATCTAATCCGAAGACAGACAGTTCAAACAAGGAAAATGAGTCTGGACAGTACCCTTAAAACATACATAACTTTTACTCCGAAGGTCGAACAATAGCAAACTCAATTGGGCTAGAAAGATAATGTAAATATCTAAAATAACCTAGTTGGTGAACAACTCAAATTCTGTTTGTAAATGACTCGAATAGATCAATGAACAACATCTGTCCAAATCTGTCTAACAAGCCTGGACAGCAGCACGGTATCGGACATAACTTTTGATTGGCTGAACCAAAATTGGTGTTCTTTAACAATCTGAAAAGCTAAGAACAAAACCTACCAAAGTCTAGTTTGGCAAAAGTTCAGATTTTGCATCTAACAAAATTTGGTCCACGGCTCAAATCTGTTGACAGAATTAACAGACAGAAATATTGGTTGAAATAAAATATCCATAATTTTTGTTCTACAACTCCAAATTGGATGTTATTTATCAATCTAGAAAGATTATAAAATTCTCTACAATAACCTAGTGGTGTGAAAACCCTGAATCATCCATTATCATATTCATATTTTAGGAGACAAGTTCTCGTCAGAATTCTGGACAGCAGATACTAAATTTATCATAACGTTTGATTCGTACGTCAGAATCAGGTGTTCTTGACGGCCACCGAAAGCTAAGAACATTATCTAAATATCTCTAGGAGATCAAAACTTCTAATTCAGCCTCTAAGATCCCGAAACATACCACACAACATACTGGACAGATTCGAATTTACCGCAGACAGACTTTGATCCAATCAAATTTAATCGGTTTCACTTCTACGACTAATCAAACAACAACAACCGGAAATTGTTACCCTAGGAGACACGCGTGCCCGCTGAAATCCCCCGCTAGATGTTCATCTCCTCTTCTTCTCCTCTCTCCCTCCACCTTTCTCCTTGGCCGACAGCAATGGGAGAGCACCACCAAGAGGGAGCAACGGTGTGCAAGGAGGAGGCGTGTCTTTAGCAAGATCAGAGCAGTGGCGGAACACTGTAGCAATGCGTGCTACGGTGGTGGGCTAGGTTTCCCCATCCTTTTATTAGTGGCCAGCCCTCATGGGCCTCCTAGGCCAAAGCCCAAGCCCAGTTGTCAAAGAATTGCAGATTTTCCTCCTCTAAAGTCTAATTTCTCTTTTCACTGCTTCCTTCATTACAATAAGTTGAAGTATTACAGAAAAAACCCCTTTTTCGTTTACTCTGCTTCCTTAGAAACATTCGGGGTATTACACAAACAGAAATTAGCACTAGCCAAATTCAGTCAACAGAGAGGCAATCGAACCAAATGAAAGTAACAAAGCTATGACAAGCAACAACAGTATGCAAACATCAAGTTCAAGTCCGATTTATAATTAATGTTGTCAATCCAATTTCACAAGTGACAATAATCCTCATCAAGCATTAATCCGAGCCCGCAATATTACTAAACCAAGTCTCCCAGTACTAGTCAAAGTTACAGAATGTAGAATCAACTAGCACAACACACTTTAGTAAAGTAACACAATTATGAAAAACAGAAAACTCACGAAACGGATGGCACCCGAAGCCACCAAGTAGAACCGGGCAAGGCACGCGAAATGCGTTGTCTCAGAAAACCAATCGCCCCACTGTGCCATGAATACCAGACGAGGTTGACAGAGATACAATATCAACTTCACAAACCGAGACACATCAGTGTGCGAAGACGAGGTACAGCGAATGCCACACAAGACCAATCGAGGATGCACCGACCGAAAGCACCCACGGAGCACCAATCACCAAAATTGAAAGCTTTCTTCCACTTAAGATCAAGCCAAAGCCGACCGATTCCACCTCCAATCGGCACAAATCGAAGCGCTCACCGCACCTCAACAGAGAGAGGAAGCAAGAGGGATAACTGAGATGCGCAAGGAGAGGGGAAACCAGTCCTCACTGTTGATGGCGTTGGGTCCCACCATGGCGGCGCAATGGCTCTCAAAGCCTCAAGAACCGAAACCAAATCGGGGAAGAAGAACCAAAAGAGGAGGAGAGAGCCCACTGTTTTTTGGGATGAAGAAAATAGAGGAAGGAGCCACCTTAAGAAGGAGGAGGAGGAGGAGGAGGAGGAGGAGGAGGAGGAGGAGGACGGGAGCTACACGGTGGCAACCAACAACCAGCGTCGAAGCGCATGGGCCGCCTGCGCCTCCAACGCCTATATGTTTATTTGGAACAATTGATTGACATAGTGGTATCATGATGTGGTTTACCTAGAGAAGTCTTCATAGGTTCCGAAGATACCATGTGGAACTTGCCTACCCTGCTATTTGCTAAATTAGCATAAATCCCCAAGCAAAAAAATTCTACCTTGGTTTACATACGCACCAATTTATGTCCTCGTGTTGCAGAAAAGTTAATATAGGATGCATGTAGGACAACATTATTTAAGTTAGGTGTAAGTGTGTCTAATTTGCTTACCAAAATTGCTATATTTTCTTTTACAATGCCTACCTCAAGTTCCTTTTTGGATAAGTAGGGTCAGCGAACTTGTTATTTGTGTGGTTCTCCAAACCACCTGATCAGAGACTATGCAGTTGCATCAAATATACAATGTCTACAATTAGGTAATGAGTTTGGTTGAGCATATCATAGTTCATACCCTTCTATTTCTTATGTTTTAACTGAAGATCAGTTTGAAAAATTAGCAATACACATACAGTCCAATAGAGATTTTACTACTTGTTTGTTTTACTTCAACTAAAGAACACCCCAAAAAATTCAGACTACACAACCGCACTGGCCTATCACACACCATGCCCCATTGAACAAATCCAATTAAACAGATGAAATCATCTTTTAAAATAGTAACAACGACAAGGAAAAGGAAAAGTGTTACCTTGTGATAGCGGGCTCTAGCAAGAGAACCTGATGGTGATGGAGGACATAGCCGAGCTAAAGCTATTGTGTTACGCAGAGGAACACACCTCTCCAGCCCCACGATCGGCGGGAACGCCGACCTAAAGGAATTTCGATGTAAGAAACCAATGGGCATCCATGATGCATCCACTCCTTACACCTAGTCACTTGCGTAGGATCTGGGGTGGCTTGGGTAGGGGAACACAACTCCAGGAGAGGAGCAGTGAGCTGACGATGCGGCAGGCAAGATGTACCGGGTGAAGGGCCAATCTCACATCGATGCCGCGTGTCGGCCTTCCTGCGTTGACTGGCTTCTTTTGGTGCCATGCTCGCAGAGGAGCCTGGCGGTGCCGATGTGGTCGTCTCCATACGGCTTTGCCTCCTTGCCCTCCTCAATCGCTTGTCGGCTCCCCGCTCACCAACATCATGCTCGTTGAAGTGGCCTCCCAGGTCACCTACAACCACTACCATATCCACCTGATGGGAGGTTGACAATGTGAGTAGGTGGCAACGATGCACCAAGAGATGGCGTTATCTCAGGGCGGATTTGCAGGCGGCGACCGAAGGATGTGAGTGGTGGCCAAAAGAGGACGGTGGCGGAGGTCGAAGGGGAGCCCCCGTTGGTGAATATTTGTAGAACAATAAAGTTTTTTTAGGTTGTTTGATAATGTCGCAAGGTGAGTTAGAGATAACAAAGCAGTTTATCAGTAGGTCAACTAAGAAATATGCAAATATCGAATTGAGCAATAGCCTCATCAAATGACATCAATCTTAGAGCACCACTGCAGCTCTTGGGCGGAATGTGCAGGAAATCCTGAAGTGCACCACTATCCCAAAGAGTAAAGTTCAAAGATTCAAGGTGAACTAAAGCTCATACCAATTATATGCAACTTATCAACACTTCTATGAAGAGCTCCTCAGCCTACCCAGAACACATTAGAAGCATCAAAGGTTCATACGAGAGGAACATCCTAGGGAAAGACATGGCAAAGGCATGACATGATAGAACTACGTACCTAGCTGCACTGATGCTTTCACACTGTGTTCAGCACTTGGTAGGTTCAGGAACAGACCAAGGATACATTGTTTCATAGTGTTCATTATGCATCCTAGGAGGTGCAGGCATCATTTCAATGTTGTGCTAACCAGATTAAGACTGCAAGAGCAAAGGAATCATTGCTACCTAATATAATATATGTTCCAAAATAATAAAAGCAGGGATGGCATATGAAAAGAACGAAGGAACTACATGAACCAACCATGGAGAGCCCACTGGCAAGGAAATTTTATCACATGGTACAGTTGGAGCATGGATGCCAGCCAACCTTGGAGAATATATCTTTGAACTGCAACAAATGGAAGGATTTTCTATTCTGATCAATAAATAAACTACGGCGATAGATATCACAATCCTAATTAAGTTGGACATTTTCTCTGTGATAAAAATGAAACCGACAAATGCTCACATTTGACCTTTATTTGAAAATTTGAATAGCTAGTGGAAAACCAAAGGGTCTTAATTTGCAAATGGAAAAGCATGTGTAGCTGCATTAATTAGTATAAACAATTAGAACTATTTATATAGAGAGGAGGAAGCACAAATAGGTATATCCTGAAAGTTGTCTATATAGAGAGGAAGAAGCACAAATAGTTCTATCTTGAAAGTTGTTAGTTGATCTACTGACCTACATGTTCAACATAGAACACTAGCAGTGATCAGTTCTCATTAGTTTGGTAGCCCAAATACAATTCCTGCTACATGCAGCATGTGGTGCTGCTATTCCTTCAAAAGTGTTGTTGCTCCCAGAATATGTTTAAGAATGTCCTGCAAACAAGCAAAATAAATAATAAAAGGATGTCAGACTCCTTTGTTGGCTCAGAAGCGCACATAAGCATAGGCACATGGCTGACCACAAAATAAACATAGCCTTACATACGCAGACTAGATACAATAATCAATCAATATACAACACGAAAGGTAATAATCCTTTTGATAAAAAAACATATCGATGCACGGTTACCTAACTTACTCTAGATATGCAAAAAATCGAAGCATCGATGCTTCTGAAACCATCTACAAACGAAGCATGTTGTCTCAAATTTTCCTGACTGTTAGGAATCACTAAGCTAAACCAAATTAAATATCTAATCAGTATAGAATTAGTGGCAGGCCTAGGTAAAGCAAAAGATATATAACAGGAACTGAACTATTGTATACCATACTTTTTTGCTATATAACTTTTCATGCTTATGAGATTAGTTTAGTAATATATTCCAAAAAAACATCTATATTGCAACCAAACTGAAATCAATGACGCAATGGTAATTTTGTGCAGACTGGATACAAATATACAATAATCAATCAATATACAACATGAAAGGTAGTAATCCTTTCAATAAAAAAACATATCGATGCATGTTTATCTAACTTACTCTAGATGTGCAAAAATCTGAAGCATCAATGCTTCTGAAACCATCCGCAAATGAAGCATGTTGTCTTAAATTTTTCTGACTGCATGGAATCAATAAGCTAAACCAAATTAAATATCTAGTCAGCATAGAATTAGTGGTAGGCACAAGTAAAGCAAAAGGTATATAACAGGAACCGAACTACTGTATACCTTACTTTTTTGCTATAGAACATTTCATGTTTATGAGATTAGGTTGGTAACATATTCCAAAAAACTTCTATATTGCAACCAAACTGAAATAAACGACGCAATGGTAATTTTATGATATTTGTACTTTATACCACCATTTGTTTCAACCTTAATTACCCCTTCATTAATCGACGGTGCGTATCATACATTCTAAGTGAGGTACCTCCTAGTACTTTCTAAGCACCAAATAGTATTAGTGACCTTTTTTCAGATGGTTACGGTCCTACAGGGATCATGTTGATATGTGAAATATAAATAGCCTAAGTAATAGTCCTCACTTGCATCTGGTGGATCAAAGTAATTACTATTTGGGGGTCTAGTGGCCTAGGAA
This sequence comes from Ampelocalamus luodianensis, assembly GCA_036346255.1. Lineage (NCBI taxonomy): Eukaryota > Viridiplantae > Streptophyta > Magnoliopsida > Poales > Poaceae > Ampelocalamus > Ampelocalamus luodianensis. The sequence goes on along the minus strand of CM070622.1, from coordinate 77,089,843 downwards.
TTGACCAGCCACCAATTTTATCAGACCAACATATGTGTTGATGAACTATCAATTCATTGAAATTGACAAAGCAGCCAAATTAGCAAGAGATCTTTCAAGCTGCAGTTCATCCAAGTAGTATGCAAGTCAATAGGGGGTAAGTAGTCGTAGCCTGTGTACTGAATGGAGCACTTGCGTAATGAAATGGAAACTGCAACAAGGAATGGTATGGCAATTCACACGAAGATCATCAATAGCTTTGTGTAACTTACCATCTTTTGATTGCTCAGTCATCTCTTTGCCAGCCTGCTTTCCCAATCTGTATTTGTGGTAAGTATAAATAAGTAGCAAACTTATAGTTGCATTTCCGACGACTGCAGGAAACAGATGCATGAACAAGTGCAAGTACCTGAAGATGACTTTTTAAGTGAAAAATAGTAAGCCCCTTCACACCCATTGTCCTCATGATAGTTTTCGGTGTTGCTTCTACATGATTAACATTACAATCAATCTAACAATTGCATGTCATTATCCAGAATATCAAACTAAGATTAACCATAAATGTAGCATATGGCATAGTAGCGATATCAAAAGTCTAATAAAAAATAATAGTAGTAAGCATCGAAAAAACATGCTGGTAAGTACTAAGGAATGTAGACAAGTCTGCAGTCTAGTGTGATGATGTGGTTCGCTAATATGTGGCATTCATAAAATTTTAGCTCATAAGTCAAAACTACAGGAAATATAACAGAATAAAGCCACACATATCTGGTACCTTTCACCAACTATTGAAAATTCAAATTGTGTAATGAAATTGACATTTACAGACAGCTACACCGATCACTTTGGGGACGCAGAAAGACACACAGATAAATTAAATTGACCAAGGATAGCCACCATGTTTTGACAGGTACACTTTAGTCAATAAATAGCAAGAGGTAACAAATACCTAAACCACACATTCAAAACTCTTATCCAAAAGCTGCTAAAAACAAGAGGGCAAGGGGGGAAAACATACTACTCCCTCTAAAAGGAAGTCGCCCTAGAATGAGTGAAATCAAATCGTACCACTTTTGACTAAAGACAATATGCAAATATATTGTTTGGATATACGAAGATGATATGAGTAAATTTATCATGAAAAAAACTTTCATGACATCGCACCTTTATAAGTTTTTTTTCGAAAATATGATGATAAAATTTAGTGGTGAAAGTAGCATCTTGTTGAGTCATAAAAGTTAAAAATGACTTCTTTTATGACCGAAGGGGGCACAAAGAAGCCAACAAAAACCAAACTGTAAATTATGCTAAAAACAAGAGCGCAAGGAAAAAAAGGAAACTACAAAGAAGCAACAAAAAAGAATGCAAAAAATGATCAACAAAAAGATAGTGGCATGTGTTGGCTAAAAAGGTGGCTGATCATTTAATAGAAAATAATCAGCTAATTGCATGTGTGTGAAAACAAAATATCACAGCAAAATAGTATATATTCTAATAAATTATACTTGTCTGGACCGGAATTAAGCCCAGAAATGAGCATGAACCAAAGCGTAAGAAAAAAAATACTAATGATCAAGAAAAGAATAATAATAACAAGATTGGAGACCACAAAGTCTGGGGAAATAAAAACTAAGTTCGGATCAATAAATGGGAGAAGTGAATCCTAAAGACACAAATCATTTTTGCTGAAATGTGACCACAAACTTCGCAAAAAATTTAAATGTATCAAGGGAAATTATTAAGTGCCACAATAAGTTTTTCTCCGCTCAACAAATGACAACTGCGTGGTACAAACCAAAATTCAACACATCTTGCTCAAATAAATGGAAATCATCATCAGTACACCACTAGATTAAGGAACAAGCTTCAATTTGGTGCCAGAACAGTCAGAACACTCTTTTAAGAAAAACAAGCTTGACTAACATAAAAGGGAAGGTAACAAGAAAAGACACCCACTCTTTTTTATCCACTACAACCAGCATCTAGAACAACAGACCCAAATTTTGAACATAAACATAAGGCAACAGTACAAACAAAAAAGATACTTTTTTATAATAAAAAAAAGTAGAACGACAAATATAGCAATCCATCACAGAATGTGTCTGCATACCTTAAGAACTAGAGGGAAGAAAAGAAGAAGGAAAGTGTTGATGAAGCTGTGTCCCCTTGTGTTCTCAAGATCATGCCGAACTGTGTCTTGAACAAAAAGGATCCAATCGTTTTGGGTGTCTTCAACAACAAGGGTCCCCCTTGATCATTGTAACATCCCAACTTTGCACTTGTGTTTTAAATGTAAGAAAATGAGTAGAAATTAAAACTTTTTCTTACATCATGTATTTCATGTATGCTTTGAACAATTGTTGTAAGAAGTTATGGAAATACAAAGTCACAAGTCTTTTGATCCAAACCTTATCTCCCAAAAATATTCATCTCAAATCTTGTGATCATCCTTGGAAATAATTTTCTTAAGTTCCTGGGATGTTATGTGGCCCCTCTGAAAAATTTCACAATTTTTAGAAATTGTTTGAATGTTTTTAGGGGGCAGTCAAACCTATTTGACTTTCAGTCAAACCTTAAAACAGAGCCTTGCAGAATTTTTGGGGAAAGTTTCACGGCATAAAAACCCCTGAAAATTTTACACAAGGTTAATATCCGAGTTAGCAAGCTCCTGTAAAAATTTCATAATTTTTGGAGTTGTTTTGCTACCTCAAATAAATCCTCAAAAGTCTCTGTTCTAATTTAAAAGTCAAAACCTAAATCCACTGTGCGTTGGGTTCGAGTCAGACTCGGGCTCGAGCCATGTGTCTCGGTCGAGTCAACTAACTGCACCGAGCCTCTTAAAAAAAACGCGCGTTGAATCTCCACCGTCGGATCTTAATCGCACGGCCCATGTTCGTGTGAACATTCGGACCATCCGGATGCGCTATTCAATTTGAACCGTTGGATCCCCATCCAACCGTCCAGATCCCCCGAAACATTTGGACCTTCCGGTTGTTTTGTTTGAATCTAAGCCGTGCGTTTCTAATCCAAGGGCTCCCGATCTATTCCTCTATTTTCAAATCTCAGAATCGTGGCGCGTTGTCAGCCGCCCGATTAAAATCGTAGGGTTCAACATCGCCCGAGCTTTTCCTCTGGTCATCTTCAACCTCCGGCCGTGCGTGCACAGTGTAGGGCATGGGGAGGTCATTTCGTGCTCCCTACGGCCGCCCTAGTCGACATTAAGGGTTGTGGGGGAGGTGTTCGGCCGAGCCATACCCTATATTGTCAGCTTCACCTTTTTGCTTTCGGCCGTGTCTGGTGCTTTGTGCACTTGTCTCCCGAAAAGCTTTTTGGCAAAACCCTAGTATCTCCGAGCCTTATAAGCACCCTTTTCACCTCCTGGTATTTCTTTAGGCCACCCTCAAGCTCCACTTACAGTTTTGGAGCTTAACTCCTCAAAACCCCCAATCCGCCATTGTTGACCCGAAGAGCTCCATTGGTGTTCTTGGTGTTCCAGTGGTTCTCCTTCACATTTCTTTACCCCATCCTTATCTCCTTACTATCTTGAACATTTTCCCTCACTTAATGTTGGATTTGATTCGCAGGAATTATCCAATTTGGGGTTTGTTCAAATTCGGCCGATTTTGGTCATCTTCTTCCTCAGCTCAGGTGAGTGCTCTATTTTCAAATTACTTGCTCATACAGCTTTTGTGGACCATAATGAAGCTATATTGATGCTTTGGAATCACTCACTTGGCTCAGGGTACCATTTTCAACCTTTCTTCTCCAAGTCCGGTGAGCCTCCACCATGGACAAGCTTCTCCGGCCGTCTTTGAAGCTTCTCTTCATTAAGGTAGCTTCTTATTAGTCCCTAGAGGCTCTGGCACACACTTTTTGATCGCAATGAGCTTTTGCTACTGCTGTAGCAAGAAAGGCTCCATTTTCGTTTTCGGCTAGCGGCGTTCAGTCCTCACACGCGAGGTTGCCACCATTAGGTTCGTAGTGCTATTGCGATTCCATTTTAGTTCTTAGTTGGCGCCGCCGCGGCCAGAGTCGCCGGCGACAAGCCGTTGAAGCCGCTCGGGTTTTTGCCGGTGTAATCCCCCTGTTTTCGGTCGTCATTAGGACACATTAATTGCCCGATTATTGCCAATCATTTGGTGCATTAATCATGTCTTAATCTGGATCTTTGTGTCGTTGTCATGTAGGCCCGTAGTCCTTAAGCCGCAGTCCAGGGTTCATTAAGGCACAATCTGGGGTCATTAATTGCTAATCATTGGTTAGCAATTAATGTGTCTCATTTGGCAAATGTCTCACTGCCAGGTGGGCCCCTATCTCTTAAATCCACCTCTGTGCGAGGATCTTTAGGACACATTAATTACTGATCATTATCAATCATTGGTGTTTAGTAGTTAATCGCTGTCTTAATGTAACCCTCGGTCTCACTGACATGTGGGTCCTCATTAAGATCCTCCTCGCGCACTTAAGTCCCGTGCGTAGCACTTTGTTGATCGTGGACCGTCGATCCCGTGATCAACGGCCCAGATCTTGTATGCATTCGGACCCTCCAGTTGCCTATATCATTCTTGACCGTCGATCTTGTGATCAACGGCTGAGATCCCGTGTGCAATCGGACCATCCGAATGAAAGTGCGCTCTGGGCCGTCCATTTGCAGATCTGCGGCTATGATTGGCCCAAGCAACTGCACCGTCCGAATGCTTTCCCCCGCGTGAGCCGTTGGATCTTGATCCAACGGTGGGATACTTTCGAGAGTCGCGCGCGTGCGCTGTTCCCGGCGCGCGTGAGCCGTACGATTTTAGATCAAGGGTTGTCAAGCGTCCACGTCACTTTGTTTCTGTTAATTTTGAATCTATTTCTGTAAGCATTTATTTGTCAACTAAAAATTGTATCTAAACTTTAAAAATTCATAACTAATTTTTGTTAACTACTTTTTAGGTAATTCCAACTGTAATAAATTCTGTTGTCACTAAAGTTTGATATAAAAATGCAACTAGGTATATTCCAGTAACAGAAAATATTGAAACTAGAATAACTTGATTTCTGCCAATATTGAATATTCCAGAAATAGGTTTAAAACTTGAAAAATGCATATCTTTTTCTGTATAATTCCAATTTGTGCAAAATTAATTTTGTTAAATTCATCTGTTAGCATACTTTAATATGAAATAGGTTTTAAGTATAGTTAAAATTCTGTAAAGTGTCTTGCATTAGATTTACAACTTAGAAAAATCATAGGTAAATGTGTATAACTCCAAATTTAGTAAATTCAACTTTGCTGTTATGAGGATGTCATGATCTACCTTCTATAAAAATTCCAGACCTTAGATCATTCTAGAAAATTTTGCCATGAACAGTACTAGTAATTAATTAGGTTGATTTTAAGGCTGAGAAAGAGTATTTTGGATATATCTTTTGCATACCAAGTCCAAATTGCATGATTCTTGTTTCTATCATTGTCTAAAATCATTCCCTAGCTGTTGTGTAAATTTCATTAGATTTGGATGTCTTTTGTTGTTGGAGTTTATTTGGTGTTCTTCGTTCTTATTGGTTTATCGCCTTTTCTCGTTAGGTTCCGAAGACAATATTAATATTGATTCTGAGCCACAGCCATCAGATCCTGCACTCCAGCCAGGCAAGCAGATGTAGCATCATTTGATCATATTGTTCCTACTATTTTCAAATTCTAATATGTTATTTGCAAATTCTATGTATGCATTGCTATGTTGTTTTAAACTATTGTCGATAGTTGGCCCAGTAGTTGCATTATCAGTAGGAAATGTTTATTCCTCTACTACTGAGCCTAGGATTACTTGCTGTGATTTTGGGTTCGCTGGATGAACCCTTGTCACTTAGTAGTTTACGTGTCATTATGCTTAGCCATGCTTAGCTATCGGTAGAAATGGGCGGTTATCGACTTGTCGATAACCTTGATCACACAAACTGTTATAATCTGTATATTTCAGCCTTGTGCTATGTCTAAATTGCAAAACTAAAACTGAAAATGAAAACAATTTAGACTTGGGCACAATGATAAGATGGTGTGATCTTTTGGGTGTGATTGGAATGGTGCCCGGGTCAATTAAGGACCGAACTACTTGTGAGTACCTGTTATCCGAGCATTCTGTGCGTGCTAACCACACTAGAGGGATATGGGACCTCTCTTAGCTAAGTAGTTTGGGGTGTGTTAATTAATGAGTCGCGTGGTGGGTTGCATATTTGATTATATGCAACATGGACATGTTTGTGGGGGAGAGGAGCACCCGCCGAGGCCGGTGTGTCCTGCTCCACGTATGGGTCCTTGTGATCCATATTTCGTCGGCAGATCACTAAGGATTAACCCCCATACGTGCGTCTCTTGATTAGCATATTCCATTGGAAAGGGTTCAGAGGACTTAGCGTGTGCGGCATACCAAAGGAAGTGTGCTTAATAGCTTGGCAAAAAGGCGGTCTCAAGTGTGGGTACATTGGTACACCCCTGCAGGGATTACAAACTATTCGAATAGCCTCGTCCTAGGTTATGGACACGCTTGGATAAGCTTTTCAAGAGTTCGACTACGACCTTTTTAAAATTAAAACTTGATGGGTGGTATGAATCAGGGATTCATGCTATTTGTGGTGACTATTGGGTTAGTCACTTCTAGGTGGTTACTTGATAATTATTGTTACTCGTTGTTATTTCAATGCTTAAAAACTGATTTGCCAAATTGTCTTCAATCTATTACATTATTGCAAATGAAACTTGCTTTATGCATCCAAAGGACCATATAACTAAATTTCTTTGATACAGCTTTCATGTAGCTATGTATAGGCTTGTTACTCGTAAGTCTTGCGAGTACATTGTTGTACTCATCTGCATTGCTTGTATTGTGCAGAGGAAGAAGGTGAGCCCGATGGGCCTCACTTTTGTGAGTTGTGCTGTGGCAGTGTTTGGGGCGATTAGCTTGGTGGCCCGGTCGGTTGCCCTGTGGTGTCATGTGGCTAACCGGTCGTCTTTTGGTTTAAGTCATCTTATGGCAACTTTTGCTTCCGCTGTTATTTGATACTTATGTCATTTGGCCGGTCGGCTTTTCTGTAATAACTTATACTATGTATGTCTTTTGGTAGACTTGTTATATCCTGTTGTATGGAATTGATGCATGCTTTGGTATGATGTATGTGTGCTGCATTTCTGGGAAGCACATATTCATCGAGACACGGGTTATTCTAATTGTGATACTAGAACTAGTGGAAGGTTAAGTATTACAAGTTTAATAAACCGGGGTCTCACAATCATCGGCGCGAACACCTGGAAACTCCAAACCGAAACCCCCTGAATCCAACACCAGTGGTGGAGCTAGAAATTAGACGATAGGGGTACACACTTCACACTCACAATTCTATAGTTTGTACAATAATTTTATAATATAATAAATCCAACACATAGGTTCCAAATTTGTCAAAAACACAATGCAAATAGTTCAAATAAGGTCTTACATGAATAGAAATTACAAAATTACAAAATATGCAAGTATGCAAAGAAAATTATAATACTACTTTACGCATTTTCATGCCTTGAAAATGTTTCATTACATCATCTTCACTAACCTTCAAGAAAATTTCTCTCTCAATAAATGTGACTAAACAATCATTCAAGAATTGATCGCTCATACTATTTCTTAACTTGTTTTTCACAAGGCTCATAGCTGAAAATACTCTTTCAACGTTCGCTGTCGCCACCGGTAGAAGTAGTGCCAATTTGAGAAGCAAGTATACCAACTTGTAAATTTCATGTTTTTTTTTTGTTTCAACAAGCTTAATAGAAAGGTCACCAAGATTGTTGAGGCAATTGATTCCCACTTGCTTGAGTTCCTCCTCTACCTCTACCCCTCCTCCACCCCCTGGACCCCTTCCACCGGTGATGAAGAAGATGAAATGTTCTTTGCCTTCACTTCTCTATCCCGAAAAAAAGAAAGGATGTCTCTATTTCTCTTCATGTCTCTACAATCTACATTGACATATCGTAACAATTAACAAAACTTTCAGATTTCCATTCACAATTAACATACAGAAAGTAACAATTAACAACCACTTCTCCACTCTCTGTCTCAACTCTCTCTCTCTCCAACCAAGTAAACAACTAAACCAACGCTCCAACATACAAACTCAGTCACTCACTCAGAGACTCTCACAGCTCAAAGCATTAGCTATTTCCTATTTAGCCAGCCCATTAGCCCATTAAGCAAGTAAGCAACTCAAGTACTCAACTCACCTCACCTACTTGGCTAGTACTAGTTGGCTGCTTCAGCTTGCATCACCAAAACCAAATCGGCAAAATCACCAGACACTAGGCTGAGGCACCAGCGGTCCAGGCGTCGAGGTGACTAGGCCACCCGTGCCCAGCGGTCCAGGCGTCCAGCACCAGCCCCTCCTAGCATCCCCGCTCCCTGGTGCGTCCCGGCTCGGCGGCTCCCAACCCCCGAGCCCACTGATTCACTGAAGTATTGACGTCTAATGAAAAACTGGTGATTGATGTTTTGATGTTTGATGAACTGATGTTTGATGAATCGATGATTGATGTTTGAATTTTGATGAACTAATCCCCTCTCGTTTTTCTAATTTTGTGGGGTGTCGGTGCATACCCGACACCCCAGCTGACTCTGCCCCTGTCCAACACCCTAGAACCGAATTGGTCCAAGCAAAGCAGGGAACCCCGGGAGGGAAAGGGAGAAAAAAAAGAAAACCATAGGGGGAGCGGGCTCACTTGGAGAAAGTGGAGAGCGAAGCCGAGCTCCCAGCAGCGGATTTGGGTAACCTGGTCGGAGGGGAGGAGGTGGGCGGCGCGGGTGAGGGCACGGTCAGAGGGAAGGAGGTTGGCTGCGGTAGTGTGGGAGAGGGAGGAAGAGAGCATGAGAGGAGCTAACCGGGAGTGGTTGTCGGGACCCAAAATTACGATTCTGGAACCCTCTATGTATACTGCACTAGTCCAGGATCACGCTAGTGCACACAGTGTTAACATAGGTAAATATCGATCCACACAAGCGATAAATAAAGTAAACAATTATTTTGAATAACAAATAAGGGTTTTGACCTTATGGTCGAGTTTACACTTATTAAGCCACGCAGGGCTAACAGAAAATAAAACAGCAGCGGAACGGAAATAACTCCAGCGTAGATCCCACCAATTCACCACAGGCAACCGACTGGGATCCAGACCTTACGATCAACACCCTTCGGCAAACTCTTCCTCGAAAGCAGGCGTAGACTCCTCCTCTTCTGTAGGTTTGGGCGCAAGTTTTACAACAAGCGTGAGTACACAACCGTACTCGCAAATCATACCACAGAATGCAATTTATAGATGCAGGCTTATTCCAAAGAAAAGGCTTCTGTGGTTCTTTTGCAGAAAGGCAACATATGCAATTGAATACAATAATAGATTGAAATGCAGCTCAAAACAATTAGACAGTATTAATTTAACAGTTGTTTCCACAAAGACACAAAGCTAAACAGATTATTTCACATAGCCATATGATTGAAGTCACACAGCTCCCATCCCAACATTTTATGAAAAATACCCCTCGTGTGAAATCCCCGAGCATGTCCATGACCGCGGACGCGGCTATTCGAATAGATTGATTTAACATTCTGCAGAGGTTGTACACTTTACCCACAAGATACAACTAGTGTAGCAAGCACTAATCATAACAAAATGGTTCAGAAACTTCATCTCAACATTGACACTCCCGATGTGCTTACAAACCGCTATGCCAACCCAAACGAAGTGCTTTGGCATAACACACACCGCTGGACAGGGAAGCAGCGAACCGTCCCACGATGCAACCACTAAGTAGTCACACCTCCACCCTGTCACACAGCCTAACCTATCCACCTGAACATCAATACCGAGAATCCATAACTTACTAAGTTAGGCCCGTCCCATACCAGGCATGTGGTCGTACAGGAAGGCTCAGTTCAATGACGCACAAAGTTAAGTCCTTAATTGACCAAGGCAAGACTTCCATGTTCTAACTAAGTCACAAATATTATCATTCCCATCACAAAGCCCACCATATCACACAGCTTCCACCACTTGCCTTAGTCTAAATCCTTTACCACCCAGTTGGTTTCAGTGCAACACATGCCATCACGAAATAATAACACATAGCACACAGTTTTACACGAAGTTCCATAGTCACTTAGTCATATTAATAATTGCAACTTACATGAGATGTGAGACTCGTAGCATGGCTAAGCAATTGTACTCGCATCTAACCAACCCACGTTGGTGCTATAATAATACCAACTAATAAACCAATCTAGGGTGACAAGGAATTATGACATACAAGGCCAAGGGGTGATAACAATTTGGATAATAACTATGCCCAAAGCATTTAAATAAATAATTAAAGTAGAATGCAATAATTTAACATAAAGTAATTTAAAAACTGGGTTCAAGATGATCAAAGGTACGACTTGCCTTGGAAAAGGTCTATGTACTGGTCTTGATCTTGGGTTGCTCCTTCTTCAATGAAATTCTCCGACGAATCGACGTCTACTCGCAAACGAAACAAAAATAAAACAAAACAAATAAATAACAGAGGCAAAACCAGCTCCAAAAATTAAATAAAAATCTCAGATAAATAGAGCTTGAATTTAGATAAATTTAGAAATTTGAATAGGCTCAATCGGAGTTAGGATGCAAAAGTTATGAGCTCTGGAAGTTTTAAATCTAAAAGAAACCCTAATTTGAATTTTCCAGAATTTCCGAATTATTTCTCTAAAGAAAAATTCGTACACCCACGTGGATGCTGACGGGCTCCACGCGGCTGCCACGAGGGCGTCAGGCTGAGGTGGCTAGCGGAGGTGGCAGTGACGTGGACGACAGCAAGAGCGGCGGCGCTCGGATCCCGACGGTCTCGGCGAACGGCGGCTCGCCGGCGGCGACGAGTGGCACCAGGAGGTAGAGGGTGAGATGGGGATCACAACGGTGGTCTCACGCGTGCTTGGGGACAACCCAGATGACCGGCGGCGACGATTAGGCGGAGGTTGGGCCACGGGCGCGACGGATCTGGGGCTCCGGTGGACTTGCGGCGAAACCGAGGTCACCGGGAGGTAGCCCTCGTTCTTGCGAACTCAAAGAAGGTGACGACGAGGCTTGGGTGGCTTTGACGGCGACGAACGAGCTCAACGGAGTTGCGGCGGCACAAAGGTTTCTTCGGCGATTTCCGGCGGCTAGGGTTCCGAGCTAGGGCGCTGGCGGCTGGGGAAGGGATGCGGAAGCCGAGGGGTGCCCCTCCTTTTATACTCGGCCGCCAGGAGGAGTCCGTGACGGAGACGGCGAAGATGCATCCGTGCGGCGGCGATAAGGAAAGAGGAGTCCGGGAGGTTTACAATGCTGACACGGCAAACGGGGGTCCACATGGCGGCGGGTGTGGCTCGGACAAGGCCGCATCGCACACGACTTCGCGGACGCCGACAGGTGGGACCGGGAGCGCGCGCGGGAGGAGAGAGGCGGAGGTGGGCTGTGGGAGTTTTGGGCCGGAAGCGGCGGGGGAAATGGGCCGGGGTTTAGGAATAGGAATGGGTTTAGGCCCAAGGAATTATCTGAGATTAATAGTAGCTTTTCTATTTTAGAAAATACCAGAAATTCAAATAAGCAATAGAAAATAGCAAATGAACTCAGAAAAATTCTAGAAAAATCTAGAAAATATATTTGAGAACATAGAACCCAAATAAAATAGTTTTGGCTAATGTTCATGTTGGGATTATTCACATTAAAGATTTTTTATTGTAAAGTTCAATATTAAGCTTTTTAATTTAAATTCAAATAAATCCAAATGGTGACTTTTTCCCTACTAACTATTAAAAGATTTTTAAACTCAGAAAATTGGGATGTTACAAACCTCCCCCCTTAAAGGAATCTCGACCCGAGATTCAGGTTAGCTAGAGAAAAGGCTAGGAAACTCGGCTTTCAGCTCTTCTTCACGTTCCCACGTTGCTTCTCCTTCTGAGTGGTTGCTCCACTGAACCTTGCAAAAACGAACAGTCTTGCTTCTGGTGAGGCGCTCTGTGACATCCAAAATCTTGACTGGATGCTCCTTGTAGGTGAGATCCTCCTTCAAGTCAATCGATTCTAGCAGGGCTTGCTCTTCTGGCACACGAAGACACTTCTTCAACTGCGAGACATGAAAAACATCATGCACTCCTGCTAACGACTGCGGTAGCTCCAACTGATAAGCAACTTCTCCACGGTGTTCCAAAATCTTGAACGGACCAACATACCTAGGGGCAAGCTTCCCTTTGGTATGAAACCTTTTGACACCTCTGAGCGGAGTAACTCAAAGATAGACGAAATCCTCGGGTTCAAAACTGAGATCACGGCGACGATTATCAGCATAGCTCTTCTGCCTGGACTGAGCTATCTTCAATCTTTCTCTTATCATGGCCACTTGCTCTTCTGCTTCTTGGATGATGTCCGACCGAAATCGATCGCTCAAATTGCTTTTTGACCAATTCAACGGGGTTCGACAGGCACAGCCATACAAAGCTTCAAATGGTGACATTTGCAGACTGACTTGATAACTATTGTTGTACGAGAATTCTGCATATGGTAGACTTTTATCCCATCGGGTAGCATTAGCTAGAGCACAAGCTCTCAGCATATCCTCCAATATCTGATTAACTCTTTCAGTCTGTCCATCTGTCTGTGGATGATACGCGGTACTGAAATTCAGATGGGTAGCCAGTGCTTCATGCAAACTTTGCCAGAACCAAGAGGTGAACTGAGATCCTCGATCTGATACTATCTTCTTGGGCACACCGTGCAAACTGACAATTCTGGCCATGTACAATTCCGCAAGGCGATCTCCTGAGTACGTGGGTTTGACTGGCAGGAAATGGGCGACCTTGGTCAAACGATCGACTATTACCCAGATCGAATCATAACCCGATTGGGTCTTGGGTAAACCGGTGATGAAATCCATTCCGATCTCTTCCCACTTCCATTCTGGAATCTTCAGCGGTTGCAACAAATCTGCTGGTCTCTGGTGCTCTGCCTTTACTCTCTGACAAACGTCGCACAAGGCAACGAATTCTGCGACTTCTCGCTTCAAATTTGACCACCAAAATTTATTCTTAACATTCTGGTACATCTTGGTACTTCCAAGGTGAATCGAATACTTGGAGTCATGGGCTTCCCTTAAGATTAGCTGTCTTAGACCATCAATATCTGGTACACAGATACGACCATTTATCCAGAGTATGTCTTGATCATCCTTGGTAAAGTCTTTGAATTTCCCTTCTGCCATTTTGACTTTGATGTCTGACAACACAGGATCCTTTGATTGCGCTTCACGAATCTGCTTCTCCAGGGTAGACTGTACCTCCAAATTGGTTACAAATCCTTTGGACACAACTTCTAGCTTTAGCTTCTGAAATTCTTCATACAGTTCTGGGCAACTTTCCTTTACTTCCAAAGCATTGCAGTAGCTCTTACGACTTAGAGCATCTGCAACTACGTTGGCTTTTCCGGGATGGTAGTGGATTCCAAGATTATAATCCTTGATCAGTTCTAACCATCTTCTCTGTCTCATGTTCAAATCTGACTGTGTGAAGATGTACTTCAGGCTCTTATGATCTGTGTAGACTTCACAGCGATTACCGATGAGGTAGTGACGCTAAATCTTTAAAGCATGCACTACGGCAGCTAATTCCAGATCATGATTGGGGTAATTCTCCTCGTGAGGCCTCAATTGCCTTGACGCATAAGCGACAGCTCTTCCTTCTTGCATCAGGACGCATCCTAATCCTTGACGCGAAGCATCACAATAGATATCGAAATCCTTGCGAATATTCGCAAAATCAAGACCGTGCCAAGTCAAACGCTTCTTCAATTCTTGAAAACTTTCTTCACAGGCTGGAGTCCAAGTGAACTTTTTCTCCTTCTTCAACAATTGCGTAAGAGGCTTAGCAATTGATGAGAATCCTTCGATGAAACGGCGGTAATAACTCGCCATTCCCAAGAAATCGTGAATTGAAGTTACGGTCTTGGGTCGCTCCCAATGTAACACCGCTTTGACTTTACCGGTCAATCGCTACTCCTCATTTGTCATCACATGACCAAGGAAATCAACTTCCTTCTTCCAAAAATCACACTTACTGAACTTGGCATACAACTGATGCTCTCTGAGCTTTTCCAAGACTATCCTTAAATGTTCGGCGTGTTCTTCCTCCGACTTGGAGTACACTAGAATATCATCAATGAACACGACTACAAATTTGTTCAAATATTCCATGAATACTTTATTCATCATGTTCATGAAGTATGCAGGGGCATTAGTCAGACCAAAAGACATGACCAAGAACTCATAATGTCTATACCGCGTTGAGAAAGTGGTCTTCGGTATATCCTTAGGACAATTTTTAGCTGATGGTAGCCTGATCGCAGGTCGATCTTTGAGAACACTCTTGATCCTTTCATCTGATCAAATAGATCATCGATCCGAGGCAGTGGGTACTTGTTCTTGATGGTAACCTCGTTGAGGGAGCGGTAATCAATATACATCCTCATATTGCCATCTTTCTTCTTGACAAACAACACTGGCGCTCCCCATGGCGACGAACTCGGTCTCTCGAAGCCTTTCTCAAGAAGTTCCTCTATCTGCTTCTTCATCTCCACCAATTCATCGGCTGGCATCCGATAGGGTCTCTTTGAGATTGGTGCTGTTCCTGGCACTAAGTCGATGACAAACTCAATGTCACGATCCGGTGGCATTCCCGTAACTCCTCCGAAACACATCGGGTATTCATCGACCACCGTACTTCTTCCAAGGAAAGGGTCTTCAAGCTGTTTACTAGCAAATGTCCATCACGAACTGAGGTGGCCAGAAATTCTACCTTGTTTCCTTCGGTATCCTCGATAGTTACGGCCCTTCGGCCACAATCTAGCACGGCTTAGTGCTTGGTCAACCAATCCATGCCAAGAATGACATATAAGGTTTGGGTATCTAGGACAATTAGGTTGGCTAGAAACTCGACTCCAGCTAGGGGTGAAAACGGATCGGATAGTTTCCGACCGATCCGGACAAAAACGGATTCGGAATGTCTCGGATCGGATTTTTCTCGGATAATTTTCGGATCGGAAACGAATTCGGATTTTTGTCGTGAACGGAAACGGATACAGTAGCCATGCTATCCGTGGATCGCGAAACAAATACGATTATTCGGATAAGACTGAGTCCGATATCCGGATTTCGCCCAAAAGTGGATTTCAGCCCAAAGAGAAAAGGATTTTAATTGATTTTTGAATTTGAGAAAATGCAACAAATCAAATAGTCTTTAGAAAATAACAAATAGAGTTCAAAATCCTATAAAATCATAGAAATTGTTGAATTATTTTTAACTTAATAAAATTAATTCTAACTTAAAGTTGGTTTTTATTTTTGTATATAAATTATTTTAAATTTCTAAAAATAGGAAAACCTTTTAAAATCCGTAAAATTCAATAAATTAATTAAAATTTTCTTTTTCACTTTAAATCCAATAAAATCTAGATAACTCAATAAATTTTATTTTTACATTAAAAGTAGAAAAAATAAATAATTGACTTTATTTTATTGTTTTTCTTTTAACGAGAAAACTTTTTAAATCTTAGAAAATCCAATAAAATAATAACTTTATTAATTTTATTTTTGGTAACATACTTTGGGATGTTACAGTCATTTGTGTATAGATTAACCATCCATTCTAATCGATGTTAGTGTGAACTAAATTTTATGTATATGATGAACTAAGTGTGAATGCATGATGACTTTGTAAGTTATGACTTATGAGCTAAATATGGTAAACTAAGTGTTGTATTTGTGATGAACTAGTTAATGTAACTTACTAGTGCCAATGTTATGTGTGGTTGCTAAAAAAAACAATTCATGAATATTTACATCAAATAAATTAGTTATATGTTTTCGTTAATTTTTTGCATACAATTTAAGGGGTTTTCATGTTCCGAAAAATATCTGTGACCGTATTCGTTTTGATTCGTATTCGCTCTGTATTCGTATTCGATACTATCCGTATTTGTATTCGTATCCGGGGTATTCGTATTCGAATCCGGATCCGAAAAATAATATGAAAACAAATATGGCAAAGTCATTATCCGTCCGTTTCCGATCCGTTTTCGCCCCTAACTCCAGCTATGAGTATCTTAGCTATGAGTGCCGCCGATGAGAATATTCGTTTCCATCTTTCTCGTCGATAAGAACTTTTCTGGCTACCACTGTTAATGGATAATGATCGTATGTGAGATGTCTGTGCATCGTACCACCTCTTCGGTGACTTAGCAGTTAGCAAAGTTGCGAGGTTAGGATAAATCCACGACAGTTTTGCGATGTTGTTGTTAAGAAACCGGGCCCGGCCAAGAGTCCTGGCCCATGTGAGCACCTCATCCACCGTAGCCTATATATAGGAGAGGGGGACCCCCGACAATTGTACACGTTCATTATTGAGAAGAGCAATAAAGAGAAGCCTACAGTCCCCTCATATCTCTGTGTCAATCTCTTGTTTCTGTTCTTGCGTTCTTGCATTGTTCTTACGATTCTGGTTATTG
Source organism: Ampelocalamus luodianensis (assembly GCA_036346255.1). Classification (NCBI taxonomy): domain Eukaryota; kingdom Viridiplantae; phylum Streptophyta; class Magnoliopsida; order Poales; family Poaceae; genus Ampelocalamus; species Ampelocalamus luodianensis. The sequence continues at coordinate 77,073,285 of CM070622.1, read as the reverse complement.
TCTACGAGGTAATCGCTCGGACTGGACTCGCCAGCGACAGTTCCTCAACACGTTATCAACACGATCGGCTCTCCTCGCATCGAAAAGGTAATCGTCGATGAACGATACTCGTAGATTGAATCGTTTTTTCTAGATTGCTTTCAATTCTACAATTGTTGCTTTCTAGACTGTTTTCTACGGTGCAAATCATCTCTAATCTACCGCGAGCCGACTTGAAGTCGCCGGCCAAGCCGATCGGTTGGATTGCATGAAAGAGATGATGTTGATTGCATCGTAGATCATCACATGAACAAAAATTGTATGAAAAGTATGTATCGCATGAAATTCGAAAAAAAATTGCCCTCATACGGGCTCCCCTCGGTGCGCCGGATGTCGCATCGCCGGTGACCACCCAAAGTGGCGATGCCCCCGCAAGGGCTCACCTCCGGCCACCGACTCCCGCATGCCTGCAGCACCACCCACGGCACCGGCATGTAAACCCACCAGCTTGAAGCCGGCTACCCGACCTCCCCGTCGCACAGAACAACCACCGGCTTGAAGCCGTTGTTTCACATCGCACGAAGCGTTGAAAGAAAAATCATTGCGCCACCGCCGGAACAGCCCCGCATGGCCGGCGCCGGCATCGTCTGAAAGAAACAGAACAAAAAGGAGGAAGCCGGTAGCCGTGTCGCGCTTGAAGCGCTGGGGCCGAAGCCGCTGGTGACGCACGGAGAACCGCCGCCCGGCGCCGCTAGCGCGGCGCGCGCAAGCCGTGGCGCCATCGCGCCGCCATGGCCCCGTGCAACACCGCCGACCAAAGCGCGGCGCCGCCGCCGAAGGCGCGCTCCTCGCGGCCCCCCCGCGCCTCGGCGCGCGCCGCCTCCTTGAAGAACGACGCGCTTGGCCTCCGGTCCACGCACAGATGGAGATGTCGTCGCGCCGCACGAAGCCCCCGCACGGGCTCCCACCGTTGAAGCCGCCCGCATGCGCGCCCGCCTTGAGCCTCCCGCATGGGGCTGCCCGTGCCAGCCCCGCGTCGCTGGACCCACCCGCAAAAGCCCCGACCGCCAACAGGCGCTTTGTGTGTCGCCGCCACTTGCAATGGAGCTAGGGGAACCCTAGCTCCCGTTTTGATGAAGCGGGCATGCCGGTGAGACAACGAGCCGATATGGGCCGACGGTGCGGGCCCCAGAAAAGGCCAACTGGGCCGAAAAGAAGGCCCGACCGGAAAATCAAATCCGGAGGAAAAAAGGGGGGAGCGGTGGAAGGAATTTTGCAAATAAACCCCTCGACATTCTGAAAATGACGAGGAAGTTCCGCAAATAATGAAATTTCGCGGAAAACCCCTCGGAAATTGTGAAATTGCACGCAAAATTTGCTCTGTACTGAAATTTTGCGTGTTAACCCTTGGAAGTTGCAGAATTCACCAAAAAGTCATTTTCCAGCAGAAAAGGGCCTCAGAATTCAAATTTTGAATCAGTTTTTGTATTTGAAGCATGTTTATTCTTGTTATTATCATTTCTATGCAATTTATTAACTGTATTTACTGTTTTTGATTATCTGTAATTATTTATATTTCTTTTAATCACTAAAAATAGCAGTAAATCATGAGAAATGCGTAGAAAAATACGAGAACATTATGAGAATTCTTGCAACCTTTTATACGCATTACCGGCAGTAATCTTATAGACCTCTTGCATAAATATGCAGATGATTGGAATTACGAACTGGGAGTTCGAGGAGCTGGCCCAACATGGCCAGAACTATTTGACTTGGGCATCAGATGTCGAGATCGTACTTGTGTAAGATCGAGTAGGCCGACTAGAGGGGGGTGAATAGGCGTTTTAAAAACTTCTATGCGCTAAAACCGATTTCTAATGCGGAAGCTAAATATCAATTCGGTTTAGCCTAAATCAACCAAGTTCACTAAGTGCACCAACAATACAAGTCTAATGATAATAACCAATTGAGAGAGAACTTGTAAGCAATTCAATTTAGGCAATGTAAATAGCACATAGCTTGGAAATCATTCATACACAATAAATGAGCAACTTAATTATATGAATGTAAATTGCAATAAGGTAAAGCTCAAGAATGCAAACCACAATGACACGGTGATGTTTTACCGTGGTGCTCGGAAACTTGCCGGTCTCCCCTAATCCACGTTGAGGGAAACCCAAACCAATTGGGCCGGCTCCACGTATTAAGCCTTCCTCCGAGGTATCAACCACCTCGCTCCACTAGGGTTGCTCTTAATCCACTCCGGAGATGGCGAGCACCAAGCCACTCACAAACGCTCGGGTCTTCTCACAAGCTTCACTTGAGAAGATCACCGATGCACGACGCCTCCACGCCGCCTAGGTGTCGGCAAACACCAAAAGTAACAAGTCTCCAACTTTCACTTGAACCAATCAAGTGTCAAAGCTCTTATGGATACCAAATCCACCACATAATGCAACACATGCAATAGGATTTGCCTCTCAAAACTCAACAAGTGCAAAATATCCAAAATAAAGCAAAAGCCAAAGAAGAGACTTTTCAAGGTAGTTTTCCCATATAATAGTTTACTCAATAAATTTTAAATAAAACTCAAATAGGTTTTCAATAGATTTTATAAAACCTTTTGGAAAAACTCCCCCTTACACAAAGGTTCCACTCCTTTGATACACAAAGGATTTCTTCGTCCACTTAGTTTCTTTGCTTTTGACACACAAAAACATTCTTTGTCCAAACCTCTCCTTCTTAGCTTTTGACACACAAATGCATTCTCCCCTATTTTCTTTATGTGTATCCACTTGTAAGGTAATCCTTGAACAATTCTAGTAGATACCGCTTGTAGAGATTTCTTGTAGATACCACTTGTTGAAAGATATTCTTTAAACTTTATTTAGGGATACTATAAGTCGACGATGCTACTTGTAAATTTCACTTGTAGATAATACTTGTAAATCTATATGTTAATACCACTTGTGGAAAACATACGTCGACAGGTCTTGCATTCTCAAGGTGCTTGAACTTCTCTTTCAAAGATCTTCAAAGAAAGCATAGGGAGAAGAGATAGAGAGAAAATCCACTTGAGAGAAGATGATACCACTTGATACAATTGAGAGATATCTCTTGAAGAGATAAGACTTGAAAAGATATCGGGTATCAGAGAAAAAACTTGGATAAGATACCTCTTGAAAAACAACATCAAGAAATTTGAGGTATCGGAGAGACCACATGGATAAGAAGTGATTAGGTATCGAGGAGAGCTGGGTAAGCAAAGAATTGATCGGTATGGAAAGAGTTAGATACCACTTGTGAATGAGAACAAGAGATACCACTTAAAAGATACAACGTGAAGGAGTACGATGATATCAATTGAGAATACCACTTGAAAGGACAAGATGATATCACTTGAAGAGTACCACTTGTAAAAATAAGGATACCACTTGAATCAAACACATATGATTCTTATGCCGAGGTCAAAGATGATCAAAAGAAGCTACCACTTGAAATAATACCATTTTTATGATAAACAAATCATAATGAGATCAAAATGGCATTTGGAGTCAATAAAGTATGTTTCGATAGCTTGCAAGGATCACAATGATCAATTTGACCAAAAAGAAGATAGCCAAAATAGATTTAGAGTTGAATTGAATCTTTCCAATGTCAAGATGATTATAAGAATATACTATTAAAGGAATACCACTAAAAGAAAATTGCATTTGCAATCGAGGAGAAATAGTAGTGAGTAGCTTACAAGGATAGCAATATACATCTTGACTTGAGGGAGCAAAGAGGGTGGCTGTAAAGAATTGGAAATAGACAAGTTGGTCAAAACAGCCAAAACTCTCTAGGTCCGGTCAGACCGACGACACAGAGGCGGTCAGACCGGGACACGGTCAGACCGACGGCAAATACGCGGTCAGACCGGGACAATGATCGAGGCAGGGAGATAACGGCGGTCAGACCTACTAAATCAGAATCGATAGATTTGAGCTCAAAATTGGAGAAAAGATAGAATTGTTGTAAATTTTCACACAAACATCCAAATAAAGATATTTAGAGCATTTTCAACTTATCTAGACTTTAAAAAAACCAACTTTTAAATAGTTTTTATGAATTAAGCTTTAGATTTTGGAAATGAAATCGTATTTTCAAAACTTTTCACAAAAAGATCCAAATTGAGCAATTTAAGGTAAACTAAAGCATCCAATTGCATGTATGAGTCATAAATACCATCATGGACCTATTTATGTGAATAATTTAGGTTCAAATGGCTAAGCTCACTTAAGTGCTAGAAAGTGACTTTTATGGTTAAGCTTGTATTTTGAATGAGTTTCGAAATCGAATAACCTTTGATGAGTTGGTCTTTTGGAGATCATTTGAATATCAAAAATGTTTAGTATAACCAACTCTAGGATTTTCCTTTTGGGACAAATGTCAAATTCCTTTTAGAATAGATTTTACACAAACATCTAGTTTAGGTCAAAAACAAGATTCTATGATCTAGAATTTTGGATAGAAACTCATTTTCCTTTAAAATAGGTTTTTCTTGAACCAAAACCTTTGGAAAACCTTTGAAATGCATTTGTATACATTTTACAACTAATTTTTCAAAGGATATACTAATAATTTCAAATTTTTGACTTTTGGCTAAAAGGCTTATTTTAAAAAATATTAACTAGCACTTAATTAATTTGGGCACACTTTGGGACGTGATATACATGTAAATGATTTAGCACTCCCCCATAATGTGCCACAACCATCTTGCTCAAGATTTGAATACTCGAGATTAAGCGCAAGAGCAAGAACAACCTTTTTATAAGATTTTCATGGAATGCAACCTACACAAGGTAAAAGGGTCTAGATACTTCAATGTAAATACTTGTTACCGAGATGGCATTGGCTCACGATATGATTTGACAATCCTCAAACTTGGCTCCAATTTTGACATATGGTGGAATACACCTCTTCATGAATAAGCCAAGCCTCCAATGCATCTCCAAGTACCTATTAAGCATTTAAGCGCATTTGGTACCCAAAACTTGGTTGGGTCCGTGAATGTTAGTCACAATAGATTTGGGCACCCAAATGGCCCTAGCATTAGTTTTATGCAAACTAACATTCCTAGCAAACACATTGCCATTCTTATCTTTCCTAAGCAAATAATGATTATTATAAATAATTGGCTTAGGAAAGATACCTTTAGGACAATCCTTACTAAAATGTCCTTTCTCCCGGCAATTATAGCAAGTAGGGCTTTTGCTTCCCCTTAATGTCTTCTTATCTTGCTCATTGCCGTCTTGCCTCTTCATTGAATGTCTTGGCTTGACATCTTTTTGATTTGGACACACCGAGGCAATGTGTCCCTTCTCAAAACATCCAAAGCATTTGATATTTGAGTATTTCTTTTCTTTTTGCTTTGGGATGCTCTTCACCTTCTTCTTGGCGATGAAACCAAGTCCTCTTTGATAATCTTCCTTATTAGGGCATTTTGAGGAAAGGTGACCCTTTTGATGACAATCAAAGCACTTGATGTTCTTGTTGTGTCTTTGATTGTGTCTCATCTTGCTATTTTCCCTTTTCTTGGGAGTGAAACCGATTCCACTCTTATCACTTGAGCTTCGTTGCTTGCTTAAGATATCATCGAGAGTGGCCTTCCCTTTTTGGCTTCTATCCAAGTCATTCTTCAAATTTGCGACTTGAGCCTTGAGCATTTTGTTTTCCTCTACAAGATTAGTTTCAACAAGCATAGAGGAAATGGAAGCATTTTCACAAGTGCTACAAGGCATATCAATTAAATCATCATAAGATGTGGATATGTTGACTTTAGATGAATTGCAAGAAATAGGAGCTATGTATGGCAAATCATCTATTAAATTACATGTTACACCTATATCCACCTTGGAGCTAGTACATTCATTTAGGATGAGCTTTTCATGTTCATCTTTTAGAACATCATAATTATTTTGGAGTAAGACATGTTCTTTCTTCAAAACTTTGAATTTAGATTTCTCCATTCCTAAATATTCATTTAGATCTTATAGTATATCTATCAATTCATCATAAGAAGGATTATTTTCATCATCATTATTTACCCTCTTATTACCTTTAGCCATGAGGCAATGAGTTGATGTGGAGGGGTTTGTGACCTCATCATTGTCGGAGCTTGATGTTGAGCATTCTTCTCCCGACATCCATTCTTGCATATAATCCTCATTGATTGAAGTAAATGTTGTTGATGATTCTTCATTGTCGGAGTTTGAGATTGAGCATTCTTTTCCCGACGTCCATTCTTTTATGCGATCATTACTTGTGGAAGTGGACCTTTCATAATATTCTTGAAGATGGGTCCACATCTCATGAACGTTCTCGTGATCGCATATGGCATCAAACACATCTACACTCAAAGCACTAAATAAAGCGTTAATTGCTTGAGCGTCGAGATGTAAGCATTTCTCTTCCTCAATTGTTGGATCAAGCCTATCCAATGGAGGAGAAAAGCCAACATCTACAATCCGCCATATATTTAGACCCATGGCCTTAAAATAACATGACATGCGGATTTTCCAATGTGCATAATTTGTGCCATCAAATTTAGGTGTTTCACCTAGGTGCATAAAATCTCTAGTCGCCATCCTTTACTCTCATGAGAGACCAAGCTCTGATACCACTTGTAAGATCGAGTAGGCCGACTAGAGGGGGGTGAATAGGCATTTTAAAAACTTCTATGCGCTAAAACCGATTTCTAATGCGGAAGCTAAATATCAATTTGGTTTAGCCTAAATCAACCAAGTTCACTAAGTGCACCAACAATACAAGTCTAATGATAATAACCAATTGAGAGAGAACTTGTAAGGAATTCAATTTAGGCAATGTAAATAGCACATAGCTTGGAAATCACTCATACACAATAAATGAGCAACTTAATTATATGAATGTAAATTACAATAAGGTAAAGCTCAAGAATGCAAACCACAATGACACGGTGATGTTTTACCGTGGTGCTCGGAGACTTGCCGGTCTCCCCTAATCCACGTTGAGGGAAACCCAAACCAATTGGGCCGGCTCCACATATTAAGCCTTCCTCCGAGGTATCAACCACCTCGCTCCACTAGGGTTGCTCTTAATCCACTCCGGAGATGGCGAGCACCAAGCCACTCACAAACTCTCGGGTCTTCTCACAAGCTTCACTTGAGAAGATCACCGACGCACGACACCTCCACGCCGTCTAGGTGTCGGCAAACACCAAGAGTAACAAGTCTCCAACTCTCACTTGAGCCAATCAAGTGTCAAATCTCTCATGGATACCAAATCCACCACCTAATGCAACACATGCAATAGGATTTGCCTCTCAAAACTCAACAAGTGCAACACATGCACAAATGGGAGTAGAGGGCTTGCTCTTAGCTCAAAGGAACTCAGTGGGGCACCAGCTCTCTTTCCTCACACGACCAAGGTGGGTATTTATAGCCCACACACAAAAACTAGCCGTTGGGAGCAAGTCTGCTAAAAAATCAGCGGGGCCGGTCAGACCGGAGGCAAATGGCCGGTCAGACCGCACCCCTTCCAACGGTCAGAAAACTAGCCGTTGGGGCACATCCGGTCTGACCGCCAACCACCGGCGGTCGGCGCGTAACACGCCGTCGACCGCACCACCAAATCGAAAATCAGCTCTCGAAAAAGCGACGGGTCCTTGACCGGGGTCCGTCGAATCGCACTTATAACTCCGGTCAGACCGCTCAGCCAATTTCCAGAAAAACAGCTCTCTGGAAAAACCTAACCGCGGCAATTATCCGCGAGTCCGGTCAGTCCGGCCATACAACGCCGGTCAGACCGCACCAGAGATTAACTCAGGATTTTGCATTTATTTTTCAACTCAAATTTTCAAAACACATTTGCAAAAGATATGAAATGCAAACAAGGCATGTAGGCAAGATTCTCAACAAGTTGCAAAACACATTTGCCAACTTTTAGAATCACACCACCAATTGCACTTCGCTTCAACTCAATTTGCAAAAAAATTTGCCAAATTGACGCGCTATGCGAACAACGATAAAAGCGAGATTCTCAACAAGTTGCAAAACACATTTGCCAACTTTTAGAATCAACGCCACAAGGAATAAGGTACATGGACTTAAACCATTTGCAAAACACATTTGCAAACTCAAGTCACATGCTACAAGGATTATCCATGAGCCACAATTATTTGCAAAACACATTCACAAATATAGGCAACATGTTAAGTTGAGCTAGAGCAAACACAATGAGCTATCAACACATGACTAACTCAAACTACTAGTCAAGACCCCTCTTAATAGTACGGCAACCTACAGTAGCAATCCGGTCTCCAACCAAACACCAAGACCGGTAAAAGACTAGGAACACATCCTTAGCCCTAGCTAGTCATACATTTGCCTTTCGCATCCACTTGAAGCTTGATGACGCACATCCTTACTTCAAGTCCGAGTTCTTAACTTCACAATCATCAACACATGATGATTTCTTTTGCTTCGGGATCTCGACTTGATGTCCATCAACACATGATGACATCTTCCATCCCGAGTCTTGATATGCATCAACACATGATGCATTCTTCACTTGACTTCCATCAACACATGATGAGTCTTCTCTTGACTTGATGATCAACCAATGATCATCTCATCTTCTTGAACTTGACATGCATCAACTCATGATGCATCCTTTACTTCAAGCTCTTCACTTCAATATCATCAACGCATGATGATCATCCTTTTCTTGAACATCATCAACGCATGATGATTTCTTCTTCTTCAAGAATCACGACTTGATGACAATCAACTTATGATGTCATCCAAAGTCTTCAACCACCTAGAACATAACCTATTCATCCAACTCAAGGAGAAACGTTAGTTCCACAATATGATTATCATTAATTACCACAACATACCATTAACTCATAATGGTTGGGACAAGATACCAAAATCTTTCCCTCTTTGGTAATTGATGATAACCAACACAATTACAGACAATTGAATGTAATTGGTATGAGTATATATAAGCTACGTAGGTTATATATATACTCAAGAGTTATGTTTCAAAGTAGATCACAAAGATCAATACTAATGAAACAACAAGGTCATGAGTATATATGAACTACACAAGTTATATATACCAAATATGAGTGTATACAAACTACACAAGTTGTATATACTCATATGAATATATTAACTACGCAAGTTAAATATATTCAATGATATATGAGCATATATGAACTACACAAGTCTCATATGCTCACATACAAGTATATATGAACTACACAAGTTATATATACCATGAGTATATACGAACTACACAAGTTGTATATACCAAGTATGAGTGTATACAAACTACATAAGTTGTATATACTCATATGAATATATTAACTACGCAAGTTAAATATATTCAAGGATATATGAGCATATATGAACTACACAAGTCTCATATACTCTCATATACTCATATGAATATATTAACTACACAAGTTAAATATATTCAAGGATATGTCTCAACGTATCGATCCCAAATATATGTGGACAAGGGAATATGGATCAATACTAATGATACCACAAAATATAGAATGAACTCCCCCTAAATGTGTGCATACACAAATGTGTAATAGAAACATATGCACATATTCAAGTTAACCTTTTGATGGAATTCAACCTATATTTTGGATCCGAGGAATGCAATAATATATAATAAGAATTAGAATGCATACCTCTTGTATTTTCATCTTTATATCCAAACGAGACTAAGCAGTAGATAATCAATAGAATTGTTAGTCTCACAAATAGATTGTCATTTATGAATACATACATGTTTGGATTTTTGCTTTCATATCTAAGCTGAGACTAAACATGATATAACACGAGGAGTGTTAGTCTCACAAGTGCATTTGTTATTAATCACTTGCATGCCTTTATGATTATCACCTTTATATCCAAATAAGACTACACAATATGTATATCAATAAGAGTGTTAGTATCACAAGTAGATTTATCATTAATCACCAAAACTCTATTAACACATAATGGCGGGTCTAGATCTTTCAACTTGGAGCCAAGAAGCTCCGTGCTGCTATTGGACTCGGCGCCGCAGGATGCCGTTCCAACTGCTGAGGAGAATGATGAGGCACTTCATTTCCTCAAACACCATCTCTATCTAACTCTCAAGAAGCGGTTCGAGAAACTGAAGTACACCATCCTGACCCAAGCAGAGCAGGAATGGACTCGACTATGTTTTGCTGACTACAAGACCGTGGGGGAGTACAACTCTGCTTTGCACAGAATTTGTACAAGTCTTCAGCTTTGTGGTAAAGTAATCACAGATGCGGAGAAGATTGAGAAAACCCTCTCTACCTTTCACCCAAATACGGTGCAATCCGCACGCAACTACCATCAGGATGGCTACAAGGAATACGCCGAACTGATAGACATTATGCAAGTTGTGGAAGCTCAAGATGAGGTTCTCAGAAAGAACTACATCTCACAGCTACCTAGTAGCAAAGTTGGCCATGAAGTCAATGCTAGCAGCTACAAGGTGAGAAAGCCTCACTCAAAACAAAGAGGCAAGAAGGGTAAGTTCATGAGTCACAAGACCAAGCAGAATGCTCAAGTCAAGAAAGGCGAACAAAAGAAGCGCGATGAGAAGCCCTATGGTCAGCAGGACCAAAGCTGCTACAAATGTGGCACTTGGGGACATTGGTCACGTGTCTGCCGTGAACCGCAGCACGTGATTGATGCTTTCAAGGAAAAGAAGAAGGGCAAAGGACAGCATGAGGCGCACCTTGCCATTGCAGGCATAGAAGACCCACAGTCATTGGCTGCACCTATGGATGTGGACAGCCCTTCTTTGGACATTGCAGCGGCTGCAGCCGTAGTTGCCGAAGAAGAGAAGATAGAAATAGACCAAATTCAGGCAGAAGTTTCTTCATACTTCGCTGATTCGATCTAGTGCATGCATGACACTTAGTTTTACAGTCATTTGCAGTTTATGTTTATCATAGAACTTTGAATTATTGAATAAAGGTTGTAAGCTCTAGAAGAGCATTTGTAATAAATTCTTGTGATGTGTCCAGCAAGACTTTTTCCGTATTAATAATAGCAAGTTTGTTCTGTTTTGAAGTATGTTATTTGTGTGTGGATTGTTTTCTACTCCATATTAATAAATACTTTATATATTAGAACGCGTGTGGCGCCCTATGGAGGAAGTGTGCTTAGCAGATAGTGGCACAACAAATACCATATTAAGAGAGACGAAATTTTTTCAGTCGATCAGCAAGAATGCTGGCAGCCTTACGACAATCGCTGGTAGCGATACTTGTATAATAGGCTCAGGAAGAGCCACAATTATACTCTCGATGGGCACGACATTGGTCATTGAAAAAGCCTTGTTGTACCCGGAATCGACTAGGACTCTCTTAAGTTTTAAAGATACTCGCGCCAACGGTCTCCATGTAGAGACTGAAGAAGAGTATGGCAAGGAATACCTGTTCATTACAAAGCGTGAGGAAAATGAAAAAAGGTATTAAAACGACTTCCTTCATATGAAACTGGGCTATACTACACTCATATTAGGGCACCTGCAGCCTATACTATCCTGAGAACATCTTTTAGAAGCTCTGAACTTTTCTGTCTCTAGCATGATAGATTAGGCCACCCTGGTCTTAGGATGATGAGAAATATAATTAACAATTCTCAGGGACATAATATCAATATAAAGAATTTCCCGAATCCAGAAGATTTTGTGTGCCCTGTATGTGCCACCGGAAAATTAATTACTAGACCTTCTCCTCTGAAAGTGAAGGATGAAATCCCTGCATTCCTGGACCCAATCCAGGGAGATATTCCTGTCAGGGCCATTTAGGTACTTTATGGTGCTCATCGATGCTTCCTCGAAATGGTCGCATGTATGTTTGTTGTCTACGAGAAACTGTGCTTTTGCAAAACTGATCTCGCATATAATTAAAATAAAGAATAATTTCCCTGATCATCATGCGAAGTCCATCAGAATGGACAACGCTGGAGAATTTACTTCAAAAGCATTTGATGATTATTGTATGGAATGGGATTACCGTTGAGCACTCGGTACCACATGTCCACACCCAGAATGGACTAGCAGAGGCATTAATTAAAAGAATTAAATTAATTGGCTGGCCGCTTTTACATAATTGTAATTTACCAACTACGTGTTGGGGACACGCGGTCCTGCATGCAGCAACTCTCATCAATTTTAGACCATCGGCATACAACATCCATTCACCTATGCAACTAGCGCAAGGGTCAACACCGAAAATCTCTCATCTCCGAAGGTTTGGTTGCAAGGTCTATGTACATATACCACCACCACAGCGGACTGCAATGGGCTCTCTCCGAAAGTCTGGGATATACGTTGGTTATGAGACAGCATCCATAATCAGGTATCTGGACCCGATGACTGGAGATTTGCATACAGCCCGTTTCGCTGATAGCATATTTGATGAGGATAGTTTCCCGTCATTAGGGGGAGGAAATCAACCTCTTGATGAAAAATATTGGGAAATAACGTGGCAAGCCACGGGAATTAATGCACATGACCCACGCACTAGTGAAGCAGATAGAGAAGTACAGAAGATAATTGATTTGCAAGCATTAGCAAATCAACTGCCTGACCACTTTAGTGATTTGAAGAGCGTGACCAAGTCACATGTGCCTGCACACAATGCACCGGAGAGGGTTGAAATACCAAAGAAAATAAAAGGTATCCCTAATCCCATCCAGAAGCCTCAGAATAAAAGGACGAGAACTCCGGCCCCTCGAATCCCAAGTAACCAGGGACGCCTGGTAAAAAAGGATAAGAAGGACTTGTCACAGCCAATCACTAAAGTTCCCCAAAAGCAGAACGGGAGCCAGTTGAGACCTGGCACTGGTATGGAACCTTCAGCAAAAGGCATACCAGATTTGAATACCCCACAGAGGGAGATGTAACATCCCAAGTTTTGGACTTGTGTTTCAAATGTAAGAAAATGAGTAGAAATTAAAACTTTTTCTTACATCATGTATTTCCTGCATGTGCTAAACAATTCTTGTACAAGAATTATGGAAATACAAAGTCACAAGTCATTTGACCCAAATCTTGACCTTTCAAAAACATTCTTGTCAAATCTTGTGATCATCTCCTAAAAATATTTTTCCTAAGTTCTAGGGTTAATGTGTGACCCCTCTGAAAAATTTCACAATTTTTAGAAATTGTTTGAATGCATTTGGAGGTCAGTCAAACCTGTTTGACTTTTAGTCAAAACCCTATTCCACAACCTTGCAGAATTGTTGGAGAAAAATTCACTACATAAAAACCTCTAGAAATTTTACACAAGGTCAATATCCTAGTTAGCAAGCTCCTGTAAAAATTTCAGAATTTTTGGAGTTGTTTTGATACCTCAAATAAATCCCCAAAGTCCAGCTCAATATAAAAAAAAACCTAAGTCAAACCGGTTGGGTTCGAGTCAGACTCGGGCTCGAGCCACTTGACTTGGCTCAATCAACTAGCTGCACTTCGAGCTCACGTTTGAGGCGCGCCCTTTTTAGCCGTTGGATTTAGATCCAACCGCCCTCGTCCGCGAAAACGTTCGGACCTCCTAATCGTTCACTTAAATCTGAGCCGTTCATTCTCCATCGAACCGCCCTCGTTGCTTGATGCAATCGGACCTCCGATTGTTTCATTCAATCTCAGCCGCTCATTTCTAATCCTACGGTCCCGACCTCTCCTCTTTTGTTTTAAACCTCAGGAACTTTGGGCATTCTCAGCCGTCCGATTAAAATCCAACCGCTCACGAGCACCCTAGCTTCTCTGGTCGTCTTCTTCCTCGCGTCATGCGTGAACAGTGCATGGCATGGCCTGGTCATTTCGAGCTCCCTCGTCAATGTCTCCCTGGTCGGTCATTTAGTGCATGCCGGCTTGCTTTCGGCCACGATCATGCTCTTTTCGCTGCCCCCCATCACTTCTTTTTGGTCCACGGTTGTACCGTGAGCCAAACTTACCTTGGAGCTCACCCGAGGGTTTCTTTTTGCCAAACCCTAGTTCACCATCTATATGAAGCTCCATAAACCCCTCCCTGAGCTCCTTTGTAGCACCCCTTAGCTCCCCATTTCTTGTTGAGCTCAAAATATCGAAAACACCAAAACCGCCATTTTCGGCCGTGAAGCTCCATTGTGGATCTTAGTGCTCCAGTGGTTCATCTTCAATTCTTCTTGTACCCTTTTGAGCTCCTTAACCTCATATGCATTGTCCCTAACTTAATTTTGGCTTGTATTCACAGGAATCACTCAATTTTAAGTTTGCATCTTTTCGGCCGAAATCGCCCCCTTTCTTCCTCAGCTCCGGTAAGTGGTTGTTTTGGCAATTAATTGCTCATGGGCCTTCTGTGGGCCTTAATGCAGCTATTTTGACTATCAGTGGTGTTCATTTTTGCTCAGGCCTCTATTTCTACTTCATCTTCTTCAACTCTGGCGAGCTCCTCCACCGTCAAAGCTTCTCCGGCCAACTTTGGCCCTCTTTGTTTAGGCTTAGGATTTTTGGCTTAATCAGCTTATAAGCCTCTAAGATTTTAAGCCAAACTTTGTTGTTTGGTAGTCAGACTTTTTGTAGGATGTTGGCTTATTGAGTTGTGTGTGAAGGATGAAAGGTCTTAAATACCCTTAATGGTTTAAAGGACCTTGTTAAGCATGTATTTAAACTGGTTTTTTTTCATGGGATCTAAAAATATGACGATACATGCATTTGTACATATGAAACAAAAAAGATATCGCTCATAGTGCATGCGTGTATTTATTTTGGACATTGCGCAATGGAAGAAATGATTATAGAAAGGCCAATATCAGTCAACCAAACAAAATAACACAATAACAAAATAATATTTAATCATATATGATGCAATTATCTTGTCATCGCAACATGTATATATCATATTAATGTAATATATTTACCCTCTTGCGGCCATTAAAGAAGTAGCAATACTATCACGAAAGACACCCATATCTCCATCATCGATTGCTGATCCATTGACATTGTGCCCTCCAAATGATATAGTTTGTGTACCGTTTGGATCATAATCTTCGTCAAGATCACATCTCTCAAAAAGTTCATCACGTAAAGCACTATCTCTGATGAAGTTGTGTAGCGCCATACATGCAATTATAATTTTCGTTTGAATCTTCATTTTGTAACTTGGCAACGCCAACAAGATTCTCCATTTCATCTTCAACACACCAAAGGAACGCTCAATCACATTGCGAAGGGACGAGTGAGCGTGATTGAACACCTCGTATTTCCCACTCGGTTGTTGACCATGGCGAAATTCTGGTAGATGGTACTTTTGGCCTTTGTAAGGAGCTAGATAGCCCTTTCGATTGGGATAACCCGCATCAACAAGATAATATCTCCCTGCATACATGAAACTTATAAATGTTGACAATACAAATTTTGAATGTTAGCATAACAATTATTTATATGATTAAAGAACTAATTACCTTCAGGAGGATGTGGAAACCGGTTCGAATACTTGTCCAAAGTGTTATTGAAAATTCTTGTGTCGTGCGCTGAACCCGGCCAACCAGCGACAACAAAGGTAAACCTCATGTCAAAGTCACACACTACCGTCACGTTTTGAGACATATATCCATGACGACCAGTGTGGGCAACCTGCTCATCCACTGGAACAACAACAGGTACATGTGTGCCATCAGTTGCACCTATGCAATTGTTAAAATGCGGCGTGAAGTGGTTATCTAGAAGTCTTGGATGCACTGTTATGAACTCCGGATCCGTTGGTCTAATATTATCTTCAGATAAAAGATAGACACATTGCAAGACTTCACCAAACTTTCTATTGATTGTTTCTGTTGACCTTTTGAAGCGGTTTTGAACTTGAGTAACTGACTGAGGGCCACCAACTGTCCACAAGAACATAGCCAAAGATTCTACGGAAGTCATAGTCCTAGTTGATTTTAAGCCATAATTTGCAACCAAAGTTTCATGCAAACTATCAAAAACAGGCCTACTCATTCGGAACATCGAGTAACAATCTCTCTCATCAGCCAGTTGCTCAACAACCCATTCATAACCAGTTAGGAGTGGTTGTCTCCTCTCTTTTTTGTTTAGATAAGTGTCGTAGTAGTGCATACCTACATAACCTGCTGCTGCAACAAAATCCTGAAATGGTAACATCCTCTTTTTTGTTTTTTTGATATCATCTTTGCTTAAATCGCTCTCGATGGTTGAACCATCAATGTCACTCTTAGTGGTTGAACCATCAATGTCACTTGATGAACTCATCTACAAATAACAATAATAATTAGTAACATAGAACATGACATCAAGACATCATTTAATTGAGAAGACATAACTGAATAGTTTCAACCCCATTATGGTTTAATTGAGAATACATTAAAAGGTAACAATAATACGAGTACGACATAACTGAATAGTTTCAACCCCTTACATGATTATCACTGAATAGTTTTCAAATTAAAAAAATTAAAAAAATCTAATCTTTCTTCATTTTGAGATCAAACATCCTCTTGAGCCAATTCATCTTTACTTCATCGGTTTTCATGATGTACTACCCCAGCCTGAATAGCTACGTCCATAGCATCCGCTATGGATGGACCACTCTGAATAGGGCCTTTTTTCCATAATGTCCACCATGCGCTTGAAATCCCTAGCGATGGGATTTTTCTTGTTCTTCTTTGGGATAGGATTAATATTATTTGCTTTATGCTTCGCAATGACCTTCGATTGCGTGCAGACAACCTCATTGTTCTCCCCATCAGCGACGGCGTCTTCCTCGCCGTCCTCCGCACAATCAATGTCCACAACGGTATGGTCTTCTTGTGTAGGCTCACCCGGGATGGCTGAAGTGTTACCTGTAACATGAGCCTTGTCAAACATACGGTCCATCTCATCTAGGTTCTCAGGTGGTCCATCACGAAAATGTTTAGGATATTTTTGAAAATAATTAAAAAAAACTGTAGTTAGCAAAAATTAAAATATGAGATCAAACACATTAATAAATAGACGTTTATGAAATAACTACCTTGTGCTCCTTCCACCAAGCATCGGATGCAGATATAGTCCCTTTTTGATGATCCCAAGCAAGCCCAGTTGCTTTCTGTTTCAAATCGTTCCACAAGTTGTATTCTTTCTTCAATGTTTCCCATTTATTTTTTAGTTGTTTTTTGTCGTGCTTTTTTCCTGTCCTTTCAAAAAAATTCAATTGGAGGTTCTTGTAACCCTTGGTATTCAAACATCCCAACGACCTATTCCCAGCACCAACTTCCTCAGCACATATCTGACAAAATGCCCTGTTGCTAAATGCATCCCAATTTGCCTTGGTGATAGCAACTAGCTCCATCTATACAATTTACAACTAATAACAAAGTATCAAAACACAGAACATATGTTCTATTTGAATTTTTCAAACAACAAAAATATTCACCAAATAGATACATGTGAAGTACTAAGCTACTGCTAAAAAATGTTATCCAAGTTATTAATATTTTTATTCCTCTATAATATTTAGCCCTTATTACAGATGAATAATGCTTAAGCCACCTCATTCCATGCTAAAAAAATCTTAGTAAAATTCATTTACTCATCTAGTCACGTCATTACATGATCCTATCTCACTTCTAGCTAGGCCCAACTGCCCAAACAAGACTGCTATGAGGACAAAGCAAGTGGATAGGATGTGCCAATTCTGACTTATGGTGTATTAAGCTTGATTGCAAATTGCATCATCAACACAGCTGAAGTCCATGAAGCTAAGCAAAACCAGGATGACTCTTGAGAAGATCCAACTGTAGTACTGTACTACTTGTTGGATTACATTGATAAATATTTGGGTCAGAATTTGTCTATATAGGATAAAGCAAGTCAATTGCTCTGGATAATAATAATCGAACTATCCTTGCTCCTTACTCTACAACCCAAAAATTAGAAGCGAGGACTTAGCATAGCGGATGTCTTTCATGCATTAACCTATAAAGCAAGTCATTGTTGTATATGATGAGTATCTAGAACAACTTTTGGCCACCAATGTTCACTGTTAACATAACACCAATTCAGCAATTCAAATAGCCAACAACCTTAGCGCAACATAACACAGCAATCTCTGTTAACATAACAAACAATTCAAAGAATTCAATTCAGCAATTCAAACAGATTTTAACAAAACTATTACAGCTCAAGCCTAAGCTGGATTGCAATGACAATTTCAGTATATGACTGACTCACATCACAGAGCATTCAGAGCATTCACAGAGAATTCTCCTTGAGAATTCTGATCATACAATATATAAACAATATGCAAATGGCTAATATCCCTATATGATTTGAGGTCTGTGATCCCTATATGATTGTGCTGATCACAGGTCAAGTTGTGCAAGTCTTGATCAACTAGAGTTCAGCAAGTCTTGATCACAGATAAGCAAGTCTTGATATGCATTCAATTCACAGATCAGCAAGTCTTGATCACAGATCAAAAAATCTTGATATGCATTCAGTTCACAGATCAGCAAGTCTTGATCACAGATCAGCAAGTCTTGATATGCATTCAGTTCACAAATCAGCAAGTCTTGATCTCAGGATCTGATGCTGATCACAGGTCAAGTTCTTCAAAGCTCACACAATTCAGATCAACTTATCATAACCAAAAGAAGTACAGTTCTTCATGCCGACACTACCAAAAACAATCAAATTCCTCTTTGTGATACAACAATATACCTGTGAGAGGAGGCAAAGCAGGGGAGGCGGCGACGACGTCAACAGGCGGAGTCGGTCCAGGGGAGGCGACGGCGTCGGGAGGCGGAGGCGGAGTCGGTTCCAGAGGAGAGGCGGCGTCAGGAGGTGGAGTCAGGGCAAGGGAGGCGGCGACGACGTCGGGAGGCGGAGTCGGATGCAGCGGAGGCGACGGTGTCGGGATGCTGAGTTGGGGCAGGGGAGGCGGCGCCGTCGGGAGGGGAGATGGGAGGCGGCGGCGATGGGGATGGGAGATGGGAGGCGGCGGCGTTCAGGGGGTCAGGGGGGCGGAGATGGGAGGCGGCGGCGGTCGGGAGGGGTGATGGGAATCGGCGGCGGGGATGGGGATGTGGAACGGGAGCAGGAGGCGTCGGGAGGGGAGATGGGAGCGGCGGCGATTTGGAGGAGAACGGGAGGGGGAGGCGTCGGGAGGGGAGAAGGGTTGGAAACATCCAAAAGATGAAACGGTTTGCTTATATATATCAAGGGTATTCTGAGGGTAATTTTAACGAAGTTCGATGGCAAAGAGATATTCTATTCCGCAAAAGCCAAAAAAAGCACCTCCCCTATAGCTTATGGCTTTTAGGCTTAAATTGGCTTAAGCTTTTAATAAGCCACACAAAAAAACCACCCATTTGTTTAGGCTTAGACTTTTTTGCTTTTAAGCCTAAACAAAGAGGGCTTGAAGCTCTTCTTGGCTAAGGTAGCTTCTTTTTAGTCCCTAGAAGCCGTGGCACTCGCTTTCTTAGACTATTGCGGAGCTTTTCGCTATTTTTGTTTTTGGCAGTAAGTGTCCCCACCTTTCATCTCCGGCTCGCCGGCGTTCTAGGCCGTCGCCGTCGTCGAGGTTACCTACACTGGGTGCGCAATAGTATTTGCAACCCATTTTGGCACTTTGCGGGCACCGCCGTGGCCGGAACCGCCGACGACAAGCCGTTCTTTGCCCTCGGGTTTTTGCCGAACAAAAGCCCCTCTGTGTCGTTGTCGTTTAGGGCCAGGATTCGGTTATTAAATGCGCTAATGATTGTTAATTAATGTTAATGATTAGTTAGCATTTAATTGATGTCCGAAAGAATCTTTTGTGTCACTGCTAGTGGGCCCAGCCACTTAAAAAAACCCCGCTGGCAATATTCAGTGCCTTTAGGACACAATAAATGTTAATCATTGATAATTAGTGTTTAGCATTAAGTGGTCGTCTTAACATGACTTCATGAGTCACTGACATGTGGGCCCGTAGGCCTAAACCGCAGTAACGGAGTCGTTAGGACAAAGTTTGGGTTTAATTAATTGCTAATCATTGTTAACAATTAATGGCTGTCTGAAATGGTATATTGTGCCACTGCCATGTGGGCCCCCGCCCACTTAAACCCCCTTTATGTGAAATCATTAGGACACCATTAATGCTAATCATTGCTAATCATTGGATTTAACAATTAATGGCTGTCCTAAATAGCCCTGTGTGTGACTTACATGTGGGCCCGCACATTTAAACCTCTCCGCGCACTTAAAACCCACATGTGTTATTTGCACAAATCGTGGACCGTCGATCTTATGATCAACGCCGAGATCTTCGGGATCTTTCGGGCCCCCGAACGTTCCAAGTCACTAGGGGCCGCCCATCTCTAGATCTGCGGCCCAGATTGCGGAGATGTTCGGACCACTGAAAGTTACTGCGCTCTAGCCCTCCATCTTAAGATCTACGGTCATGGATGATTGGAGCATTCGGACCTTCGAAAGCCCCGATCCACGTGAACCGTTGGATCTTGATCCAACGGTGGGTTCCTTTTGGACCGCGCGCGTGCGCTATCCCCAGCGCGCGTGGGCCGTTGGATTTCCGATCTAAGGCTCACATTCATCCACGTCGTTTTGTTTTTGATAAGTTTGATTTTATTTCGGTAAGTCTTTATTTGTCAACTGAAAATTGTATTAAAACTTTAAAAACTCATAACTAATTCATTTTAATTCCTTTTTAGATGATTCCAACCGTGTTAATTTCCTGTTTAACTGAAGTTTAATATTAAAATACATTTAGACCTTATTTTGTGCCAGAAAATTTTGTAAACAATATTAAATTGTTTCAGCCATTATTGAATATTCCAAAAATTCAAGTAAAAACTTGTAAAATGCATAACTTTTTCTGTATAATTTCAAACTGAGCAAACTCAAGTTTGTAAAATTTCTCTGTTAGCATACTTTAATATGAAATAGGTTCTGATCATGGTTTTATTTCTGAAAAATGTTATATGCTAGTTTTACAACTTAGAAAAATCATAGGTAATTCATTTTAACTCCAAATTGGGTAAACTCAACTTTACTGTTCTTAGGATGTCATTATCTACCTACCATAAAAAATTTTGGTTCCAGATCGTTCTAGAAATTTATGCCATGAACAGTACCAGTAATTAATTTAGTTGAATTTCTAAGCTGAGAGAATTTGTTTTAGCTATAACTTTTGCATGTTTAATCCAAATGACTTGATTCTTGTTCCTAAATTCATTTAAAATCTTAACCTTGCTGTTGTATAAATTTTATAAGATTTGGATGACTTTTGTTGTTTAGTTTTGTTTGGTGCTCTTCGTTCTTATTGGTTTTCACGCATTTTTACGTTAGGTTCCGACGATATTATTGATCTTGAATCTAATCCTCAGCAGCCAGACCCTGCCCTCCAGCAAGGCAAGCAGATGTAGCTTCATTTGATCATGTTGTTCCTATTATTTTTAAATTCTAATATGTTGTTTGCAAATTCTACGTATGCATTGCTATCTTGTTTTAACTATTGTTGATTAGTTGACCTATTAGATGCATAATCTGTAGAAAAATATTTATCCTCTACTACTGAGCCTAGGACTATCTTGCTGTGATTTTGGGTTCGTTGGATGAGCCCTTGTCACTTAGTAGTACGAGTTAAAATGCTTAGTCATGCTTTAGCTATCGGTAGAAATGGGCGGTTGTCGACTTAGTCGATGACCTTGATCACACAAATGCATATTATGACTTGATGTTTCAGCTCTGAGCTATGTTTAATTGTGAAAACTAAAAATGAAAGCAAAATGATTTGGACTTGGGTACGTTGGTATGTTGGTGTGATTTTTGGGTGTGACTGGAACGGTGCCCGATTCAACAAGGACCGAACATCTTGTTACACTAAACCAAGCATTCTTGCGTGCTTACCACACTAGAGGGTATGTGACCTCTCTTGACTTAGTACTTTTGCGTGAGTTAGCTACAAGTCGCAGGAGGGCGTGTGTGTGTTGTGTTGTGGTAAAATGAGGTGGTTTATGTGTTGGGAGCATTGTGGTTTTCCGGAAAGCTTTACCCCGAGGGGTAGTTGTCTTTTCGGCTTTACAATGTAAGCGTATGGGTTTCTATCCATACGAGCGACTCGTAGTTGATTTACAATATTGGAAATGTCTCGTAGGACTTAGTCGTATCGGCATACTTTTGGAAGTGTGCTAATCTTGTGGCTTAAAGGCGGTCTTAGGTGTAGGTACATTGGTACACCCTTGCAGGGTTTTTGATCTATTCAAATAGGCTCGTCCTAGGTTATGGACACGCTTGGGGAAGTCTTTCAAGAGTTAGACTGCAACATTTTAATTAAAACTTGATGGGTGGTACGAATCGGGGATTCGTGCTATGATTGTGGTGGCTATTAGGTTAGTCACCTCTAGGTGGTTACTTGCTATTTATTGTTACTCGCTGTTATTTCAATGCTTATAAACAGATTTTACAAATTGCCTTCAATCTATTACCTTATTGCAAATGAAAATTGCTTTATGCGTCTAATTAACCATATAACCAATTCCTTTGAATTCAGCTCACATGTAGCTATGTAGAGGCTTGTTACTCGTAAGTCTTGCGAGTACATTATTGTACTCACCTGCATTGATTGTTGTGTGCAGAGGAAGAAGGTGAGCCCCAAGAGCCTCACTTTTGTGAGATGTGCTGTGGCAATGTTTGGGGCGACTAGCTTGGCGGTCCTGTTGGTTGCCTTGTGGGTTAAGGCACACTAATTGGCTTTTGTTCATAGCCATCTTATGGCACTTTTGCTTCCGCCGTCTTATGTTACTTTAATGTCATTTGGCCGGTCGGCTTTTTGTAATAACTTTATATTATGTATGTCTTTTGGTAGACTTGTTATAATGTGATGTATGGAATTGATGCATGATTTTGTGACGGGGTGTGTATACTGCATTTATGGGAAGTATACATATCTCGAGGCTTGGTTTATTTGATTTGTGATGCTAGGGTCAATGGAAGGCTAAGCATTACAAGCCAAATAAACCGGGGTCCTCACAGGAGACATCAGCATGGATGTGTGCGCACACATCGGAGCTGAAAAACTAAAGAGACTTGCCCCCGCAATTGAAAGCAGCGGTGAGCAAGTAGAAGCATTAGCAGAACTGCCCTATGAAGAAATAGCTATAAATTATGTGACTATGGGAGAATCTATGAATAGAGCAACAGCTAATGTCGACTTTATTTTGCAAAAAAAATTGCCACAATCATTGATCTTGATCCAGAGCCTGCATCGCTCGCTGAATGCAAGAAAAAAATCAGATTGGAAAGATTGGAAGAAGGCAATAGAAGCAGAATTAATATCTCTGAATAAAAGAGAGGTGTTTGGGCCCATAAGCCGCACACCTCCCTATGTGCACCCTGTAGGGCATAAATGGGTATTTCTTCGAAAGAGAAATGAAAATAATGAAGTTGTAAAATATAAAGCAAGGCTTGTTGCATAAGGTTTCACTCAAAGACCAGGAGTCGATTATGAAGAAACCTATTCCCCGGTCATGGGCGGAACTACCTTTAGATACTTAATCTCAATGGCAGTGAATCTGAATTTGAAAATGAAATTGATGGATGCGGTAACTGCATACCTTTATGGGAACTTGGATTCGAAAATTTATATGAAGGTACCTGAAGGTGTCCCTTTCCCGAACAAAGATAGAGCAAATAGAAACCTATACATTGTGCAACTCAGAAAGTCACTGTATGGACTAAAGCAATCAGGCAGGATGTGGTATAATCGCTTAAGCGACTTTCTCTGCAAGAAAGGCTACACGAACAATGAGGATTGTCTCTGTGTATTTATACGGCGATCCCAGGATGGATTCTGTATAATCTCAGTATATGCAGATGATCTGAATATCATCAGGACCTTGGAAGATATTGAAAAAACAAGCTCTTACCTGGAGTCAGAGTTCGAAATGAAAGATTTGGGTAAAACCAAATATTGCTTAGGCTTGCAGCTTGAGCATACCCCTGAAGGGATTTTAGTACATCAATCAACCTACACTCAGAAGGTGTTGGAAAGGTCCGGCTTTGAAAAGGCATATCCTTCGAAAGTACCAATGATCGGTAGATCATTGCAGCAAGACAAGGACCCGTTCAGACCTAGAGAAGAGGGGGAGGAAGTCCTGGGACCGGAATTCCCATACTTGAGCGCAGTTGGAGCTCTCATGTATTTAGCAAACTAAACTAGACCAGACATTCCTTTTGTAGTGAACCTATTAGCAAGGTATAGTGCAGAACCTACCAAAAGACATTGGCAGGGAATAAAGAACATCTTCCGATACCTCCAAAGAAGTAAATACCTTGGTCTATTCTACAGAAAGAATTAAGACCTAACAATGACTGGCTATGCAGATGCTGGGTACCTGTCAGACCCGCATACAGCTAAGTCACAAACAGGCTATGTTTTCCTGCGTGATGGAGTCGATTATGAAGAAACCTATTCCCGGTCATGGGCGGAACTACCTTTAGATACTTAATCTCAATGGCAGTGAATCTGAATTTGAAAATGAAATTGATGGATGTGGTAACTGCATACCTTTATGGGAACTTGGATTCGAAAATTTATATGAAGGTACCTGAAGGTATCCCTTTCCCGAACAAAGATAGAGCAAATAGAAACCTATACAGTGTGCAACTCAGAAAGTCACTGTATGGACTAAAGCAATCAGGCAGGATGTGGTATAATCGCTTAAGCGACTTTCTCTGCAAGAAAGGCTACACGAACAATGAGGATTGTCTCTGTATTTATACTGGCGATCCGTGATGGATTCTGTATAATCTCAAAGATATGCAGATGATCCGAATATCATCGGGACCTTGGAAGATATTGAAAACAAGCTCTTACCGAGTCGAGTTCAAATGAAAGATTTGGGTAAAACCAAATATTGCTTAGGCTTGCGCTTGAGCATACCGAAGGGATTTTAGTACATCAATCAACCTACACTCAGAAGGTGTTGGAAAGGTCCGGCTTTGAAAAGGCATATCCTTCGAAAGTACCAATGATCGGTAGATCATTGCAGCAAGACAAGGACCCGTTCAGACCTAGAGAAGAGGGGGAGGAAGTCCTGGGACCGGAATTCCCATACTTGAGCGCAGTTGGAGCTCTCATGTATTTAGCAAACTAAACTAGACCAGACATTCCTTTTGCAGTGAACCTATTAGCAAGGTATAGTGCAGAACCTACCAAAAGACATTGGCAGGGAATAAAGAACATCTTCCGATACCTCCAAAGAAGTAAATACCTTGGTCTATTTTACAGAAAGAATTAAGACCTAACAATGACTGGCTATGCAGATGCTGGGTACCTGTCAGACCCGCATACAGCTAAGTCACAAACAGGCTATGTTTTCCTGCGTGATGGAACTGCAATTTCGTGGAAGTCGTCTAAGCAAAGTATGGTATCGACTTCGACGAACCACTCAGAAATTATAGCACTATACGAGGCCGCACGTGAATGCTCCTGGCCTCGGCGGATGATTCACCACATCCAGCAGTCATGTGGGTTGAATACCGCACAAACCCCCACTATTATCTATAAAGATAATGCAGCTTGTGTTGCACAAGTGCAGATGGGTTATGTGAAGAGTCCTCTCATAAAGCATATTAACCCCAAGTTCTTCTATGCTCATGAAATGCAAAAGATGGACGAAATTAAAGTACTGCATACTAAGTCATGTGAAAATCTTGCAGATTTATTCACTAAGTCACTTCCAGCATCTAACTTTGAAAGGTGCATACGTGGAATTGGAATGGTGAGACTTAGAGAAGTGCAGAATTCAGGGGGAGAACCTTCACAAACTCATTACTAAAGCTTGATCACGAAGATCGAGTACCCAAAGAGTAAATCCTGGAGATTAAATGAAATTGGGTGGATTGTACTCTTGTGAGACCCCGGTTTATTAAACTTGTAATACTTAACCTTCCACTGGTTCTAGTATCACAAATAGAATAATCCGCGTCTCGATGAACATGTGCCTCCCAGAACAAGCAGCACACATACATCAATTTCAAGCATGCATCATTTCCATACAACAGAATATAACAAGTCTACCAAAAGACATACATAAGATAAGTTATTACAACACACTGACCGGCCAAATGACATAAGTACCAAATAAGTAACAATGAAGCAAAGTTGCCATAAGATGGCTTAAACCAAAAGACGATCGTTAGCCACATAACACCACAGGGCAACCGACCGGCCGCAAGCTAATCGCCTCAGAAGCGCCACAAAGACAACTCACAAAAGTGAGGTCCATCGGACTCACTATCATCCTCTCGCACAACACAAGCAATGCAAGTGAGTACAAAATGTACTCGCAAGACTTACGAGTAGCAAGCCTATACATAGCTACATGAAAGTCAGATTCAAAGGAATGTGGTTATATGGTTCTTTGGACGCATAAAGCAAGTTTCATTTGCAATATTGTAATAGATTGAACAGCACTTTGTAAAATCTGTTTTAAGCATTTAAATAACAATGAGTAAACATAAGTAACAAGTATCCACCTAGAAGTGACTTTCCCCAAAGCCACCACAACATAGCATGAATCTCGATTCATACCACCATCAAGTTTTAATTGTAAAATGTTGTAGTCTAACTCTTGAAAAGCTTATCCAAGCGTGTCCATAACCTAGACGAGGCTATTCGAATAGTTTTAATCCTGAGAGGTGTACCAATGTACCCACACTTGGACCGCCTTTTGCCAAGCTATTAAGCACACTTCCTTTGGTATGCCAAGCACGGCTAAGTCCTACGAACCCTTTCCAATGGAATATGCTAATCAAGAGACGCACGATGGGGGTTAATCCTTAGTGATCTGCGACGAAATATGGATCACAAGGACCCATACGTGGAGCAAGATACACCGCCTCGCGGGTGTTCTCCTCCTACAACGTGTCCATGTTGCATATAATCAAATATGCAACCCACCACGCGACTCATTAATTAACACACCCAAAGTACTCGGCTAAGAGAGGTCCCATATCCTCTAGTGTGGTTAGCACGCTTTGTAATGCTCGGATAATGAGATACTCACAAGTAGTTCGGTCCTTAATTGACCCGGCACCATTCCAATCACACCCAAAAGATCACACCATCATACCATTGTGCCCAAGTCTAAATTGTTTTCATTTTCAGTTTTAGTTTTGCAATTTAGACAAAGCACAAGGCTGAAATATACATATAGTAATAGTTTGTGTGATCAAAGTTATCGACAGTCGATAATCGCCCATTTCTACCGATAGCTAAGCATGACTAAGCATAATGACACGTAAACTACTAAGTGACAAGGGTCCATCCAATAACCCAAAATCACAGCAAGTAACCTAGGCTTCAGAGTAGAGGAATAAACATTTCCTCTTCGGTAATGCATCTAGTAGGCCAACTAATGACAATAGTTTAAAACAACATAGCAATGCATACATAGAATTTGCAAACAATATATTAGACTTTGAAAATAGTAGGAACAATATGATCAAATGAATGCTACATCCGCTTGTTCGGTCAAGTGCGAGTCCGATGGTCTGTGGCTCAATATCAAGATTAATAATATTGTCTTCGGAACCTAACGCGAAAAGGCGATAAGCAAATAAGAACGAAGAACACCAAATAAACTCCAACAGCAAAACACATCCAAAACTAATAAAATTTACACTACAGCTAGGGAATGACCTAAGACAGAGACCAGAACAAGAATTATGCGATTTGGACTTAATCATGCAAAAGATATGGACAGAATACTCTTTCTCAGCCCAATATCAATCTAAATAATAATTAGCACTGTTCATGGCGAAATTTTCCAGAATGATCTAAGGTCTGAAATTTTTATAGTAGGTAGATTATGACATCCTAATAACAGCAAAGTTGGATTTACTAAATTTGGAGTTACACATATTTACTTATGATTTTTCTAAGTTGTAAATCTAATGCAAGTCATTTTACAGAATTATGAACATGTTCAAATCCTATTTTATATGAAAGTATACTAACAGATGAATTTAACAAAATTGATTTTGCACAACTTGGATTTATACAGAAAAAGATATGCATTTTCCAAGGTTAAAACTATTTCTGGAATATTCAAAATGACAGAAATCAAGTTATTCCTAGTTACACCATTTTCTGCTACTGCAACATGCTTAATTCCATTTTTACAATAAACTAAAGTGACAACATAATTTATTACCGTTGGAATTATCTAAAAAGCAGTTAAAATGAATTAGTTATGAGTTTCTAAAGTTTTTACATCATTTTTAGTTGTTAAATAAATACTTACCGAAATACAGACAAACTCCAATAAAAGAATAAGACGTGGACAATTCCCAACCCTTGATCTAAAATCCCACGCTCACGCACGCCAAAAGCAGCGCGACGCGCGCGAATCGAAACGGAGCCCACCGTTGGATCAAGATCCAACGGCGCATCTGAGTGTATGCATTCGGACGGTGCGGTTGCATACACGATCTTGGCCGTTGATCAAAAGATCGACGGTCGAGAACGATCAAGGCATCCGAGGTCCGAACGCACACAAAGATCGTACGCAGATCTAACAATGAACGGTAGCTATTTAACGCAGATTCAAAGGGAGATGTCGACACGTGGGACCGCATGTCGCTGACCTTGAGTCACCCACGCTACCGGTTTAACCCACGTGCACGCGGTGCACCGCCCACTTGTCGATCGAGAGTGGCGGTTAGGACAGATTAAAGATTCTAATGACTACCATTAACTAGGCACTAATGAATACCGAATTTGATTTCAACCCCGGGCCATAAGTCAATGAATCTGCAGGAGATTTCGATGTGGATTAAATGCCGACATATTCAATTAACCAATGATTAATCTTAATGATGTCGGAACAGTGCGGGATTGAACCAGAGAGCGATTTAAGGATATTGGGCCCACTGGTCAGTGGCTCAACGACAATGATTAAGACACAATTAATAACTAATGATTAGCAATTAATGTGTCCTAATAAGCGACGAAACGGAGTCGCTGTGTGTAAGCAAACCCGAGTGATTTCAACGGCAAATCGCTGGCGACACTGGCCGCGGCGGCGCCCACCAAGAACCAAAATGGATTCGCAATAGCACAACGAATCTAATGGTAGCATTCTCGCCGGCGGTGAGGGGCTAGAACGCCGGCTAGCCGGAAAACGAAAATGGGAGCTTTTACTGCTAAACTTGAAAATAGCGAAAAGCTCCGCTGCGGACCTAGGATGCGGGTGCCATGGCTTCTAAGGACTAATAAGAAGCTACCTCAGGGACGAGAAGCTTCAAAGATGGCCGGAGATGCTAGATCACAGAGGGAGCTCGCCGGACTTGGAGAAGAAAACCCGAGATGGATACCCTGAGCCACAGGAGTGATACCAAACATCAATATAGCTTCATAAAGGCCCACAGAAGCTACATGAGCAAGTAATTAGAAAATGGAGCACTCACCTGAGCTGAGGAAGAAGATGACCAATTTCGGCCGAATTTGAACAAACCCCAAATTGGACAATTCCTGAGAATCAAATCCAAAATTAAGTGAGGGGAAATGTTCAAGGAAGTAAATAGATAAGGTTAGGGCAAAGAAACGTGAAGGAGGACCACTGGAACACCAAGAACACCAGAGAAGCTCCACGGGTCAACAATGGCGATTTGCCATTTTTGAGGTGTTAAGCTCCAATATTGAGAATGAAGCTTGACGGTGGTCTAAAGAAATACCAGGAAGCATTGAGAGTGCTTATAAAGCCATGAAAGCATTAGGGTTTGCACCACACATCTTTCGGGCGGCAAAACACAAAGCACAATGCGCGGCCGACAAGGAAAAAGGGGTGAAGACGTGCATTACGGCATGGCACGGCTCCTGTCCTCCCATACCCCTAAACGTCGGCTAGGGTGGCTTTAGGAGCAAGAAATGACATCGCCATTACTCCCTACGAGTGCTCGCGCACGTAGGAGGTAGAAGACGACCCGCGAAAAGGCTCGGTGATTCACAGCCGTTAGATGAGACACGGACGGCTAAGATAGCGCCACGCCTCCGGGCTTTAAAACACAATGGAGAGGTTCCGAGCCCTAGGATTAGAAACGAACGGCTCAGATAGCCCCACGTCACAAACGCGGTTTACAACGAAGGGACACGCGCGTTGGATCTTAATCCAACGGCCCGATTCGAGAATGCAACCGAGGGTCCAAGGTTCCGAAATCTCAACGGTTGGATGGGAATCTAACGGTCGACAATCAAACTTGCAACCGGAAGGTCCAAAGTCTTACACGCGCGCGGGCCGTGCGATTTAGATCCAAAGGCTGAGATCGACCGCGGGATTTTCAAACGGGCGCGATGCGGTTAGTTGACTGGACCGAATCAAATGGCTCGAGCCCGAGTCTGACTCGAACCCAAGTAACAGTAAAACCAAGTTTGACTTGAATTTAGAACAGAGACTTTGAAAGATTTATTTGAGGTAGCAAATTAACTCCAAAAATTATGAAATTTTTACAGGAGCTTGCTAACTCAGATATTAACCTTGTGTGAAATTTTCAGAGGTCCTCATACTGTGAATAAATTTCCAAAAATTCTGCAAGGCTCGGTTTTAATGTTTGACCGGGAGTCAAACAGGTTTGACTGCCTCTAAAAATATTCAAACAATTTCTAAAAATTGTGAAATTTTTCAGAGGGGTCACATACCATCCCAAGAACTTAGAAAAAATATTTCCAAAGGATGATCAAAAGATTTGACAAGATTGTTTTTGGAATATCAAGATTTGGATCAACTAGACTTGTGACAATGTATTTCCATAATTCCTTGTACAAGAATTGATTGGCACAAAAGGAAATACATGATGTAAGAAAAAGTTTTAATTTCTATTGATTTTCTTACATTTGAAACACAAGCCCAAGATTGGGATGTTACAACTCTTTTCCCTTAACAAGTTTTCCTGAAGTTTCTCAGTTGAGGTTTTTAATGAGGCAATTCGTGCAGCATAGCAGAACATGATTCGTGTACTCTTTCTCTATTTTTTTCCCACTGGGTTTTTATGGAGTTTTGATGAGGCATGGACATGAAGTATGAGAGCCCAAGGGGGAGTGTTAAAAAACCGGACCCGGCCAGGAGTCCTGGCCCATGTGGGCACCTCATCCACCCGTAGCCTATATATAGGAGAGGGGGACCCCCGACAATTGTACACGTTCATTATTGAGAAGAGCAATAAAGAGAAGTATGCAGTCCCCTATATCTCTGTGTCAATCTCTTATTTCTGTTCTTGCGTTGTTACATTGTTCTTACGATTCTGGTTATTATCTACGAGATAATCGCTCGGACTGGACTCGCCAATGACGGTTCCTGAACCGTTGTAATAGTGTGCATTATCAACTATTGTGACGGTTTTTTTTCCTGTAACGAACGCAACATTTCATTTGAGCTGTTGAAACACGTTCTAATGATGCCGCGATGTGTTGCAGGTGCTAGAAGAAGACATGCCTCCCAAGTCAAGAAGACATGCCTATCAAGTCAAAACCAAAGTGAATGTGTTACAGGTGCCAGAAGAAGACATGGCCTCCCAAGTCAAAACCAAAGCGAACATATTGATGAGCATTGAGATTCCCGTGTCCTGCCTTTTCAGGTACAGGAATTTCACAAAAATTTGCAGGAAACTGACAAGTTCTCTTAGGAATCAGAAGAAATTCCTGTGTTCCAAACAGGACATCGAGATAGATTGAGAGAGAAAAAAGAAAAATGATAGAGACTTTCCGATGGCCTAATTTTACTTTTGGGTTTGGAAAAAAAATGCAGTCTTACATCAGTGTGTTGCAAAGTCAGCAGTTTGCAAATGATGGCCAGTTGGTGAAAATCCACAGTTCAATACTATTCCAGTTCATACTCCATGACAGTAACACGTCCCATTAGACCGCAACAGGAGCTGCGAGTCAAACCACTGCAAACACCGTCTTGTCACTCATCTTGACCTACTGGGATATATTCACCAAACTTAGACTTTTAGCCGCAAAACCCAACTAACAATTAGTAGCTATCTTTTGTTGTTACAAAAGATATATATACCGCTTGTACTTCATGGTCAATTCTTCAGATGATGTACTGTCCAATTAACACACGCACAAGCAGTTTTTTTTTAAGGGACAAACAGAGTTGAATGGCTCATTCAAGCTCAAACATAGAACGAGAGCAATTGAACTGATCAAGATCCAAGGCGTTGAAGTCAAATGATTAGTAAACTTGGCACTGTTAATTGTGAGAACCTGCAAGCAGGAGGGCCCAGCTGGTAGGTGAGCATTAGGAAATGACAGGAATTGATCACTTGTCTAACATCTGTGTCTGTTCATGGCGTTGAATTGTGAAAGTTCGTAGTAGCAGCAGCAGCAGCAGTAGTACGGGTAGAACGTCGAGTCTATGATCTTGAATTCATCAGTGATCGCCTGGCTGCAGATTTTTCAAGACAAGGTCCAATCGGCAGACCAACTGAAAAACATGAAATTTACTCTGTGTGGAAGGGTGAAATTTATGTAACCACTAATGCAAAGGCTAGGTACACAAAATAAGCCACCAATTAGGGCTTGTTTGGATATACCGTGATCTGACTCAATCCCTTCATATTGATTCAGAATTTAAACTAAAATTCTTCTAATCTGAAAGGATCGGTTCTAATCCCTCTCTATCCAAGCAAGCTCTTATGTGGAAAGTCAACAACCAATTAGGGTCGGTCCTCCTGCATCCTAGTTCTGGCGTCTGGGTAGATCAAGAAAATGTTTGCTGGGCTATATCAGGACGGGCTAGTTAGTAGTTATGATTTGTCCATATGGGCGTTTAATGGGCTGTACTAATCATGATTTGTCCGTGTTTTAGCCTGAAAAGGGTGAGACTTTGCTGGCCGGGCTTTTCTAACTCGACGTTTTGCTCGGCTGTAACAAGATTCGGCAAGTAGGAGTAGCTCTGTTGTGACTTGGCCCATCTCAAGGAAACTGAACACCGCATTTTCCTTGATGTATTGTGGGCTTTACTTTTTCCAATTCTTTATGTTCGAAAAAAATTGCTGCACCTATGTGTATATACCCTACTTGGTGTAACACATTTTCTTGATCTATTATGGGCTTACTTTCTCCGATTCCAATAGGGCAGTCATAATTTGATCGAGCATCGCAAATCACAAACAAGACACGAGAGAGTAGTGCTGCTTGAGTATAAGTTGGCACAAATTTGAAACGTCATCATCGCATCAGTATCGTTAGCTCCGAGGACATCGTTCACTGAGCAGGTTTGTTACTGCTAGACAGCAAGGCGTGCCCTGCCAAATAGTAAAGAATCTTGCTGGATCCCACGCACGCGTCTCCGAGCACCGCGCCGAGCTGCCCACCGTACCGGTAGTATCCCAATGACATGCTGCACCCACGTGGACTGGCTACCGAACCTGGGTAATTGGTACGTGGACCCACGCGTTTCTCGGGCTCATATGTCATGCCACTCATGTCTATACCCCGTTTATGATGGTCCGGTCCAAATTTTTCGGTCTCATATTGATTTTCGGTCCGAAGTTCTGTCAGAAAGTGATGGAACTGTTGGGAAACTATGGGTCTGATTCTGCAGTCTGCCTATTAGTGGGTGTCTCATCCTAAACTCTAGCAGGATCGTAGCCTATAAATAGAGGGTGTTATTCATTGTAAACGATTGATCGATGGATGAAGGAATAAAGAGAAGCAAGAAGTCCCCCTACATCTCTGTGTTCTATTTCTTATTCTGTTTTTGTTGTTCATGCATTGTTCTTACGATTCTACGCTTATCTACGAGGTAATCGCCGGTGGAACTCGCAATGGCAGTTTCTCAACACGTTATCGCGACGATCGACTCTCCTCGCATCGAAAGGTAACCGTCGATGAGCGACACTCGTAGATTGAATCGTTTTCTAGATTGCTTTCAATTCGCAAATTTGGCTTTTAGATTAGTTTCCTACGGTGCAAATCGCTCTAATCTACCGCGAGCCGACTTGAAGTCGCCGGCCAAGCCGATCGGTGGATTACATGAAAGAGTAGATGATGATTGTACCATAGGTAGTAGATGCAATCGCATGAAAGACATCATGTGCACGGCACCGCCTGTAAGCGGCTGTCACTACCTCCGCGATACGTTACCGGTCGGCATAGTCCGCCATCACGTCTCGCCACGGAGGCAACGACAGTGTCACGCCGCTAGCACGCGTTAAGCACGCACATGACGGCATGAAGCCGCGCCTCCGTTGCAAATCTTGTATTACATTACACATTGCATCGCATATATGAACAGTACGAGAAAAAGAAAAAAACGCCAATCACACGCCCAAGCTAGCCTGTAGCCGTGCGCACGGCCATGACGCCGCACCGTCGAAGCCGCTCGCATCCCGACTTGAAGCCGCTGGCCGAACGCTGACCCGCGTTGGAACCGCCGCCGCCTCACCGCACGAGGCCGACGCCGCTCCACGCGACCTCCACCTCTTCGCTGCGCGTGCCCACAAAGACCGCCCGCCCGGAACTTGAAACCGTCGCCGACGCGCTCGCAAACACGCCACCCGCCCGCACTCGAGCCGCCACGCATGCTCCAAAGACCGCCCGAACGTGCTCGCGGCACGCGCAGCCACAAAGCCCCAAGGCCGCCACCGCCGCCAGAAGCGTGGCGCGCCACCCGCGCCCAGACCGTACTCGCCGCCTCGCGCTTGAAGCGCCGCCGGCCGTCGGTCACCGCCGCGCCGCCCGGCCTTGAAGCGCCGCCCGCTTATGGCGCAACCCGCGCTGTCGGTCACCATGCGCGCAAGCCGGCCACGGCCGCGTCGCGCCGCCGCGCGGCTTTCCGTTCGCGCCGCGCGCGCCGCAGCGCTTGGCCCCGCGCCGCCATGTGCTCCCCCGGCCGCGGCTCCCGCGCGAAGTGCCACCGCCGCCGCCTCGCGTTCGCGCTCCGGTTACTGTGCGCCGTCGCTGCCGCGACACTGCCAGTCTGCCACACTCCCATCCGCCGCCATTGCCTCGAAGGCGACGCGCGCCACGCTCCCATCGCCGCCATGGCCGCATTGGAATCTGGGGTAGGGGAACCCTACCCCATGCGCACCATTTTGCCTCCGTTCGGCCATGGGCCAAGAAACGGCCGACCCATGAAGGCCGGCCCAATTAAGAAGAGGCTGAAAAAAAAGGGGAGGATTATTGGCTGGGAGAAAGCCGAAAAAGAAAAAAAAAAAGGTGGCGCACGTTGGAAAATCCCGAAATTTGCACAAAGGACCCTTGTGATTCTGAAAATTACGAGGACAAGTATGCGGTGACGAAAATTTGCAATAAGGTCCTCGTAGTTCTGAAAATTACGAGGAAGTTTTGCAACTAATGGAAGTTCGCATAAAACCCCCCGGGGATTGGGAAATTTACGAGATTCTGTATATTCTTGCAGAATAACCCCTCAAAAAATTGATAATTACGCGAATTTTCTCTCAGAACTGAGATTTCGTGTTTTAACCCCTTGGAATTGCAGAATTCACCAAAAATATATTTTCCAGTAGAAAAGAGCCTCGGGAATCCAATTTTTGAATCGATTTTTGCATTTGAAGCATGTTTATCTTTGTTATTGTTATTTCTATGCAATTTATGTATCATATTTACTGTTTTGATTATCTGTGATTGTTTATATTGCTTTTAATCACTGAAAATAGCAGTAAATCATGAAAAATGCATAGAAAAATACGAGAATACGAACCTGGAGTTCGATAAGCATTATGAGAATTTTGCAACCATTTTATGCAGATTACTAGCAGTAATCCTTTGAACTTTTTGCATGAATATAAATATGACTGGCATCACGAACGCGGTGCAATCCGCAAGCAACTATCGTCAAGACGGCTACATGAAGTGTGCCTAATTAATTGACATCATGCAAGTTGCAGAAACTCAAGATGATATTCTAAGAAAGAAATTCATCTCGCAACCACATAGTAGCAATGTTGGCCATGAAGCCACTGCTAGCAGCTACAAGGTGATGAAGCCTCTCACGAATGAGAGGAGCAAAAAGGGTAAGGCTGTGGGTCGCACGTTATTGATGTTTTCAGTCTAAGAAGAAGGGCAAATGGTAGCATGAGGCACACCTCGCCATTGTAGGCACAGAGGATTCACATCCATTATTTGCACTTATGAATGTGGACAGCCCAGTAGCAGCTCCCATCATCCCTCCTTTGGACATCGCAACCCAAGAGGAGAAGATCGCGCATGAAGCCGATTGAGGCAAAAGTTTCTGAATACTTCGTCTATTAGATCTAGTGCATGCATTGCACTCGAATCTTTTATAGAAACTTGCAGTTTGTAATTGAAGCAGAATTTTGAATTATTGAATAATGGTTGCAAGCTCTAGGAGAGCAAAGCATTAAATTCTTATTATGAGTCCTGCAAGACTTATTTTCCCGTCTTTATAATAGCAAGTTACGTTCTGATATCTGAAGTATTTTATTTATGTGTTGCTTGCTTTCTGCTACATATTAATAAAGTACATTATATTAGAACGCGTGTGGCGCCCTATGGAGGAAGTGTGCTTAGCATGTAGTGGCACAACGAATACCATCCTGAGAGAAATGTAAATTTTTCCAGTCGATCAGCAAGAATGCTGGTAGTCTTACGATGTCGCGGTAGCGATACTTGTATAATAGGCTCGGAAGGGCCATAATTATACTCCCACGGGCACAACTTTGGTCATTGAATAAGACTTGTTGTACCAGAATCGACTAGAACTCTCAAGGATATTTGCGCTACTTGGTTTCCATGTAGAGATCGAAGAAGAGTATAGGCATGAATACTGCTCAATACAAAGCGTAAAGAAAGTGAAAAATAGCATTAGAATGTCTTCCTTCATGTGGCTGGGCTATACTACACTAATATTAAGGCACTGCGGCCTATCTTTTCTACGAAAACAATTTTTAGAAGCTCAACTTTTCTATCTCTAGCATGATAGATTATGCGCCTAGGTCTTAAGATAATGAGAGAGATAATTAACAATTCACAGGACATAATATGAATGTAAATAATTTCCCGAATCAAGAAGATTTTGTGTGCCTGCATGTGCCAGAAATTAATTACTAGACCTTTGCTCTGAAAGCGAAGGATGAAGTCCCTGTATTCTTGGACCGTATCTAGGGAGACATCTGCGGTCCTATACAACCCCTGTAAGGGTCATGTTAGTATTTTATGGTGCTCATCGATGCTTCCTCGAAATGGTCGCACATATGTTTATTATCTACGAGAAATCACGCTTTTGCATAGCTAAATCTCGCAGATAATTAAGTTAGAAATATTTTCCCTGATCATCATATGAAGTCCACCTGAATGGACAACGCCGGAGAATTTACTTTGAAAGCATTTGATGAAAATGGGAATTAAAAGTTGAGCATTCTATACCGCATATCCACACCTAGAATGGACTAGCAGAACTTTGAAGAATTGTAATTTACCAACTACATGTTGGGGACACGCAGTCCTACTCGCAGCAGCTCTCATCAATTTTAGACCGTCGGCCTATAACATCTATCCACCTATGCAACTAGCGCAAGGGTCAGCACCAAAAACTTCTCATCTTCGCAGGTTTGGTTGCAAGGGTTATATACCTATACCACCACCGCAGCGAACTGCATTGGGTCTTCTCCGAAAGTCTGGGATATACGTTGGTTATAAGACAACATCCATAATCAAGTATTTGGATCATATGACTGGAGATTTGTATAATGCCCGATTCGCTGATAGTACATTAGATGAGGTTAGTTTCCCGTCATTAGGGGGAGGAAATCAACCCTTGATAATAATGTCGGGAAACAATTGAAGTCTAGAAGACAATTGAAGTCCAGAAGATAATTGAAATCTATGCATATGACCCGCGCACTAGTGAAGCAAATAGAGAAGTCCAGAAGATAATTGCAGTCGAGAAGATAATTGAATTGAAGTCTAGAAGACAATTGAAGTCTAGAAGATAATCGATTTGCAAGCATTAGCGAATCAACTGCCTAACCACTTTAGTGATTTGAAGAGCGTGACCAAGTAGCATGTGCCTGCACGCAATGCACCGGAGAGGGTTGAAGTGCCGATGAAGGTATCCTAATCCGTCCTAAGGCCTCGAAAGGGCGAGAACTCGACCCCTCGAATCCAAAGTAACCGGTCGCTGGTGAAAAAGGATAAGAAGGACTTGACACATACCGATCACGAAGTTCCCGGAACTGAAGGGGGCGCTTGAGACGACATCGGTATGGAACCTTCAGAAAAGGCATACCAGGATTTGAATATTCCCACGGAGGGAGACATGAGCATGGATGTGTGCGCACACATCGGAGCTGAAAAACTAAAGGGACTTGCCCCCGCAATTGAAAGCAGCGGTGAGCAAATAGAAGCATTAGCAGAACCGCCCCATGAAGAAATAGCTATAAATTATGTGACCACGGGAGAATCTATGAATAGAGCAACAACTAATGTCGATATTTACTTTGCAAAGAGAATTGCCACAATTATTGATCTTGATCCAGAGCCTGCATCGCTCACTGAATGCAAGAAAAGATCAGATTGAGAAGATTGGGAGAAGGCAATAGAAACTGAATTATTCTATCCGAATGAAAGAAAGACGTTTGGGCCTATAAACCGCACGTCTCCCCTTGTGCACCCCGTAAGGCATAAGCGGGTATTTGTTCGAAAGAGAAATGAAAAGAAGCAAGGCTTGTTGCATAAGGTTTCACTGAACATTCAGAAGATGATTATGAAGAAACCTATTCCCCAGTCATGGGCAGAACTCCCTTTAGACATTTATCTCAATGGCAGTGAACTTGAAGTTATAAGTGAAATTGATGGATGGGGTACCAGCATACCTTTATGAAATATTGGATTCGGACATTTATATGAAGATACTTGAATGTATCACTGTCCCGAACCAAAACAGAGTAAATAGAAATATGTACAGTGTGAAACTCAGAAAGTCATTGTACGGACCTAAGCAATCAGGCAGAATGTGGTATAATCGCTTGAAGCGACTTTCTATGCATGAAAGGCTACACGAACAATGAGAATAATCTCTGTGTATTTATACGATGATCCCAGAATAGATTTTGTATAATCTTAGAGTATGAAGATGATCTGAATATCATCGGAACCCTGAAGGATATTAGGAAAGCAAGCTCTTACCTGGAGTCGGAGTTCGAAATGAAAGATTTGGGTAAAATCAAATATTACCTAGGCTTGGAGCTTGAGCATGTCCCTGAAGGAATATTAGTACATCAGTCAACCTACACCCAGAAGGTGTCAGAAAGGTTTGACTTTGGAAAGGTATACCCTTTTGAAAGTACCAATGGTCGGGAGATCTTTGCAGCAAGACAAAGACCCGTACAGACCTAAAGAAGAGGTGGAGGAAGTCCTGGGACTGGAATTCCCACACTGAAGTGCAATAGAAGCACTAATGTATTTAGCAAACTGTACTAGAACAGACATTGTATTTGCCGGGATCCTACTAGCAAGGTATAGTGCAGAACCTACCAAAGGCATTGGCAGGGAATAAAGGACATCTTCCGATACCTCCAAAGAAACAAAGAACTTGGTCTATTCTACAGAAAGAATCAAGACTTAACTATGAATGACAATGCATATAACGGGTACTTGTAGGACCCGCATACAGCAGCAAACATGCTATGTATTCCTATGTGGTGGAACCGCAATTCCATGAAAATCGTCTAAGCAGAGTCTTGTACCGACTTCAACGAACCACTCAGAAAAAATAGCATTGTACGAGGCCTCACAAGAATGTGCTTGGCTTCGGCGGATGATTCACCATATCCAGCAG
Organism: Ampelocalamus luodianensis; assembly: GCA_036346255.1. Taxonomy (NCBI): domain Eukaryota; kingdom Viridiplantae; phylum Streptophyta; class Magnoliopsida; order Poales; family Poaceae; genus Ampelocalamus; species Ampelocalamus luodianensis. Next base: position 77,033,428 of record CM070622.1, on the reverse strand, counting down.
TCATGTGGATTGAATACCGCACCAACCCCCACTATTATCTATGAAGATAAAGCAGCTTGTGTTGCACAAGTGCAGATGGATGTTGTGAAGAATTCTCTCACAAAAGTATATCAACCCTAAGTTCTCCTATGCTCATGAATTGCAAAAGATGAACGAAATACTGCATACTAAGTCATGTGAGAATCTTGCAGATTTATTCACTAAGTTACTTCCAGCGTCTAGCTTTGAAAGATGCATACGTGAATTGAAATGATGAGACTTAGAGAAGTGCAGAATTCAGGGGGAGAACCTTCACTAATTCATTATTAAAGCTTGATCATGAAGATCGAGTACCTAAAGAATAAATCCAGGAGATTAAATGAAATTGGGTGGATTGTACTCTTTTTCCCTTGACGAGTTTTCTTGAAGTTTCTCGGCTAAGGTTTTTAATGAGGCAATTCATGCATCACAGCAGAACTTGTATCATGTACTCTTTCTCCAAATTTTTTCCACTGGATTTTTATGGAGTTTTGACGAGACATGGACATGAAGGATGGGTGCCCAAGGGGGAGTGTTGGGAAACCATGGGCTCGACCTGTGATCGGCCCATTAGTGGGCGCCCCATCCCAAACCCTAGCAGGGTTGTAGCCTATAAATAGGGGGTGCTATTCATTGTAAACGATTGATCGATGGATGAAGGAATAAAGAGAAGCAAGAAGTCCCCCTACATCTCTGTGTTCTATCTCTTATTCTGTTCTTGTTGTTCATGCATTGTTCTTACGATTCTACGCTTATCTACGAGGTAATCGCTCGGACTGGACTCGTCAGCGACGGTTCCTCAACAGGAACATCTTTATCTCCAAGAGAAGAGAAAAATTTCGTCTCTGTCCCCATCGGGTTATTGGGGCCCCACAGGGACCTATACTCGAAAGTTGGATCTCGAAAGAAGAGAAAATAAAATCCATAATGTTATAAAATAGGTATAAACATCCACATGCAATACTAAAATAACAATGTTTTTTATTAATTAATATTTGGAAAGTAAAAGATGCAAAAGAGATTATCGGGCTATCGCCTTATCAAGTTATACGGTAGTGGGCTAGTGGTCTACATGTCTTATCGGGGGCCATGCGGGTAGCGGGGATGGAGAGTAGGAGAATGGCCCCATCCCCGCTTCACCCGATAGAGAATTGTATTTGCGTATTGACATCCCGTGAGGGAAGAAATAACCTCATCCCCGTCCCCTAATAGGTGAATTCCCCATCAGGGAATGGGGAATAGGGCCATTGCCATCCCTATTCCGAAGACAAACTCGAAGCTCCAAAAAGCCTAGTAATAAAATAATAAAAACTATTTTTTTATTTTTGAAATGAATTAAATATTAATTTTTATTAAAAATAATTAAATAATATTATTTTATTGGAAAACCCAGTTTTCATGTCTTTCCATTCAAGGTTGGGCTTTTCCATGTCGGCCTGGGGTTTGAATAGGTCTAATCAAGTTATGCAGGTCACTGCTTCGATTCGCTCGTGGATCAGGTGGGGTGCGGGCATGCCTTGCGTGTCACTTGGTGTTCTCTACCTGACTCGCTTCAACTACCCCCCCACCTAGTGGAATATGTCATACTTGTTGATACCATTCCGGACACCATATCGTTTTAGATCTTGGAATGGTATATTCTCGTACCGGCTCATACCGGTGTACCATTCCGGAGTTTAATATAATAATATATATTTATAAGTATATATATGTTTAATTATATGCACACTAAAATTCACTTATAATATTACTCCAAATACCTAGTAGTAGGATAAAATATAGCATATACTTCAATGAGTACAATAGACGTTATTATCAATTCCGTTGGTATGACTGATATTGTTCGGTATCGAGATCGATGTGGTCGGTATTGACTGGTATCGAGCCGGTATGGCCAGTATTGATCGGTATCCAGGTCGGTACAGAACACAAGGCTGCTCTGTACCATTTTAGGTGTTGGAATGGTACATATCGGTCATACCGGTCGGTATCGGAACGGTATTGATAAGATTGATATATATACCTCTCCCGCCTCGTCTCCTCCGCTTCAACTTCACCAACTCGCTAATGGGTTCTTGGGTCTATGAGATCGCGCCCACGTCTACGCGTGGCGGAGGCGGCGATCACAGTGGTCATGGAGGCAACTGGAGGCAGGGCCGAGGCACCGAGCTCGGGGTCGAGCACAATGGCTATCACTACGCGGCGCAAGGCCTTGGTGACGGCGAATGCAAGGGCCACTTTCCTGCGCACCAAGGCGGGCGAGTTAGTCTCTTTTCGAATCGAAATAGCAAAAAAGCTCCTCTTAAAATGAAATGGCAAAAATGACACCCCTGTCGCGCCAAAATGCCACGGCAAGTGGCCTGCCACGCACTTAGATCATGATAAGCCACCTGCCGCTAACCCAGTCCACGCTAGGTCACCTATGCACGACACCTGCTGGCTGTCGCGCACTGGGTTAACTGTAGTTGACTTGCCACGATCTGTGTTTTTTGGGGGCTATTTTTGCTATTCCACTTCAAAAAAGTGCTAAATAAGCACAAAAAACTCTATGCGTGAGCTTGCAAGGGCACTATTTTGGAACGTTATAAGCGTATGTTCTTCCATAATATTACTGTAGTATCCCGAAAATGTGAGTATCAACTTTCGGAGTAAAATAATTTAATCGGTAGCGATTAATTTTTTTTCGGGGGAATATTTCTTGTTAGATCTTGTAAAGAGAGGGGGGTTACTTGTTTTTTCACAGCAGTCTGGGCTTGGGCCATGGCCCAGGTGGGCTGGCCAAACCTCCTCAAGAGGGGGGAGGCACCATGGGCCTAAAGCCCATGCGCCCCACACCCCCTAACCCTAGCCGGCCACCTCCTCCCCTCTCCCTTCCCCCCCTTGGCCGCCACTTCTCCTCCCCCTCCTTCCTTGGCCGCACGTCCCTGCTGGCTCCAAGGTGCGCCCTCCCTCCATTGGTGGCAGCCGGTTCCCCCTCCCTCCATTGGTGGCAGCCGGTTCCCCCTCCCTCCTTTAGTGGCAGCATCCTCTCCTCCCTTGGTGCAGCCGGCCAAGTCAAGGGAGAGGCCGGAGACCGTCGACCTTGGGTGTTCGTGCAAGGTTCGGTGTCTCACGCGTCTCCTAGGGTATGATCTCGCATCCCTCCTTTTGGGTTCAGATTCGTTTGTGGTAGAGGTGGACTTTGTTTTATTGATAGTGCTGTTTTTCTGAGGCAGATTGTTGTTCTCTGTTGAACGTTGAGTTTCATTTAGTTAAAAGCCGAATTAGGCCTGGGGATCTCCTAGAGAGTTGTAGATTATTTCGTTAGGTTTCATTAGCCTCCAAGTTCACCAGAATCCGAGTTGTGGTTTGAAAGTTACGGCCATTTTTGTATCTCTGTCCAGATCATCGATTAATTTCCAGCAGTCACCTTGCGTGCCAAATTGAGTTTGGTTAAGACCCGAATCAGGGTTTCCTCTCAACTAGGTTATTGTAGCTAATTTCATAACCTTTTCAGATTGATAAAGAACGCCCAATTCGGAGTTGTATATTAAAAGTTACGGCCGTTTTAATTCTGCTGTCCTAGCTATTCAATCAGATTCTGTTCTGCTGTTCCTTTTAGCTTTTAGCAAATTAATTTGGCCGATTTGGTTTATCTCGTCAACTGGAATGTTGTAGATATGTACATTAAGTTTATGTAGGATCTGGACTCACCTCGTTTCGGGTCCCAGGTTATTAGATATGAGTGTTTCCGCGCTGCTGTCCAGAACTAGTTCATTATTGAGGTAATCTGTTTTTAGATTAGAAACAACTAGATATTGTGGGTCATCGGGAAGACGTTGTAGAACGTTACTGAAAGCGCCATGTTATGTTGTTCTTATTTCAAGTATACTGTGTAGGCGGAGAGGCTTCAGGTTTAGGAGCACCGCCGTTGACTCATAACGCTTCGCGTCGTGGAAGGCAAGTACTCTCATGAACATATGTTTGGGTGTATGTTGCATGCTTGATGACTTGATTGTGTAACTCCGATTATCCAGAAGAGTGTGCAATTTTTGTGTTCCATGCTTATGAGTTTAAATCCATGACTACATATGCGATGTCTTACATATTTCATAATTCAGTTCATATATCCTATTTCGTGTGCCATCCACGGGAGTGGAATATAAGACCCATCAATTCCAGTATGGGCACGTAAGACCCACCAGTCCAATGTGGGCAGTTTGGACACTCGTATGAAATGTTCTTCATACGGGATTGGGATCCCCGTATTTTGGTTAAATACGGACTTAGGTGCACACCGACGGGTGTGTCACTGGCTATACCGGTATAAGCTTTGTGTGCAGTCCATTCTTTTAATTAAATCCATACCTTCCATTATTCCAATTATAATCCTTCAGTATATGTTTCGTTTCCTTTGTTGATGAGCACTCGATTGAAATTGTGGTATGTTTAATTATTTTATTGTACTTGCTGAGTCCCGGACTCATTCTTGTTGTTTGTTGTTTATTTTAGGTGATATTTGATGCTGGCCGACTGGGAGGGAGTTAGACACGCACTCATCATACGTTTCACCACATTGCAGATCAACTTTATGATTTAGTCTCTGCCGTTCTTTCATTATTGAAGTACTGTAATAAATAACTCTAAATGGAGAAGGAAGGATACCTTCTCCGTGTTGCCGTTCAAACTTTGTTACTTGTGACCCTTCATTATTGATGAACAATAAACAAAAAAAAAATAGGTTAATTGGTGAAGGAAGGATACCTTCACCTCTTCTTGTTGATTTGATATTGCCATTAGATGTTTATCTCATTCAAGTTATATCTGTCTTGTGATGTATTGCTAGTCTTGTAGGTGACATCTTGGTTTTCCAATAGCCAGGGTGTTACAATTACACTATTATACAGAGAGAGAGTGTGTGTAACACTATGCTACACCCTCCTTAGAACTATTGCATCCTCCATCACGAACGCACAAAATACGAAAAATCCTTTCGATGTCCCAACTTGTCGTATCTCGCCCCACTCCTATCGTCGTGATTCATCCCACCGCCGCTGCGACCCTGCTCCTACCACCGCGATTCCTCCCCTAACCGTGCCCTACTTCTGCCTCCGCAATTCATCCTGTCGCCCCGCCCTACTGACGCCGCCACCACAATTCCACCTGTCGCCACCACGCCCTATTATTGCCGTCGCCAATGCTCAACCCTAGCTCTCCCCTCCCTACCGAAGCTACCCCTACAACTGCCGATGCACCTAGCACGTCATGAGCAGAGAAGGAGATCTACAGTAATGGCATGCGGCTCATCGTCCCGCGGGCAGTTTTTGGACAGTAATCCATTACCGGCGGAGCCGACAAGCGCAAGATCTCTATTGATTTCTGACGAGGATTAAAACCTATATATATTATTTTTAATATATAAAAGACCATACGTCTTCGTGGTCGTAACCCCTGAGGTGCACGACCTCACTGGTCGTAGAGATTCCAGAGGTTACATAATGGGTACCCTGGTCATACGAAGGCCTAAGCCAAGATCCTAACCAGGAGAACTGCTCGTAAAAGGTATGAACTGATACTTGAAACTGATTCCAAGTATATTCTTTACCGTATGACGAATGAAGCACGTGCATATTCCATACCATACGACGTTTCTTATCCAGACACACCAACGAACAACCTCCATGCAGTTATATGTCTCATAGACATATAACCGCCGAACGGTTGATTCTTTATCAACCGTCACTTGACTCCGACCAGACGCAACGCTTCACATCAGATGTCTTCTCCGGAAGTAACTGCCACCTCTTCGAGGGCTATTTAAAGATGGAACCTGGACGGATCAGGGGGGAGAGGAAGACAAGATAGAGCCATCAGACTAAAGCACAAGTAGTAGATTCGTGTGGTAGGTCTGAGATTGTAAGGGAACAAGCAATGTTCTCAGAGCATACCCTGTAAAACCCAGTTCATATTAATAAAAGAGCAGTCCCATTATTTTCTTAGATTTCCCACATCACTTTCTCATTTTCCTTTCGTAAGATCGACGTCTTGATCGTCGACAATTTCCATGTGTGCCCTTAAAGATGCACAATAATTCCCCCTACTGCATTGACGTCCCCTTCTATTGTACGACGTTGTTAGGAATTTTGCGGAGAAGGAGACTTGAATCACGCCGAAGTCCTTTCCTAAAACGATTATTTGCACCCTATCTAAATCTTTGAGTGTCTACTACAAATAAGCTAGTAGGATAAGACAAGCCTAGACGAAGTTTGCACTAAAGTAAAGTGAAAACTCATCGTGACAGAACCAAAGTACAGGATTGCAAATGTCAATGGGTTTCTCATTATATAGGGTTTGAAAGGATACGAAATGAAGAGACACAACTCTTCGAATGCACCCTCCAGTTGAAAGGATACAAAATGAAGAGACACGACTCTTCGAATGCACCCTTCAGTGACAAAAAAACAACTGCCTGTCAGAGCAAATTGCTAATTGCCCACATGCCCCTAAGTTCCATAATTGCTTCAACGAAAGGCATCTAAAAGGAGCCAATAGCACCACATAACCCACGCCCCGCCCGCCCGCCCGCACGCGCTCGTGTGGTGGAATTATAAATGGAAATTTTAGCATATTGGGCACTAGCTCCACCTAGGCCCAATTCTTCTCAAAACCCATATGGAAGGTAGCTATTTAAGTTGATTAAGCTCTTCATAGACTTTTCATGTGGGACTAAACTTGTTGTTTTGAAAACAACTTCCAACAATCCCCACTTGTTTTAAAAATAAACAAGTCCATACATAGTAATAAAAGAATATTAATGCATTTAGGTCTCTTTCGATTGAACCTAACCTTAGTAAATACACAACAAAGTTTTGATGAAATTAAAGGTAGCATAAAAGCTTTGAACCAGTTATTCCTTATATCAAAACCGGTCATGCATTACACATATTCTTTATAACGTTCTGCCCACAAAAACACGCTTAGCACTATTAATGGTCATGTGCTCATCCTATATTAATGAAAAAAAAATGTATCATCAAAAAAAATATTAATGAAAAATTATCAGAGAAACTCTACTCCCATTTAAAGACGGTGCCATCTCTTTTTAATATAGGTGAAATTCTTCCAGTATCTCTTTTACTTATAGATACTTGTCCTCAACGACTAAATCTCATTGAGTTAAATATTCAACCCTCAAACAGTAATACCAACATTTCACAATTAGATAAATGTTGAACCATCATGTCACAACTTTTTACCCTTTAAACCAAAAAACTAGTCAATTGCTAGTGTTAGGTTGGGTTGCCATTGTTAATGGATTTATTGTTGAGTTTAAGTCCCATTCCTAAGGAAGTCTTCTTTACCAAGTCTCTTGTGAGAGGTTTAGTAAAGAGATCAGCAAGGTTAACATTTGTTCTCACAAATAATAAATAAACTATTCTATCATTGATTAATTTCCTCACATAGTCATGCCTTAGACTCATATGTTTAGACTTACCATTGTACACTTCACTGTACGCCATAGCTAAAGTAGCCTGGCTATCACAATATATTGACAATGCCGATACATTTTCACGAGCCAGTGGAATTTCTAAAAGAAGATCCCTTAACCATTCAGCTTCTTTTCCTACCAAAGCAAGAGCCAAAAATCCAGATTCCATTGTGGGATGAGTAATACAAGTTTGCTTATTGGATTTACAAGAAATAGCCCCACCGACCAATGTAAATACCCATCCTGTTGTAGATTTGCTATCCCCAATACTTGATATCCAACTTGCATCAGAATATCCTTCTAAGACAGCAGGAAATCTTGTATAATTTAGACTTAGATCTTTGGTTTTTGTAAGTTGTCCAAAGACTCTCCCAATAGCTTTCCAATACTCAACACTGGGGTTTTTGTAAGTTATCCAAAGAATCTCCCAATAGCTTTCCAATACTCAACGCTGGGGTTGCTAGTAACTGTTTTGTGGGGTCAGTAGAGTCTCTCTACAAGAGGTAAATGATGTATTCGGTTTGAGCATAGCGTGAGGTTGCCAATTTAAGATAAACAAGTTAGTGTGTTATGCGATGATTTGGAAACTCGTGGTTAAATGGAAGTTAAATTCTTTAAAGAAAGGATGGAGGAAAGAATGTTTTCTCGAGTAGTGAAATACTCTCTTGATTATTGTTTGAGCTGTGTGTTTATGACAAAGGCAATTTGCACCTTGCGTTGGCTTTATGTTGGTATGGTGGTTCTTTCTGTTTCAGGAGAATAAAGGAAGTGTTTGATTTGGATATTCAAGTGGTTTCTCTTTTGGCTGACGTGATGTTTATTTGCAAACTGCCTAACTGAAAAGTGGAAGGGTTTTTGTGATGAATCTTCTATTTAGGATTTGACCCTCTTGGTGGGGAGTTGGCATTGCGTGGTTGTGATGAGAATTCTTTAATTTCCAGTTAAGTTCTGTTTGTAAAAGAGTTTTTTAAAGCAAGTTCCTTTGTGCATTCTGAGTTAAAGGAGGTGCTCCTTGGTAAGCGGAACAGTTCAACTGAGAGATGGAACAATAGTTCCATGTGTATAGTGCAGATTGTGTGGTTGATACTAATAGGGAAGGATGTCCCAAGGTACTTTGTTTGTTTCTGGAAATTGCGGGAATTTTAGAATATGGCGTATCGCTAGGACCGTCTCGAGTCCTAGTGCGGGGTGGACAACGTTTTGTTGACCCGGTGTCGAGAGAGTACTTGAGAGCTATGGGGTGTGAGGTTCATTAGGGTCGATGACCAACGAGTAAGACCGTGCCTTCGATTCCTGTCCGTTGAGTGCCTCTGGAAAGGTCGAGTCGAGTGATGAGGCGTGATACGTCAGTTACAACAAGGTGCTTTGGTCACAACATTTGAGAGAGAAGCGACTAGGGAGTCGGAGTCTCGCATGGCGAGCAATACCCGGAGTGGTTCATGTTGGGTATGTGTTATCCGTTGTTAATTTCAGTTGTCGTGTTCTTGCGAATAGAACGACAAGAAGAATTCGGGGTCGAATTCTGTTTAAGGGGGGTAGAATGTAATACCCCAAAATTATTTTAGAGAGAAGAAATACTTTAGGGAGGAGAAACAATTAGAGAGAATGGATTTAACAGAGGTTTTAAAGGGGGGTTGCTTATTTCACACAACCTGGGCTGAGGGCTTTCGGCCCACAGCAATTTGCCCCAAAGGGGGAATGGGGCAGCCGACTTTTAAGGGGGAAACCGTAGGGCACCTCCTCTCCCCCTGGCCATCACTCCCTCCCCTCCCTGCGCCTCCTCCCTCCCTATCCAGCACCCTTGGTTGTGCCTCCTCCCCCGGGTGTGCCTCCCTGCTGCCGGCCAAGTAGAAGAAGGGGAAAGATCCCCATTGGTGGTGGCCGGCAAGGAAGAAGGAAGGGGGAGAAGGGAGAAGATAAGGGAGAGGAATCTTGTGGTTGATCTTGCAACATTCAGCGCAATCTCCAAGGGTAACTCTTAGTTTCGTTCGATTAGTCTTGTAGTTTTGTGATTTGGCAATATCGGGTATTAGATCGATTTCTGGCAGTCTATAATGCTTGGTAGTTTTAGGGTTTTTAACCTCTAAATTCGATCTGGTCAGCTCCTAGAGATTTGTGGGTAACGTCTTTAGCTTTCAGTAGAGTCTTGAATCAGGTCATTTGGATGAACAGATTGATAGTTATGGATTTTACAACGCTGCTGTCCCGAGGCTCTGTCAGGATTCGGGTAGGTTGTATTAACTGGATAATAGAAATTAGTTAACAAATTCTTTGGAGGATACCACCAACATGAATGTTGTAGGTGTTTTCGTAAGGTTTTCAGAGAGCTAAATAATATAATTTTTGGATAATTTTACTGAAAGTTATGTATGTTTTAGTTCTACTGTCTAGAACATCTGCCAGGTTCTAGCAGTTTTAATAATCTGTTTAGTAGAGTTAGTGAATGACAGAATCTGGGAATCTCACCAACTAGTTTAATATGGGTAATTTAGCAAGATTTCAAGAGAACCAAAGAACACCATTCTTGGGTAAATAGATGAAAAGTTATGATTTCTAGAATAAGACTATCCTGTTTGGGACAGATCGATGTTCTTGGGAAGTGATGTTTGGGTTGCACTAAGGAGCATAGATAATTATATAATTTGTTTTAAACAATGTCGTATGCTCATAAATGTCCTCTTAGTGTGATTATTAAAATGTTTTGGTGGTGGTTTGAATCCGGGGGGCAGCGCTCTTTTCGCATCATCAAGCTTCACATGGTTGATGCAAGTGCAATTAATGGTAGAAAAATTAAAGTGGATGTTCATGTATGCTTGTATTATGATTTTGTTCTTGATTCATGCCTGTCGTTGTTGGTTGTTACATTCACATATTGAATAAATGAATAGACTCATATGCATGCATGTTATTATCCTTGAGGCTTGGCCACGTGGTGGCCAAGTATTGATTATTAAGATCCCCATCATGTATTAGACGGGCATGAGGTCCCCACACTCATGGAGTGTGGGCTTATGGATCTTGTGCTAGAAGGCACAGGCATGGGTATACATCGACGGATGCATACTCCGCATTACTAGTAAATGCAAAGAGAAAAGAATATGTGTATTTGTGGCATTTGCATTGCATAACCATATGAGTTGTTTTGATATGAAGTATTATGATTGAGTGATTGTGTTAAAGGGGAATGTTGGTTTACTGTCTTATTTGCACTTTGCTGAATCATGGACTCACGCTTGTTATTTTGTTTATCTTTTAGGTACCTGTTACACGAACGTCATGTATGTGAAGGGCTAGTAATAAAGATTATTGCACTCTACATGAACAACTCCATAAATGCTAGATTTTGAAATATGATTTATTAAGTGTGCAAACTGCTAAGAAGATGTTACAGATATGAAGTTATGCGTTGGTTCCTTTGTAATAGAGTCGACTAGTGTTTCATGGAAGTATTTATGGTTATGTTTTAAGTTGCATACTTGATACTTATTTATGCTTGCGATAATTGTTAAAAATCCCGTGTTTAGTTAAGTTTACAAGGAGATTCTGCCAAAATTTAGTGTAATGTCTTAGATTTCATATTATCACCTTGTTGTTTTAGTAACATTCCAGGCTCATATTGGGCTGGGATGTTACAGCTTCCCTAAGGTCCTTTCACTTGTCGGTTCCAGGCTATAGTTCTATTAGCTTTGATTATTCTTTTCTAGTAAAGTTATGTGATATTCGCAGAAAGATCAATTTAAGTCAAGTTAATCACTTCTCTTGTGCTGAAGGAAGCATAGGACCATATTTCAATTGGCTGAGCTCTCGAGCTTCACCAGATCATTGATTTGCCAAGCCATCATGCAACTCCTCGGTATAGAACTCGAATATTAGGTTTGCTGATTCTCAAATCAGCCAGAGTCATCTGTAGTACAAAGTGTGCTATTTTAATGTTCTCAATTATACAAATACAGTGAACCTGACATGACAAAAAAAATTCCGCAGAAGGCAGATGATTTGATAGGAATTAAAACAGCAAGTTGTGGTATATGTGTGTAAGTGTAGTGCATTGGTTGGTCCTAGTAAGAGATCTACTACATAGCAATAGCTATTGTTGAATTTTTCTAACATCCAGATTCTTTCTATTGCAAATTCAAAAACATAGTATAGCATCATTCTTCAGTATAAACAGATTGTCTGTTCAAACTTCAATAATCAGTATTAACAAAGTTAGCAAGTATATATTCCTTTATTGGTGTGAAGAACATTACTGCATAGCATTCTAAAAAATGATTACTTAACTTTATAGGTAGATCAAGCTAAATAGAGCGGCTATGATGGGAATCACAAATATTGGACACGAGCAAGTGCGCGTGCAAATAAATACAGAAGGACAAGAGTAGCAAGAAGTAGAAATCAATTTGGATTTTACCTAGCATAGTTAACAATTAGATGATATGAATTGTAACATGGAGTTCAAATCCAATTTGAATCCTTCCATGCTTAGTTAGAAAGTTAGAGGATCAAGTTGCCATGTGGTGTTCGAGGATAAAATCAAATTGAACTTGTCCTCTCACAATGTTAAGACCTAAAGTTTAGCACCACATTGGTTATTTTGAATCTTGGAACACATATTGAGCTCTATATAAGGAGGGTGGGGCTCAAGCTATTGTATTTCTAAGTTTTGAGATATATAAAGTTACTTCTACAAGTTCATTGTTGCTGGTTCATGGCTTGCAATTGGAGTTGCGGGTTTCAGTCCCAAGCTTCGACAGGTCGTGGGTTCTAGTCCTAGGCTTTAGTTCATTCGCATTCATCTATCCGGGTACTCTCGTTCCTTCTTTAGTTACTTTCTTTGCCTAGTTTCATTTGTGAGCTTTTGGAACTTTTGGATGATGTAATTTTGTGCTTTGTCAATTAGGATTGCTTAGGATAGCTAATTCTATTGCAAAAAGCCGCATATAAGTTTAGTTAGGAGTATTCCGGTAGGTGCAAACCTAGTGCTAATTCAGTTCAAAGTATTTGTTCAGTTTTCCGCAGATCGATCTGTGTTCCTAACTCCTAATTGCAAATTCTAAAACTATCATTTGAGCCACAAGGATTACATGTTCTATAGATTTTCCTTTGGATTGGTTTTCATAATTATGTGTTTATGCTTTTAACTACTTGTTTAATTCCTATTACTTTCATCAATTTTTTGTTAAGACTTCTGCTTGCATACATCCTTTTTGCAACCTAATAGTCATCCCATGCCAGGTTATTATTGCATTGTTTTGGATAGTAACCCAGGAACTGGAATTATAGTTCCACTAGATTGAATTATTTTTAGCTTTCTTAGTATACAATTTACCCTTTGGTTTTTATTTGAATTTAATTCAAAAGCTTAACCTGGACTTTTGATATCAAAACAATTTAATATGAATAATTATGACATCAACAATTGTTAAAACTATTTTATTTGGGTTTTATGTGCTTGGATATATTTTCTAGATTTTTCTAGAATTTTTCTGAGTTCATTTGCTATTTGAATTCTCGATATTTTCTAAATTAGAAAAGGTATTTAAAATCTCAGCTAAAGCCTTGGGCCAAAACCCAATCCTGTTGGCCCAACTCCTTCTAAAGCCCAGCCCATTTCTCGGCCTTTCTCCGTGCGCAGCCTGCCTGCGCGTGTGTCCGCTCGCACCCGCTGACGCATAGGGCCCACGCGTCAGGTCTTTGCCCAATCCGAATGTCTCCCTTCTCGCTGACCAGTGGGCCTGCGTGATCGTTCGGACGGTCCGAACGTTCACGTTCACTAGCCTTCACTAGCAGGTGGGCCTCGCCTATCAGGTCACCTTCGTCCTTGTTGTCATCTTCTCCATGCGAGCCCTTGCCCTCGTTCGCCATTGCCGGAGCTTGAGTCTCGTACGACAATGGGATTTCTCCTACTAAATCATGTCTAGAAAACGCGTGGGATCTTATCTCTTTCTCTTGCGCATCCGTTTCAGTTGAAATCGTATCCTATCTCCTAAAATCCCAAATTCTATTTTGTGTTCATCTCGGACTTGATTTGGGATCTCCCTAATTTGGCATGCCCTGGCCCTATAAAAGGCGCTCCCAGGTTCGGCCTTGCCCCCGCACTAGAACCCCTCAAGTCTCCGCCTCCCTAGAGCCCTAGCGTCGCTGCATTTAGCTTTTAGGGTTTGTTCACCGAACCTCTTCAAACTTGAATTATGCCGCCGCCGTGGTCGCCTCATCGTCACCGACTACACCATCAGGTCCACCGTTGCAAGATCTACTCGGAGCACCCACCCACATCGTCGGAGCGTCACCGGCGCGAATTTCTGACAATAACCGAAGGACTCCGCCACCAAAACCTCACCGCCAGCCATCACTGTTGACCTTAGCCATATGTAAGTACTCCATCGAGTTCGCAATAGCCTTAGCTATCTGCTAGTACCACTCACCGCCGATGAGGATCCACCGAACGTCGATGACCCTCGGTTCCTAAGCCTTACAGCCTCTGATCTGATGTGGATGTCCACATGCACAACCACATCAGTGTCCTGCTCAACTTCACACGTGTGTGTCGTCCCACGTGTCGCCGCGCCAGTGTCCACGCGTGCGTACGCATGTGTGGTTCAGATCTAAACCTAGATCGGTTCGGTAGACTTAGTTCACCGTGAGCCATCTCACTGACTTATGGGTCCTGCATGTCAGAATCCTTTTAATTCTTTTCTAGCCAAAAATTTCTGGGCTGACATCAGCATTGCGTCATATTCTGGTTTTTCAATAGAAAAATAATTCAGAATATTCTGATAAATCCTTTTTAGGGGTTTTCTTTAGATTGGATATTCCAAGAGCCATATCTTTTGCATCCGAACTCCGTTTGAGCCTATTCAAATTTCTAAATTCATCTAAATTCGAGGTCTATTTATTTGATATTTTTATTTAATTTTATGGAGTTGATTTTCTTCTCTGTTTTATTTACTTTTTTGTTTGTTCGTTCGTTTGCGAGTAGACGTTGATATTTTGGGAGTTTTCGAAGAAGGAGTTCACCAAGATCAAGACCAGTACCAAGATCTATTCTAACGCAAGTCATACCTTTGATCATATTGAATCCTAGTTTTCAAAATTATGTTTATTCAAACTATTGCATGTACTTTCAATATTTATTTAAATGCTTTTGGGTTTAGTTATACATCCAAATTGTTATATCCACATTGCTTATTGTTATGTCATGATATTTTGTCACCCTATATTGGTTCATTATTTAATTGGTATTATCATAGTACCAACGTGGGTTGGTTAGATACGATTAGTTTGCTTAGCCATGCAACGAGTCATCATTTCGTGTAAGTGCAAGTATAAATTTGATTAAGTGATTATGGAACTTTGTGATAAAACTATATGTAATGTGTGTTATTACTCATTGATGACATGTGTTGCACTTAACCAACTGGGTGGGAAAGGATTTAGACTAAGGCAAGTGGTGGATACTAAGTGACATGGTGGAGTTGTGTGCATGGGAATGATAATCTGTGTGATATAGTTAGAAATTGAAAGTCTTGCCTTGGACAATTAAGGACTTAACTTTGTGAGCCATTGAACCGAGCCATTACTATACGACTACATGCCTGGTATGGGACAGATCTAACTTAGTAAGTTATGGAATCTCGGCATTTACTTGGGCAGTAGGTTAGACTGTGTGCCAGGGTAGAGGTGTGTTTCAGTCTGTGTGACGATTCACATTTATGAGCGGTTCACCGTCTTCAGGTCCAACAGTGTGTGTCGGACTAACTTTCTGTATGAGGATTGGGGTCAGCAGTAAAACACACCGGGAGTGTCAATGTTTGAGATGAAGTTTCAGAAAAATTTTGTTATGATTAGTGCTAGCTACAATGATTATATCATGTGGGTTAGATTTTCATAAAATAATTGGGAAGAGACGGCTGTGTGAATTTATTCATAGAGCTGTGTGAAAGAATCTGTTTAGGCTTTATGTCCTTTGTGAAAACAATTGTTAAGTTATTATTATTTATTTGTTTTAAGTTACATTTCAATCTAGTATCTGTATTCAATTACAAATGTTGCATTTATGCAAAAGAACCACAGAAGCCATTCCTTTGGAATAAACCTGCATATATACATTGCATTATGTGATATGATTTGCGAGTACGGTTGTTGTCGAACCCGGGAACGAAGGATCCCGAATTCTCTGTGTTCAAACACGATCCAGATTTCAGTGTACGTGATCACAAAAATGAATATCACATTCATATCACGAAACGTAATTGGCATTAAATAATTAATCGCTTAATACAAATGAGTCGAAAAATAACATCAAATGTCAAATGATAAACACAATAGGAAATAACATAATAGTGGGAGCTACACGATGCGCCACGAGGCAATCGTGCAGGTCGAAGGCCTACTCGTCCGGGTCCTCACCGTCAATATAGCGCTTCTTCTCTGGATAAGATTTATTCAGCAAGAGTGAGCACTACTACCGTGCTCGCAAGTCACACCAATATTGAATTTAAATGCATGCATAAGGAAACAATTGAGTATGGCGGGTTGTTTTGCATAAGCGACATTTTTAGTTTGAATAAGTATAGTAGTTTCTAAGGCAATTTTATACTATGGATAAAATCATATTATGAAATGACAATGATATAATGTGGATAACCTCCAATGATAAAGTGAAGGATCCCCTCCTAACCCTTGGCTTCCCCTAAATTTTCATAAGGATTAACCATCCTCAACATTTAATAAAGCATTTAAAACCAAAAACAATTCTAACTTTAAGTGGCCCCGCTAGCATGTCCATGACCATGGACGCGCTTATTCGAATAGTTTCTACTGCAGAGTTGGTACAACTTTACCACACGAGGTGACATGCTCGTTATGTGGTCAATTCACGCCCGTAGGCGTGTGACTGAGCAATTACCATGAGGCCTTTACAATGTTTTATCCTAGTACATTCATGCCCGCTAAGGTTTCGCTCCTTTGAACTGACCGTCCTCCGGAAGCCCCCTCTTGCGCCAAGTGGGAATAAAACGTCTAACCGACACCCACAAAATCACATGACATAAATATACTAGGATATCACAAATTAGTTAGCCAAATCCTGCCCATACAGGACATGTGGTGGTACGTTATGGCATAGCAATAAGCGGCTCAAAGACCGGTCCTCAATTGACTTGGGCGTCATTCCTTCAACCCATGGGCCTTGATCTTAACCAGATCAAACCCGTGCATAAACCTGCACCCACCATTCCGACCATTTCGCCCAAATCCAAACCCATTTTGGTTTTATTTTGAATAAAAACTTCATTTATAAACTCATGTGGTAAAACAATACCACAATATCAAGTTTGAAAACAATTTGTAGAAATCTGGTGTAAACCCTCCCAAATTCTCAGAATCGTGGACTAAGCTTGGCTAAGCATATATTTGAATTTTGGTAATATCTTGCCTATGGTATCAAGGTAGTCAGATACAACTTTCAAATTTGGCCATACAATAACATATGGAATTAACTATACGTAAAACAGGACATTAAAATATTTATAACAACATATGCATGCAATAAGGAATTTAAAAACTTAAAATAACTTAAAATAATAGGGGCAATATGGTCAATGGTGTAACTTGCCTTGGTCGATGTCTTGAAATTCTAAATCTTCAGTTTGATCGAACTCTCCGAGTTAAATGAAGTCTATACGCTAAAATACGACAAATTCAATGCAAATTCAAATAAATTCAAAAACATAGCTCAAATTAACTCCAAACTGAAATATTTTGGTTTAGTTAGCTAGATTATAATTTTATATAAATTTTGCAATTTGAATCACCCAATTTGGAGTTCATTTGCAAAAGTTATGAATTTTTGAAGTTTATATCTAAATATGAAATTCTATTGAATTTTGAATTATTTTCCTCTGAAAATCCATTTATTGCGCAATGATTACGTCACTACGATTTGGAAATAAAAGGTTTTAAAAGAATTCGATAGGTGGGCCCCAAGTGTCGCTGACTCGCCCATGGTGAACCAAGCCCACAGAGCTCTCGGACGACGGCACGGTGGACCACGCCACGTGCGTATGCGTGATGCGGCGGCGAAAAGGTGGCGTGGCGCCGATGTGGACGGTGAGGTGGCGCGCCACGCCGGCTTGACGGCAAGAATTATCGAGCGCGCCGACAACGGCCAACGGCGAAGTTCACCGCGGCGAGTGGTATCAACACGTAGCCACGATTATTGCGAACATGATGGTACCTGAATTGGCACGGATGGGCGACGGTGGTGGCCGGAATTGGTGCCGGAGCGGAAGAAGAAGCACGGTGGTTGCCGGCGAGGGTGACCGAAGGTGCTCCGAGACGAAGAAGAGGTGCGTGAGGAAGCTCGGTGATGGGAAGCCGTTGGTGTGGTCCACGGCGGCCGGGCGTTGTTTCGGCCACGTGAGCACTCCGTGGTTTTCACCGCGTAGCAAAACCTAAAACAAGAATTGCGGCGGTGTTGATGGGAGAGGGAAGGAATGAGTGATGGCTTTGAGTTGAGTGAAGGAAGGCACCGGGCTTCCTTTATAGGCGTCGGGAGCTCGAGCGTGGCGTGGAGGAGGTGGGGTCGTCGGCGGCGGTTGCGGCGTTGAGGCGAAACCGTCCGGAGAAGAGGGGAGAACATGGGGAAATGCGGCGGTTGTGGACGCGGTCGTGCACACGTACGCGAATAGGTTGGGGCGGTTGAGATTAGGCCGTTAGCAGAGCTCGGGTGCGTGCGGAAATGGCGGGCGGCTGTTGCGGCGTGAGGAGGAAGAAGACGAGGAAGACGATGACTGCGGGCCGTCCGATTTTCAACGTACGGTCGAGATTAGATCGCGGCGTAAGTGAATCTCAGGGGCAGCTGTTGGATTAAGATTGCACGGCTGGGACTTGACCGAGCGAAGCGGTAAGTGAAATTTGGCGCGACCGTTGGATTAAGATCGCATGGCTCACGTTGATGGTGGCATTCGGACGGTGCGGCAGTCACAAAGGATCTTGACCATTGATTCAAGATCCAGTGGCGGAGATGAGATGGGGCGCGTGTGGGAGGTGCGTGCGTTGGATTTTAATCCAACGGTGGATGGATAGGTGAGAGGGAGAGTGCGGCGGCTGGGCCGAGCGGGCCGCGCGCGGGAGGGATATTGGGCCGGAGCCTTTGGGTTTCGGCCCAAACACTATTAGAGGATTTTCTTTTGCTTTTCTATTTGTTTTAATTCTGTTAATTCATTATAGCTTTAGAAAATAGCAAAATACTTCCAAAAATTATGGAAAAATTCACAGAAATTCCCATACTCATTCTGGACTTAATAAAATTATTTCCAACTATTTGTTGGCTTTTAATTTTGCAAATAAATTTGTTTTAGCTTTAAAATATTTATAAAAAGCTTTTGAAAATTCAGGAAAAACCACAAACATAAATAAACTTTTAAATTTTATCGAAATTGAAATTTGGAAACATTACAAACCTACCCTCTAAGGGAATCTCGACCAGAGATTCAGATTGGTCAAGAAAGAGATCGGGATAGTTGGTCTTGAGGTCTTCTTCTTTTCCCATGTGGCTTCACTTTCAGGGTGATGACTCCACTCGCACCTTGTATGATCTCGATGATTACCGTACGGTGACTCGCTCTGCGACATCGAGAATCTTGATTGGTCGCTCCACGAGGTGAGATCTTCTCGAAGATCGAAACTTTCCAAGAAGGTATGGTCTTACGCGCTGCAAGCATTTCCTTAATCGGGATACATGGAAGACATCGTGCACGGTGACAAGGCTTACCGTAGCTCAAGCCGATATGCCACTTCACCTCTTTTGGCTAGAATTTTGTATGGCCCCACAAATGCAGGTGCGAGTTTTCCTTTCGTTCGAATCTTCTTACTCCTCCGAGTGGAGTGACCTGAGATAGACCAGTCTCCTACCTCAAAGTTTAGATCCCTCCGACGGTTATCGCATAACTCTTTGTCGGGTTTGTGCCACTTTCAAATGTTCCCTTATAGCTTTGACCTTACTTTACGCCTCTTTGATTATCTCGGGACCAAAGAGTTGATGCTCTCCTACTTCATCCACGTATGGAGTTACGCATTTTTCGCCATACAATGCTTCAAAAGGAGCCATTTGCAAACTAGCTTGATGGCTATTGTTATACGAGAATTGCATACGGCAAATTCTTGTCCCAACTTTGTCCAAATTCCAAGGCACGTGCTCGGAGCATATCTTCGAGGACTTGATTGGTGCGTCTCGTCGACCATCTGTTTGAGGATGATAGGTCAGTCGAAGTTGAGTGCGGTGCCTAAGGCTTCATGCGCACTCTGCGAGAATCTTGGCGTGGCGAGAACCTCAGCGGACACAATCTTCTTGGGTACCGTGTAAACAAACGATCCTAGCCACATATAACTCGCCAACCGGTGCTTACGTAAGTAGTCTTGGCGGGAATAAAGTGAGCTACTTTGGTCAACCGATCAACTATCACGGATCGAATCATATCTGATTGGGTCCTAGGAAGTCGATGATGAAGTCCATGCCAATTTCTTCCCACTTCCATTCGGAATTGGTAGTGGTCGCAGCAATCGGTGGTCTTTGATGTTCGCCTTAACTCGTGACACACATCACGTGCAAGCGGCGAACTCGGCAATTTCTCGCTTCATGCCGACCCACCAGTATTTCTCCTTGAGATCTGGTACATCTTAGTGCTTAGGGTGAATGGGTAAGGCGTTTCATGAGCCTCCTTGAATTGATTGCTTTAACTCCTGCTGGTTAGGTACACAAATGCGGTTCCCAAACCACACAGTTCCTTGTTCATCTTGTGAATCTCGAGCCTTGCCTCTTCGCATATTCTTCTTGATCTCCTTGATGTCATCATCTTCTAGTTGTTTTTCTCTCGATCGACTTTGAAGAGTCGGTTGTACTTCCAAAGCATTCACACAACCTTGACCGACAATCTCAAGTTTAGGCGCTTCAATTCTTCATGTAGTTCGGTTGTTCATACGCACCATCATGGTATTGCAATAGGCCTTTCTCGCTCGGGGCATACTGCAACTACATTTGCTTTGCTCGGGTGATAATGGATTCCAAGATCGTAATCTTTTATCAACTCTAACCATCTTCTCTGTCGAAGGTTTAATTCTGCCTGTGTGAATATATACTTCAAACTCTTGTGATCCGTGAAAATCTCACAGCGGTTACCAATGAGATAATGCCGCCAGATCTTCAAGGCATGCACAATCGCTGCTAACTCCAGATCGTGGGTTGGATAATTCCCTTCATGTGGCCTCAACTGCCTCGATGCATAAGCTACTACCTTGCCCTCCTGCATCAATACGCATCCGAGACCTTGACGGGATGCGTCGCAGAAGATCTCGAAATCTTTATGGATATCAGGTAAAACTAACACAGGTGCTGAGACCAATCTCCTCTTCAGGTCTTGAAAACTTTCTTCACAGGCATCTGTCCAATCAAATTTCTTCTCCTTCTTCAGAAGTTGAGTCATGGGTCTTGCAATCTTAGAGAAATTTTCAATGAACCTGCGGTAATAACCCGCTAGTCCAAGGAAACTTCTCACTTGGTGGCCGTCTGGGTTGCTTCAATCGTCGGCTTCAACCTTGGAAGGATCTCTGCAATTCCTCCCCGACACAATATGTCCAAGGAATGCCACTTGACTTAGCCAAAATTCACTTTTTTTGAATTTAGCATAAAGCGATGTTCTGGAGCTTGTCCAGTATCATCCTGATATGCTTCTCGTGTTCTTCTTCATCCTTCGAGTAGATGAGAATGTCATCGATGAAAACAACCACAAACTTATCCAGGAATTCCATGAACACTTTGTTCATCATATTCATGAAATAAGCGGGCGTTCGTCAAACCAAATGACATTATATGCTAAACTCGATCCATATCCGTGGTGAAAGTGTCTTGAATATCTTAGGTCGATCTTGATTGGTGATAGCGGATCTCAAATCAATCTTCGAGAAGACACTCGCTCCTTTGGTGATCGAGCAGATCATCTATCACAGGTAAAGGATATTTGTTCTTGATCGTCACCTCATTGAGTGATACGTAATCAACACACATTCTCATGCTATTGTCCTTTTCTTGACGAACAAGACTTTGGTGCTCCCAAGGTGATGGCTGGGTCGGATGTAACCTCGCCTTGCGATTCTTCAATCTGTTTCTTCAATTCCGCTAACTCATTAGCCGGCATTCTATAAGGTCGCCGATATTGGGTGTCACGGAACTAAGTCAATTAAGAACATGGCGTCCGTCCGGTGGCATGCGGGTAATTCATCGGGAAAGACATCGGCATATTCTCGGACTACTGGTATGTCTTCAAGTTTCACTTCCTTCATTTGGTGAGGATAGAACTTCCATTAGTGCGAGTCTTGGGTTTGAACTCCACCGAAATTCCTTCTCCATTTGTGAGGTGATAGACCTATTGGCACGATCTATTTGTCCATGATTCTTGGCTAACGGTCCATTCCAAGAATAACGTCTAGACCTTGGGAATGCAAGACTATCGAGTGCGCTAGGAAGGATATTCGGATATTTCAAGGGTGAGGTTGGGCATAGAGAACTAGTTCTCATTTACGAGCCTGGGAATCGATTATCATGGGATTTGCTAAGGAAGATATTGGTAACCCATTTTTGCCCACAAATTTATTTGACACGAAAGAATCGAAGCTCGGAATCAAATAGTAATCAAGCGGTATTGAATTGACAAGAAACATACCAAGCACAACATCCGGTCTTGCTGGGCTTCCTCGGCGTGGCGTGGTTCACACGTCCCTTGATGAAGCGGCTCGACGACTTTGCGATCGCGATGTTTGTGACCCGGTCTTTGGCTTGGAAGACGCCGCTGCGCTTCTTAGGGCATCTGTTGGCATAATGGCTCTGTCTCGTTGCAGTGGAAGCGAGTCCTCCCTCGCAGGCGAGGGGCGAGCTCTTCTGCTGAAATTGTCCTCCGGTTGGTGCTGCTGCGAAGTTGGAGGTGTTAGGCGCCGATTCCGCAGGGGGCTACGGATGTGGAAGGCGGAACTTCCCGCTGCGGTGGTCTGCGGTTTGAATAAACGAGGCTTGGGAAAGCCTCTGCGTTGATCTTCAGGCGGCCATCCTCCGCTGCGGTTATCCATCTCGTGATGTTTGGCTTCTGGCGGATCGCCTTGTCCTGGCTCGCTGGAAGTCGGTGAAGTTACGGGAGATGAGTTGGGCGGAGATATCGTCGTTGAGTCCCTCCAGAACCTTTCTTGCCGTTCTTCATCTCTCGCCACATCAGTAGGGGCATAGCGAGCTAGGCTGGTTGAAGCGGTGAAGATACTCGCCTCAGAGCGATTGCCTTGGCGAGTGCATGAAACTCCTTCTTCAAAGTGTCATCATGCCGGCAGGATGTGTGCATGACGGAAGGCTCTCACAAACTCGCCCCACGAGATGGCACGGGCATTGGCGTGGGAGATGCGAATTGTCCCACCATTACGAGGTGGTCGTTGGTGATGAGTGGCGAGCAGGACCCTCTCGCGACCATGCATTGTGCGATGTCCAATTTCTTTCCGATGGTACGAAGCCAATCGTCGGCATCCATTGGCTCGGTCTTCTTTGGAGAAGGTTGGAGGGCGCATACGCATGAACTCCGACATGGTCACCGTTGAGGAGGGTGTGCGGTGCTGAAGTTGCGGTGTGCATTCTTGTTGCTGGTTGTTACGGCGTTGTTGAGCGATCGAGCCAATAATTCAATAAGGTGAGTTTGATTGGCCATCATCATTTGCCAATCCGGTCCTGCCGCTTGGTGGTGGGGAGGTTGCTTGAACACGCCGCTCCGATGGTCGGTATTTCCGTTGTTACGACCACGGATCTGCCATTTCTGTGTGGTGTTCACCATCGCTTGAATTTTCCAAAGACTTAGGAAAGGGAAGGAAAGATTGCACTAAGAGTAAATTTATATTAGCCCAAAAGCACACAAAACAAGGCAAAGACACAAATTTTTCTTTTGCAAGTAATTCTTTATTTTATCCATCGATTATGGCTACCACAAAGGTTAGTCGCTCATAATTCATGACTAATTGAACAACTAAAGGGAAAGCAAATATCTAAAATGGTGGAGGTAAACATCTATGGGGTGGATGGGGTGTAGTCAGGGAGTTCTGTGCTTGCCTTGGCCCTTCTTGTCAGAGCCAATTCGACTTCAGTGCCTTCAATCTCTCCTCTGCACTTCTAGCCTCCCCGAGCGAGATACACTCGTCTGGGGTGTTGCCATAGGCGTAATCCATCGCCTTGGCTAACTCCACACAGTGGGTGATCTCGGCATATCCTCATTCTCGACCGAGTGAAGGCCTTGCCTAGTCGAGTGGGGATGTGCGTGGGATAATCTTTGGAATGCGATATCCGAAAATGGCGTCGAGGTGTAGCGAAGTCGGCGACGGCTTCTCTTGCCGCATCTTGGATGCCGATCCTCGAAAGTCTCCCGACGCATTGGGCGTCGAAGATGTGGAAGGATGTATCCGCGCTAAGTTAGAGTAGAGGATAACCTCCACTCTCCAGCGCTCCTATTTGTCCCACGATATACTTGTATCCTTGGTATGTGGGTCTCTTCGTGAAACTCAGATGCTGCATCATCTTCCATAGGATATCCGCCCATTCTCCAGCGTAGACTCCATGGGAGATACGGGTCGGTCTCTCGGCCATCTACAATTTTTAGAAAGGACAAGAGTTTAGAAATCTTTTTAATAGAGAAAGGAAGAGTAAGACTCTGGAAGACAGGTAAATAGTTTGTAAATTTTTGAAAATTAGTCCTTAATGGTTTTACTAATTCTACCGTGGGCCATGACTCTCGATCGATATGGCTCTGATACCACTTTTGTCGAACCCGGGAGCGAAGGATCCCGAATTCTCTGTGTTCAAACACCAGTCCAGGATTTCCAGTGTACACAGTCTCACAAAAAATGAATATCACATTCATATCACGAAAACGTAACTGGCATTAAATAATTAACTGTTTAATACAAATGAGTCTGAAAAATAACATCAAATGTCAAATGATAAACACAGCGGAAATAACATAATAGTGGGAGCCACACGATGCGCCAGAGGCAATCGTCTGGGTCAGAAGGCCTACTCGTCCGGGTCCTCACCGTCAATATAGCAGTCTTCTCCTGAATAAGATTTATTCGAAGAAGAGTGAGCACTACTACCAGTGCTCATAAGTCACACCAATATTGAATTTAAATGCATGCATAAGGAAACAATTGAGTATGGTAGGGGTTGTTTTGCATAAGAAGCATTTTAGTTTGAATAAGTATAGTAGTTTCTAAGGCAATTTTATACTATGGATAAAATCATATTCGAAATGACAATGATATAATGTGGATAACCTCCAATGATAAAGTGAAGGATCCTCCTAACCCTTGGTTTCCGCCCAAATTTTCATAAGGATTAACCATCCTCAACATTTAATAAAGCATTTAAAACCAAAAACAATTCTAACTTTAAGTGGCCTGCTAGCATGTCCATGATCATGGACGCGCTATTCGAATAGTTTCTACTCTGCGAGTTGGTACAACTTTACCCACACGAGGTGACATGCTCGTTATGTCGGCCAATTCACGCTCCGTAGGCGTGTGGTGAGCAATTACCATGAGGCCTTTACAATGTTTTATCCTAGTACATTCATGCCCGCTAAGGTTTCGCTCCTTTGAATCGACCGTCCTCGGAAGCCCCTCTTGCGCCAAGTGGGAATAAAGCGTCTAGCAGACACCCACAAAATCACACGACATAAATATACTAGGATATCACAAATTAGTTAGCCAAATCCTGCCCATACAGGACATGTGGTGATACGTTATGGCATAGCAATAAGCGGCTCAAAGACCGGTCCTCAATTGACTTGGGCGTCATTCCTTCAACCCATGGGCCTTGATCTTAACCAGATCAAACCCGGTGCATAAACACTGCACCCACCATTCAGACCATTTCACCCAAATCCAAACCCATTTTGGTTTATTTTGAATAAAACTTCATTTATAAACTCATGTGGTAAAACAATACCACAATATCAAGTTTGAAAACCATTTGTAGAAATCGGTGTAAACCTCCCAAATTTCATAGCTGTGGACTAAGCTTGGCTAAGCATATATTTGAATTTTGGTAATATCTTGCCTATGGTATCAAGGTAGTCAGATACAACTTTCAAATTTGGCCATACAATAACATATGGAATTAACTATATGTAAAGCAGGACATTAAAATATTTATAACAACATATGCATGCAATAAGGAATTTAAAACTTAAAATAACTTAAAATAATAGGGGCAATATGGTCAATGGTGTAACTTGCCTTGGTCGATGTCTTGAAATTCTAAATCTTGATTTGATCGAACTCTGGAGTCGTCAAGTCTATCTGTAAAATACGACAAATTCAATGCAAATTCAAATAAATTCAAAAACATAGCTCAAATTAACTCCAAACTGAAATATTTTGGTTTAGTTAGCTAGATTATAATTTTATATAAATTTTGCAATTTGAATCACCCAATTTGGAGTTCATTTGCAAAAGTTATGAATTTTGAAGTTTATATCTAAATCTGAAATTCTATTGAATTTCGAGAATTATTTCCTCACGAAAATCCATTTATTGCGCAATGATTACGTCGACTGATGATTTTGGAAATAAAAGGTTTTAAAAGAATTACGACGGTGGGCCCCAAGTGTGGTGACTCGGCCCATGGTGAACCAAGCCCACCGAGCTGCGGGGACGGCGGGCACGGTGGACCACGCCGCGTATGCGTATGCGCGTGGCCGCGCGGCGAAAAGGTGGTGTGGCGCCCGATGTGGACGGTGAGGTGGCGCGCCACGTCGGTTTGACGACGGCAAGAATTATCGAGCGCGCGACAACGACCAACGGCGGAAGTTCACCTACGGCGAGTGGTATCAACACGTAGCCACGATTATTGCGAACATGATGGTACACGAATTGGCACGGATGGGCGATGGTGGTGGCGAAATTGGTGCGGAGCGGAAGAAGAAGCACGGTGGTTGCTGCGAGGGTGACCGAAGGTGCTCCGAGGCGAAGAAGAGTGCGTGAGGAAGCTCGGTGATGGGAAGCGTTGGTGTGGTCCACGGCGGTGGCGTTCTTGCGGCGGAGCGCCGTGGTTTTCACCGCGGTAGCAAAACCCTAAAACAAGAATTGCGGCGGTGTTGATGGGAGAGGAAGGAATGAGTGATGGCTTTGAGTTGAGTGAAGGAAGGGGCAGGGGCTTCCTTTTATAGGCGTCGGGGAGCTCGGAGCGGCGTGGAGGAGGTGGGGTCGTGCGGCGGCGGTTGCGGTGTTGAGGGTAACCGTCCGAGAAGAGGGAGAACATGGGGAAATGCGGCGGTTGTGGACGCGATGCGTGCACGTCGCGAATAGGTTGGGGCGGTTGAGATTAGGCCGTTAGCGAGCTCGGTGCGTCTGCGGAAATGGCGGGCGGTATTGCGGCGTGAGGAGGAAGAAGACGAGAAGACGATGATCGCGGGCGTCCGATTTTCAACGTCTGGTCGAGATTAGATCCATGGCGGCGTAAGTGAATCTCGAGGCGTTGTTGGATTAAGATTGCACGGCCGGACTTGGCCGAGCGGCGGTAAGTGAAATTTGGCGCGCCGTTGGATTAAGATCGCATGGCTCACGTTGATGGTGGCATTGGACGGTGCGGCGATCACAAAGGATCTTGACCATTGATTCAAGATCCGATGGCGGAGATGAGATGAGGGCGCGTGTGGGAGGTGCGTGCGTTGGATTTTAATCCAACGGTGGATGAATAGTGAGAGGGAGAGTGCGTGGTTGGGCAGCGGGCGTGTGCTGGAGGATATTGGGCCGAGCCTTTGGGTTTGGCCCAAACACTATTAGAGGATTTTCTTTTGCTTTTCTATTTGTTTTAATTTGTTAATTCATTATAGCTTTAGAAAATAGCAAAATACTTCCAAAAATTATGGAAAAATTCACAGAAATTCCCATACTCATTCTGGACTTAATAAAATTATTTCCAACTATTTGTTGGCTTTTAATTTTGCAAATAAATTTGTTTTAGCTTTAAAATATTTATAAAAAGCTTTTGAAAATTCAGGAAAAACCACAAACATAAATAAACTTTTAAATTTTACTGAAATTGAAATTTGGGCTGTTACAGTTGTATACTCATACTTGCTAAATCAAATCAACAGAAATGGAGGAGTCATCGCCTATATTCGAGGAGGAGTACTACGAAGGTGCTGATCGTTAGGTCATTGATCCGAGTCGGTTGCCTGTGGTGAATTGATAGGATTCCATTGGAGTTATTTTGTTCCGCTGTTTATTTAATTATTGCTAGTCCTGCGAGCTTAATAAATGTAAACTCGATCATAAGGTCAAAACCATTATTTGTTATCCAAATTACTCATTTATGTTATTATTCGACTTGTGTGGATCGATATTTATCTATGTTTACACTGTGTGCACTAGCGTGATCCTGGACTAGTGCAGAATACACAAAGGGTCTAAAATTGCATTTTTTTGGTCCCAACATCTTCTTTACTTATGCATCTTTAATGATAGCACGTACTAATGTAACCATGGAAAAAACTGATGACCATGAGCTGTGTCCAGCTGCACCAATACAACACATGGAGAGCTTGATACTGTACTCGATAGTAAAACATCTCAATCGATAATATAATTTGCACTTGCTACCTGAAATTTGTACTACATGTTATAGGAATTACTACAATGCAAGTTACTGAGGAAAAATAGTCCTCTATTTGCTTACATCCGGCCTGCTAATTGTGCGAACATACTTCTCTGCACTAATGCATCAGTACATAGTCCTTTTATCATTTGGCCATTGTTTCTTCCACACATATTGGAACATACTTAATTGGAAACAAATTGCTAATGTTTTTCTAATGTGCCTACGAGTAGGAGTGAAATCCATAATTCTGCATGTCTCATTGAAGTGTCCAATGTAGTAATTTCAGTATCCAATTAGATTGAGTTTTTATCTACAGTTCTCTATCAATTAGAGATATCTATTCACAATGCATGCTCTGTTTCCGTATCCTAGCTTGTCGGAACCCAAATATGCAAATCTGGACCATCTGTGTATAATGCACTAGTTCAGGATCACGCTAGTGTACACAGTGTCAACATAAATAAATATCATTTCACACAAGACGAATATAAGAATAAATGACTAATTTGATTAATAAGTAACAGTTATGACCTTATGGTTGAGTTTACACTTATTAAGCCATACAGAGCTAACACTAACTAAAGAGATGACATCAAAATAGAAACAATTTCAGTGGGAACCCATCGACTTGCCACAGGCAACCGACTGGGATCAAGACCTAGCAATCACCATCCTCGTAAAACTCCTCAAAAGCAGGCGATGACTCCTCCGTTTAAGTTGAATGATTATAGCAAGAATAAGTACTCAACAAGTTGTACCACAGAATGCAATTATAGATGATGGCTTATTCCCAAGAAAATGGTTTCTATGATTATTTTGCAAAAAGCAACACTAGCAATTGAATACTAATAACATATTGAAAACATAATTTACAACAAATAAATAGTAGTAGTTTAACAATTATTTTCACAAAGCCTAATCAATTTCTTTCACACAGCCATATGAGTTTAACCATGTAGCGGTCCATTCCCAAGTGTTTTTTATATGTAAATCTACCCCTTGTGTGAAATCTCCGAGCATATCGATGACCGTAGACGTGGCTATTTGAATATATTGATTTACACTATGTAGAGGTTTGTACACTTTACCCAAAAGATCTAATCAGTGTAGTTAGCACCAATCATAACAAAATCTTTCTAAAACTTCACCTTGACAATTGACTCCCCCGATGTATTTTACCGTCGTACCAACCCTGACAAAGTGCTTTGGTCCGACGCAAATCGTTGGACCTAAAGACAGCAAATCGCTCATAAGTGTGACCCGATACAGTGTACACACCTACACCCTGGCACATAGTCTAACCTACATGCCTGAGTAATCAATGCCAAGATTCTATAGCTTACTAAGTTAGGACTGTCCCATACTAGGCATGCAGCCGTACAATTATGGCTTAGTTCAATGGCGCACAAAGTTAAGGCCATAATTGACCAAGGCAAGACTGCCCAATTTCTAACTAAATTACCAAGATTCATATTTTCCCAAGCATGGAGTTTCGCCATATCACCATTCTTTCCACTCACCTCAGTCTAAATCTTTTCCCACCGTGTTGGTTAAGTGCATCACATGTCATCAGTGAGTAATAGCGCACAACACACAGTTTTTACACAAAGATTCATAATCACTTAGTCAAGTTTAGATTTACGACTCAAATGATATCAATAACCCGTTACATGGCTAAGCAGACTATTCGTGTCTAACCAACCCACGTTGGTGCTATGGTAATACCAATTAATAATTAACCAAGCTAGGGTGACAAATAATCATGATAATACAATGAGCAAAGTGGATATTATCAAATGGGTGAATAGCTAATCCCGAAACATTTAAAGAATTAAGTAATTGAAGTAGCATGCAATAATTTGAATCAAAGTAGTTTAAAAAATTGGGTTCAACATGGTCAAAAGTACAACTTGCCTTGAAACAAGTCTCGATACTGGTCTTGAGTTTGATCAACTCCTCATTCCTCGAAAGCTCCCGAAGTATCAGCGTCTACTCGCAAATGAAAGTGAAAAACCAAATAAATACAAAATAGAGCAACAAATAAACTCCAAAAATTAAATAAAAATCTCAGGAAGGCAGGGCTTGAATTTAGAAACTTGAATGGGTTCAATCGGAGTTTGTATGAGAAAGAACGGGCTCTAGGAAGATTTAAATCTAATAAAAAGAGAAAGAGAACATTATTTCAAATTTTTAGATTTTTTTTTTTGTAAAGGAAACTCTAAATATTGCATTAGCAAGACGTTAGCAATGAATTTTAGAATTAAAAGAAAATTCGAAAAATATGGAATAAAGGCTAACAATTGGGACCCTCGGTCTATTGACCGGGTCTATGGCTCATGGGTCTATGGAACAGTGAACCGGACATGTGGGGTCTACATGTCAGTGAGTGGGTCTATCGTGGACCAAGTCCACGCTGACTTTGGTTTACGGTTTGGACGTGGGTGGTGTTGACGTGGCTGTTGTGCATACGTGGCACACACATGTCACTGAGGTGGCAACACATGGACGACACACAAGCAACGGGGTGACATGGACGGTGATGTGGACGATGGTGACAGTGGTGGTGCTCAGGTCCTGATGGTCGCTGACGATTGCAGCCAAGGTGGTGGACACGGAGGTGCACATTGGGTAGCTAGAGCGATGACGAACTCAAGGGTGCACACACGGCGACCGAAGGTGGATGTAGGTGACCGACGGCGACATCCAAGCGGTTGCCAAGGATCAAACTCAACGGTGAAGGGGCTAGGGTGGCGCTCCGGCGAGTTAAGGTGGCGGCGGTGTAGATCAGGCCATTGCGATTCCGACGGTGTTGACGATTAGGCCTGGGGCTCACCAACAGCGGTGAAACTTGGCGACGATGACTCGAGCTCAAAAACAGCGGATTGGTGGCGGCATCAAGGTTGACACTAGGGTTTCAAGGGGTGGCTCGATGCAAGGATGCAAAAACCGAGGGGGCGACGAGCTTTTATAGGCGGCAACGAGGTGTCCGAGACGAACATGGCGGCGAAGTCATAATGGACTCAGAGAAGAATATTCGAGTCGGGGACAACAGGGACACCTGACAAGTGGGACCCACCCGTCAGTGATTGTAGCTCCAGCGCGAGACGTGGTTGCGACGCGTCGTGTCGAAGGTGGTTGGGCTGTGGAGGCGTGCCGGTTGGGCTAAATGTTGGGTTGGGCTGAGGAAGAAATGGGCCAAGGGGAATAGGATTCAACCCACTTGATTTTCCCATATTTTAAATAGGTTTTCTATTTTAGAAATACCAGAAAATCCAAATGGCAAATTTAAAAATAACAAATGAACTCGAAAAAATTCCAGAAAAATCTGGAAAATATTTCCAAGAACAAAGAACTTAAATAAAATAGTTTTAGAATTAATTTATATTTAGATTAGTCACATTAAATTGTTTTGATATTTGAAAATCCCCTTTATGCTTTATTACAGTCAATAAATTTTGGTGAATTTTCCAAGGGACTAAATTACTCAAAAAGGTTTTTTAAAAAGGGGTTTACCCCTGCGTAGTGGGATGATCCCCACATTGAGAGCGAACTTTGTCTGTGCTACCACCCCTATTCTCCTCTAAACGCCCATAGGTGGATCCACATCTCCCTCCCTGAATAGCTCGCCCACTTCCCTAACTGCTCCCGACGACACTCTCCTTCTCCTGCACACACCGGAACAACACCTCCAGCGTCCGTCTCTGTGCCCTCGCCACGCCCACACCGTCCCTATCCTCTCAACCTCCGAGAACTATTTTGTAGGATTCGATATAAGGCAATGAAACACTTTCATTTACTAGGATATATATCTTTACCTATTCATGCACTTTCATGTTGTTTAGTTATATATATATATATATATATATATATATATATATAGTCCTGCTTTGAGGTTGTTCAGTTGGAGTGACCCCCAAAGTTGTCTCTGAAATATCTTTTAATCTTGCAATGTTATGTCTTTGGGCATGCTGGAGTCACAAGTTATAATGGGGTGTGATCCATGCATCTTATTTGCTGGTTTGATGCTCAATAATTTGGTTTGGTATGGTGTGGGGTTGTAGCAGCTTGCTTGCATTAGGAGAGGGATCAAGATGGAATTACTAGGCTGATTGCTGGGAACAAGGGATGCCCATTGTTCATTGCAAAATTGTGTCATGCTCATCATTCTCCTCCTTCCTTTCTGCACTAACAGATTTATAGTTTTAATTTGGACAGGCCAAGCAAAGATGAGGCAACGGTTTGAATTAGGAGTTGTATACAAGAATTATATCTTGTTGTTGATTTTGAGTACAATTATTGGATCTTTTTTTATAAATCTAGATCTTTTTGTTAAGTGGTTGTCTTATTTATTCACCAGTTCTTAGGGAGAACTAACCTTATTTATGTTGTTAGCATGCAATATTTAATTATGTACAAGAATTTGTCTTGTTTATGTTATTAACGGGGCTATTGGGCTTATGGCGCTCCTTGGTCAATTTTAGATACTCAAATGGAGAATTGGTTGATACAAACAGTTCATGCAGCACTCGTGACTTATTAATGCATATACGGATAATACAACCTTTACCACTATCTTGCTGATTAATGAAGTTCGTTTGTAGAAGGTATATGTGGTCCATGTTACCAAACATGGTCAAGTTATATCAGAACAATCTTTCTTTAGAGCTAATATTGTATAAATCTTAGAAGTAATATATCATAAGAGGAAGAGTGAGTATTCTTGTAGCTACCAGGTTTATATTGTACCTAATAGGGTCCATAATATATACTATAGGATACCTGATGTGGACAACCTGAGAATGAGGAGGATTTATTTTTAGAATGCTCTTATTCTCTAGCCATTTGTTTTCTGTTCTAACTGTTTTCAATTCTAACTCCTGCGGTCCTACTTTGGGGTGAAGACTCACAGTCAACAATTCCAGTGCAAGTACATTACACATGCACTCAAAATGCTTATTATTTAGCTTCTTGAATATATATATTTTGCCTTCTTTGGATTCTTTGGAAATCCAGAGATGATCGCTGTAATACCCCAGTCTGCTCGTAGTGCGGCCCATGTGGCCCATGAGGAGTTGTGTGGTGGGATTAGTCCCACATTGCTTATCTAAAGTAAGTTGTAGTAGTATATAATGCTTGTTGGATCCAAACGTAGCACCTCCGGGTTAACCCTTTTACACGAAACGAGGACAAAAGTGTAAGTGAGGTCCTATGTGTGCGTGGATCCGCCCCACGGTGGGCTGGGCCACTACTACAGAAAAGGTCTTCACATACGATTCAAAAACGTCATCACAGACAGTTTCGTGAGCCGTCTGAGTCTATGGGTCAGTAATGACATGAGTCATCACAGACGGTTCTTCAAACCGCTCGTGATGCATCTTATCCTGAGCGGTTATTAACTCGAACCGTCTATGATAGGTAACTATCACGAGCGGTTTGTAGATAAAATCGCTCGTGATAGGAACTATCACGCAGCGGTTTGTAGAAGCAAACCGTGATGATTTTCTCTATAGACAGTTTGGAGCTAAAACCGTCTGTGATGATTTTCTCTATAAAGTCTCCAAGCAATGGTTGTTTGTGCCTTTAAAACCGGCATCATATTATATATATATATATATATATATATATATATATATATTGTTCATAGTCCATTATCCACTTTCGAGGGGTCATCCACGCAGCATGAGGAGGATGAGACAGCAGCCACGACAACTTCATCGAGCCCCTGCAAGTTCAAGAAGCATGGCTGCCAATAGAGCGTCAGGACATCCAATTACCTGTATGTCGTCCACAGGTAATTGGACATCGCTGTATTCATAAAGTAACGTGGCTGATACCAGTTGGAGTAGTTGTGCGTCCACGTCACTTTCTAAACACAGCAACGTCCAAACACAGCAACGTCCAATTACCTATCGACGACATCCAGGTAATTGGATATCCTGATGCTCTCTCGGCAGCCATGCTTCTTGAACTTGTAGGGCCTCGAAGAAGTTGTCCGTCGCTGCTATCTCATCCTCCTCATGTTGTGCGGACGACCCCCCAAAAGTGGCTGAGGGACTACGAACAATATATACATAATATATATATGATGCCGGTTTTAAAGGCATAAGCAGACACTGCTTAGAGACTTTATAGAGAAGATATCAGGATCCAATGGCACAATCTACACACAATACATAACAGCATGTAATCTAACAGCTCAAGGCACAATTAATCTATACACAATATCACATCCAATTGCATTTGTGACATCAATTCATCATAGAGGTATCATCCAAGGGCACAATCTATACACAATACATAACAGCAGGTAATCTAACAGCTCAAGGCACAATTAATCTATACACAATATCATATCCAATTGCATTTGTGACATCAATTCATCATAGAAGTATCATCCAAGGGCACAATCTATACACAATACATAACAGCAGGTAATCTAACAGCTCAAAACACAATTAATCTATACACAATATCATATCCAATTGCATTTGTGATGCTGATGAAGCAGTTCACATAGGCAGGATGTCTGTGGCTGCTGTCTCATCCTCCTCATGCTGCTTAGTAGATTTCTTAGACGTCCATGGTAATTAAAGAAATCATGATCGGTCTGCGAACCACACGCGCGCAACGGCGGCAAACACCAGCCACCACCAACACAACCCACATCCAGGGGAGAGAGACAGATCTGGCGAGGTGAGGTAGCCGAGGGAGCAGAGGGGAGCAGCGTACCTCGATTCAGCGGCGTAGATGGCGGGGCGAGCTCGTTTCGACGAGGGAGATGGCGGGGCGAGCTCGATTCGGCGAGGGAGATGGCGGCAAGCTCGATTCGGCGGCGTAGATGGCGGGGCGAGCTCGATTCGGCAAGGAGATGGTGGGGCGAGCTCGATTCGGTGAGGGAGATGGCGGCGAGGTCGAATCAGTGGCGGGGGAGTCGCGATGCGGGAGCCCGGCCAAAATCCCTAACCCTAGCGCGCGCTGGGGAGTGACGAGTTAGAGCGCAAACCCTACCGCGCGGGCT
This sequence comes from Ampelocalamus luodianensis, assembly GCA_036346255.1. Taxonomy (NCBI): domain Eukaryota; kingdom Viridiplantae; phylum Streptophyta; class Magnoliopsida; order Poales; family Poaceae; genus Ampelocalamus; species Ampelocalamus luodianensis. The sequence continues at coordinate 76,998,244 of CM070622.1, read as the reverse complement.
CCTATTAATAAATGTATATCACAGACGATTCTATTATGGAACTATTAGTGATACGTATCACAGACGGGTCCATAATAGAACCGTCTGTGATATGGTATCATATCACAGACGGGTCCACAATAGAACCATCTGTGATACGTATCATAGACGGTTTCATAATAAAACCGTCTGTGAATTATTTTTTGTATTTTTCTATTAATACTTTTGTCTATTTTAGAAAGAGACAATCTGGAGCATAGAATGTTATCTAACGGTGAGAAAATGTGATCTAAAACTATGCTAAAACCGCTAATTTTATGGCAAGTAGTCCAACACCTCTGCAAAGAAATTGGCATACTCATGCCTAATCCTGCAGTCATCGCTGCAGAAGACGGCGTAGTTGTCCAACCCTGACACGCCGCAGCCGGTGCTTGTGCACCGGTGGTCATCCTCCGACAGCGCCCACACCCGGCCCAGCGGCCCGGCCATCCTCCCCTACGCCTCCACCCGAATCATGTCCGCGGCGAGCCTCTGGCACTGCCTGCACTCCCGGTTAGTCCTCTTGGCTGTCTCGCACCCGCCGCCAGCCGGCTCGCCCTCGACCTACCTGATGTAGTGCTTCCCAACGTCACGCGTCTCGCTGGCCGTGTAGAGGAGGAGGCCGAGCACGTAGGCTGTGGCCTTGTGGCCGGCGATGGCGATGGCCGACCGTTCAAGGAACACGAGGCCGCGCTACATGTCTTGGGGCGCAAAGACAAGTGCGAGGCCGACAATGAAGCAGGCCTCCGGGTTGCCGGCGCCGGCCAGGTGGTTGACGACGGTGAGGTAGCGCTCGTTGTCCTGCCACTTCATCGCCTCCTCCCGCTCCAGCGCCACACGCATCCCCACGACGCGCGCCTTAGACGCCTTGTACATGGCCTTGCAACTAAAATTGAAGACGATAGAATCTTAACACAAGAATTAATTACTGGATATTGGACACAAAACGAAATCATCACGAGATTTTATTTTTTGCGCCGTATCATGATACGACTTTTCGGTTTTGTACGCTACAGTCATTTTCACAAACTGACTATAACCAGACCTACCAAAAACAAAAGAACAGAATACGTACGTGGCTCGTAGGCTGCAGAGGTCAGCCATGGGCTGAGGAGAGCTCGCGGTCACGAGGCTGAAGACCTCGTTAGGAAGATCAAGGATGGCGATCGCCGACCTCCTCGCCCGCTTGGTCCTTGCCATCATGCTCCGCGTGCTCACCATGGTGTACTATTCAATACCATGCGTGCTCACCATGGCGCGTGATAATATCACTCTTATAAAACATTGAAGAGACACATCGTAACATCGGCGCGCGAGACAAAGAGACACATCGGCGCCCGTCGGCGCGGGAGACGAAGAGATGCATCGACACCCGTCAGCGCGGGAGACGAAGAGACATATGCATAACGCGCGGGAGCCGAAACATTTAATTATCACAGATGGTTCTGATAAAAAACCGTCTGTGAAGTATACCATTATCACAGACGGTTAGTTAAAAGACGTCTTGGAAGTTTCACAGACGGTTGTTTGTTACAAACCGTCTGTGATAATGGTTTACTTCACAGACGGTTATTTTTACGAACCGTCTGTGATATTTCCTCTTCACAGATGGTTTTTAGCTCATCCATTTACACAGACGGTCTCTAAACCAAAACTGTCTGTGATTGCATGTAATACAGACGGTTTTGGCCAAACGTCTGTGATGAGGCGTCCAGTATTAGCATTTTTGTAGTAGTGGGCATTGAGCAGATTTTAGGCCAAGGTGTTACAGATGGTATCAGAGCATCAACCTTCGCTGCACGGGAGCGTGCAGGACAGGGGCGTGGGCAAATGGCGCATGGCGCGTGTGGGCCTGGAGTGGACACACAGCATGGCATATGTGCCGGCACTGGACGCACGGACGTGTACCGAGGGGTGGTTCTGGGCATTTGTTGTGTATATGGTATGTCGTCACGAGCGTTAGCCCTTAAGGGGGTGAATGTAATACCCCGGTCTGCTTGTAGTGCGGCCCATGTGGCCCATGAGGAGTTGTGTGGTGGGATTAGTCCTATATTACTTTTCTAAAGTGAGTTATAGTAGTATATAATGCCTGTTGGATCCAAATGTAGCACCTCCGGGTTAACCCTTTTACATGAAGCGATGACGAAAGTGTAAGTGAGGTCCTATGTGTGCGTGAGTCCGCCCCACGGTGGGCTGGGCATTGGGCAGATTTTGGGCCAAAGTATTACAACTGCCTTTTCAAAAAGTTGAATGGTATGTGCATTCTCATCCCATCAAGCAAAAGCACACTAGCTAGGTTACTCAACGTGAACTCAGGCAAGAGACGGCAACACCCTTAAGTCCTCTAATGCTCAGGAGGTTGAAAGGTTTAGCCAGACAAGAAGACCTCTACCCTTCGATATATGATCCATTGCTTGCTATTTTGATACTTCTGGAAAGGGGATTGGCAAAACTGGAATTCGAATGACAAGTAGTTCCCGACAAAGTTGGTACATGCTATTTTAGCACTTTGGCTGGGATTTATGTAGTTCTATCTTATCTTAACTAATAAAAGAAGAAGTTTACTCCTATACAACGGGATAATCGTCCCACCGCCAAAAACTCGGTTCAACTCCTCCCGCCCCTCCCGTGCGCGCCCCACGCCCTCCCAGCCTCCAAAAAAATGCTACGGAAAGATAGGACAAAACTGTTGAACAAAACTCCATGACATCTGCAACGTTGCCTTGACAGCGTAGACCAGGTGCGCCGCTGGGAACACCACACCAGCATCATGGCATCCATGCTGCTCACCCCTGGGGAGATCCACAAGGGCCAGCCCCGCCACGCGCGGAAGGCGTACTCAGACCTCTCGGTCCTCCTCATCGACGACGACGCGGCCGCCGGTGGAGGCAGCGGCGTTGCCTCCTTCCTCGCCTCCCATCGCAACCGCTCCTTTGGCCGTGCCCTGTAACATCCTAATTTTCTAAGTTTCAAAACCCTTTTAAGTAGTTTAGTCCCATGGAAAATTTCACTAGATTTTATTTGAATTTAATAAAGCTTAAATGAGACATTCAAATATCAAAACAATTTAATGTAACTAATCTGAACATCAATTAAATTCAAAACTATTTTATTTGACCTCTTTGTGCTTGGAAATATTTTTTAGATTTTTCTAGAATTTTTCTGAGTTCATTTGCTATTTTTTAATTTGCAATTCGGATTTTCTAGTATTTCTAAAATAGAAAAACTATTCAAAATCTTAGGAAAACCTTTGGGCTGAATTTTCTTTTGCCGGCCCATTACTTTCTCTCTCTGGCCCAATCGACCCAGCCCAACCCGTGCGTGTCGCATCCTATCTCCGCGCCCGCCTCACAGCCACTGATGGGTGGGTCCAACCTGTTAGGCGTCGTTGTCGTCCCCAACACGGACTTCTCTCTCCTTTGTCTCATCGCCACCATAGCCGCTCCGGACTCCGCCTCTCGAGGCTATTTAAAGCCCCGAGGGCCTTCGTTTTTTGCACCCCGAGTCGAGCCGCACCTTTTTCCCTAGTCGCCATCACCCGAGTCACCGCCTAGCACCGTTATCACCATCATCTTCTTCGTCTCCAGTCGAACGACTCTGTCTTCACCGCCGTTGTTCTGGTGAGCCTCGTCATCCTTGGTTGCTACCGTCGGGATCGCCTCGACGACCGCATCTCAGATATGCCCTCGCCTTCGCTGGAGCGCCACCCTAGCCCCATCGACGTTGAGCCCGAGCCCTAGCCGCTTCTTCAACCTCGCCGCCATCCTCCTTCGGTCGCCGCCTGTACCCCATTGAGTTCACTGTCGCACCAGCTACCCAACGCTACCTTAGCCATGTGTCCACGTGTCTGCCACGTCAGTGTCGCGTCAGCCCTCACCCGCAACCGCATCAGAGCAAATCCACATGGAATTGGTCCATGGTAGACCTAGCCTCTGACATGTGGACCCTACATGTCAGTTTACTATTCCATAAACCCAAGGGCCATAGACTGGTAGACCAAAATCATAGACCCAATCCATAGACCGTGGGTCCCATCTGTCAGCCTCTATTCCCTATTTTTGACATTTTCTTTTAATTCTAAAATTCATTGCTGACATCATGCTGATGTAATATTTTGGAATTTCCTTTAGAAAAAAGTCTGAAAATCCAAATAGTATTTTATTTCTCTTTTTGTTAGATTTAAATATTCCGAGAGCCCGTTCTCCCTCATACGAACTCCGATTGAACCTATTAATGTTTCTAAATTCATCTAAATTCAAGCCTTGCCTTCATGTAATTTTTATTTAATTTTTTTAGAGTTTATTTGTTCCTCTATTTTGTATTTATTTGGGTTTTCGCTTTCGTTTGCGAGTAGATATTGATACTTTGGGAGCTTTCGAGGAAGGAGGAGTTGATCAAGCCCAAGACCAGTACCAAGACTTGTTTCAAGGCAAGTTGTACTTTTGACCATGTTGAACCCAGTTTTTTTTCAAAACTACTTTGATTCAAACTATTGCATGTTATTTTAATTATTTAATTCTTTAAATGTTTTAGGGTTAGTAATACACCTACTTGATTATATCCACCTTGCTCATTGTATTACTATGATCTTTTGTCACTCTAGCTTGGTGTAAGATCGAGTAGGCCGACTAGAGGGGGGTGAATAGGTGTTTTAAAACTTTTATGCGCTAAAACCAATTTCTAATGCGGAAGCTAATACAAAAACAGTTTTGCACAATTAAGGCATAAATCCACTAGGCTCAACTAAGTGCACCAACAATACAAGTCTATTGATAATAATCAATCAAGCGTGCACTTGTAAGCAATTCAATTTAAGCAAAGTAGATAGCACATAGCATGGCAAGCATTCATACACAATAAATGAGCAACTTAATTATATGAATGTAAATTGCAATATGGTAGAGCTCAAGAATGCAAACCACAAGATGACACGGCCATGTTTTACCGTGGTGCTCGGAGACTTGCCGGTCTCCCCTAATCCACGTTGAGGGAAACCCAAACCAATTGGGCCGGCTCCACGAATTGAGCCTTCCTCCGAGATATCAAACACCTTGCTCCACTAGGGTTGCCTTTACTCCACTCCGGAGATGGCGAGCACCAAGCCACTCACAAACGCCCGGGTCTTCTCACAAGCTTCACTTGAGAAGATCACCGACGCACGACGCCTCCACGCCGTCTAGGTGTTGGCAAACACCAAGAGTAACAAGTCTCCAACTTTCACTTGAACCAATCAAGTGTCAAAGCTCTCGTGGATACTAAATCCACCACCTAATGCAACACATGCAATAGGATTTCCCTCTCAAACCTCGCTAAGTGCAACACATGCACAAATGGGAGTAGAGGGCTTGCTCTTAGCTCAAAGAAACTCAATGGGGGCACCAGCAACTTTTCCTCACACGGCCAAGGTAGGTATATATAGCCTACACACAAAAACTAGCCGTTGGGGCAAGATTCTGTCGAAAAATAGCAAGGTCAGTCTGACTGCAAGCAAATGGTCGGTCAGACCGCACCCCCTCTAACGGTCAGAAAAATAGCCGTTGGAGGGCCTCCGGTCTGACCGTCAACCAACTTCCGGTCAGACCGGCCAGACCGGTCAGACCGCCCGACACACTGCGGTCAAACCGCTCAGCCCAAAACCAGAAAATCAGCTCTCGAAAAAGCCGCCGGGTCCTTGACTGAAGTGCAGTCGACCGCACTTATAATGCCGGTCAGACCGCTCTACAGAGAAAAGCACAACTTTGCATTTCTTTTTCAATAACAACTTTACAAAACATATTTGCAAACAATATAAAATGCAAACGAGGTATGTAGGTGAGATTCTCAACAAGTTGCAAAACACATTTTTCAACCTTTAGAATCAAACCACAAAATGCACTTCGCTTCAACTCAATTTGCAAACCACATTTGCCAAATTGACGCGTGATGCAAACAACGATAAAAGCGAGATTCTCAACAAGTTGCAAAACACATTTGCCAACTTTTAGAATCAACGCCACAAGGAATAAGGTACATGGACTTAAACCGTTTGCAAAACACATTCGCAAACTAAAGTCACATGCTACAAGGAATAACCATGAGCCTCAACTATTTGCAAAACGCATTCGCAAATATAGGCAACATTTTAAGTTGAGCTAGAGCAAACACAATGAGCTATCAACACATGACTAACTCAAGTTACTAATTAAGACCCCACTTAATAGTACGGCAACCTATTCTAGCAATCCGGTCTCCAACCCAACACCGAGACCGGTAAAAGACTAGGAACACATCCTTATCCCTAGCTAGTCATACCTTTGCCTTGCGCAACCACTTGAAGCTTGATGACGCACATCCTCGCTTCAAGTCCGGGTTATTGACTTAATGCCCATCAACATATGATGACATCTTTCATCCCAAGTCTTGACATGCATCAACTCATGATGCATTCTTCACTTGATCTCCATCAACACATGATGGATTCTTCTTGACTTGATGATCAACTCATGATCATCTCCACTTCTTGAACTTGATATGCATCAATGCGTGATACATCCTTTACTTCAAGCTCTTTACTTCAATATCATCAACCCATGATGATATTCTTCTCTTGGTATCATCAACACATGACGATATTCTTCTTCTTCGTAAATCTTGACTTGATGACGATCAACTCATGATGTCATCCAAAGTATTTAATCACATGGAACATAACCTATTTCACCAACTTATAAAAAATATTAGTTCCACAAGGTGATTGTCATTAATTACCACAACATACCATTAACCAATAATGGTGGGACAAAATACCACAATCTTTTCATCTTCGGTAATTGATAACAATCAACACAATTACAGATAATTGAATGTAATTGGTATGAGTATATATAAACCATGCAAGTTATATATATACTCAAAGGATATATGAGCTTATATGAACTACGCAAGTCTCACATGCTCATATGAATATATACAAACTACACAAGTTGTATATATTCAAGGATATGAGTATATACAAACTACACAAGTTGTATATACTCATATGAATATGTTAACTACACAAGTTAAATATATTCAAGGATATGTTTCAAAGTAAATATCCTAAAAATATGTGGACAAACGAATATGGATCAATACTAATGAAACCACAAAATATAGAGTGAACTTCCCCTAAATGTGTGCATACACGAATGTGTAATAAAGACATATGCGCATATTGAAGTTAACCTTTTAGTGAAGTTCAACCTATATTTTGAGTCCGAGGAATGCAAACAAGATATAATAAAATGATGTTGAATGCATACCCCTTTGATCTTTAAATCCAACTGAGACTAAAACATGAGATATAACAATATAGAGGAGTTAGTCTCTCAAATAGATTTGTCATTTTAATAACCAAAACTCTATTAACACATAATGACGGATCTAGATTCTTCACTTGGTTAATTATTAGTTGGTATGATTATAGCACCAACGTGGGTTGGTTAGATACAAATAGTCTACTTAGCAATGCAACGGGTTATTGATAGCATTTTGAGTTACAAAACTAAACTTGACTAAGTGAATCTGGAATATGCTATCAATCGTTGGTACAACTTGTTGAGTACTCGGAGTACTCATTCTTGCTGCAATCATTCAGCTTAAGTGAAGGAGTCTTCGTCTGCTTTCGAGGAGGAGTTTTACAAGGAGGGTGATCGCTAGGTCTTGATCACAGTCAGTTGCCTGTGGAAAGTCGATGGGTTACCACTGGGCTGTTTCCGTTCTGCTGCTGTCTCTTTATTTAGTGTCAGTTCTGCATGGCTTAATAAGTGTAAACTCGATCATAAGGTCACAACAGTTATTTAATATTCACATTAGTTGTTTATTCTTATATTCGTCTTGTGTGAAATGATATTCATCTATGTTGACACTGTGTGCACTAGCGTGATTTTAGACTAGTACATTATACACGGAAAGTCCAGATTTGCATATTTGGGTCCCGACACGCGCGCCCTCCCTCCCGCATCGTGGTTCTCTGCTGCTGCTCCTCCTCCTCCCACTTTCGCTTGCTCTCGTGGAGTGTGTCCTATCTCATGTGTGATTCTTTTTATCCGTTGCAACGCACAGTTATCTAACTAGGACACGATGATACAGGGAATCAATTCATTCATGAACATGTTTTGGTTGGTTTACCTAAAAAACATCATTGGTTCGGGTTCTGACTACAAATATGTGCATGACTTAAGCTATTAGAATTGTTTAGTATTACTTTAAATGTGTGCCTAAATTTTCCTATATAAATATGTGTTTTTTGCTTGCTTTAAACAACAGTTTGAGATTTTGTTCAAAAAACTTTTGAGCCATGGAATGCAATGCAGAATTCTTTTGCATTCTTGACTATTGAAAAGTTTTGGTGGGAGCCGATTCAGAAAGCTTTAGCTTTGCATGTATGCTTACACAATATAAAAAATGTTTTATTCAAAATATAGGATTTCATTGCAACGCACGGACACCCTACTAGCCATTTCTAATAAAGGAGTTTACCCCGCGCAATTAGTTAATGTGTCGACTCGCAGTTCTTCGTGCTTGATCAAAACGAAGGACTCGTGCTACCCAGAGGAGCACTACTTCCCGATGCTGCTGGACATGGAGGACACCGACGGCTGCGCCAAGTTCACGCTGACGAGGGTCAACTGGACCGATTCCGTCGGCGGCCACCCGCACACCTACCTGCTTGCAGAGCTGAAAGGAATGAGGTAATGAAAATGTCCATTTACAGCGTTTTTAAGTATGCCAAGTTTCTTTAGTTGCACTGAAAACAAATAGCAAGAGTAATAGTTTGAATTTTAGACTATTAGTTGGCAATTAGATTGTGTTTGATTCAACAAAGATGGGTTTATGCTTCTGTTCAGATAGTATCGGGAAAAACTAACAATGTGATCAGCACACCCACATAGACAGTAGAACATCTTTACCTCACCTAATTGCAATTGTACTTGTCAAAGAGGAAGACATTTGCGTCACGTCTATTATTAAGATCAAGAGCATAACACTATTCGAATATTCCCATTTCTTGGATGTGGTGGTGGTTCTTGGATTCATTTGTTGAAAAGATTCTAATGGAAATTCTCTTTTCCCCTTGCAGGGTTGTGATGTGATGAACAAGCATAAGCTGACCCATCCATTCCCTTGTGTTTTCTTTAGGAGGAGCAACCAAAGATGAACCTAGTTTGCCTTATTCCTTCAAGGGGCACTTGGCAAAACACATGGTGCTGCTCAGAGAGTGGTGGTGGTGTTGGTGGCGAAGGGCCCCAAGCTGCCTCTATGTGAGTATTTTTGTGTGCCTTGTTTTTCTTTCTAATTTGAGTTGAGTGGTGGCGAAAAGAGGAGCGAGAAGTCGTTGCCTCGTTGTACGTAATAGGTAGTAGTTAGCATGATCATCCTATGTATTACATGAAGGCAATCTGTCCATACATGCAGTTTTATATACCTATGCCAATATCACTCCTTCTCTAAATGTATCATTTGTATCATGGCACGACTGTCTTGCCTTTGAAGTCATTTTCTCGCTAGGAGGTTGCCGCCACTACCCTTTCTCGGCAAACAGCTCGTCCTCGAACTGAAAAGATGGGTAGTGGCGGCTAATTGATCCACAGGCTCCCATGTGTCATCAGCATCTGGTTGACCCTGCCACTGCAACAAAACTTCATGGACTCCTCGACTCAGACGGGCATGCACAACATGGCGTGGTAGTGGCATGACCCGACCATGTAGAAGCTCATGTAAGGCCGGTGGTGCCGCTGGAGGTTCACCATGATAAGGCTTCAACAAGCTAACATGAAACACATCGTGAATTCGTGCCCAAGGAGGTAGTTGTATCTGATAGGCCACTTCTCGATCGTTCCAAAACTAGGTAAGGTCCACGAGATCGTGGATCTAACTTGCAATTTGCACGATCGTCAAGAAAGCGCTGCGATGATGGAGATCACATGGAACATAACCTATTTCACCAACTTATAAAAATATTAGTTCCACAAGGTGATTGTCATTAATTACCACAACATACCATTAACCAATAATGGTGGGACAAAATACCACAATCTTTTCATCTTCGGTAATTGATAACAATCAACACAATTACAGATAATTGAATGTAATTGGTATGAGTATATATAAACCATGCAAGTTATATATATACTCAAAGGATATATGAGCTTATATGAACTACGCAAGTCTCACATGCTCATATGAATATATACAAACTACACAAGTTGTATATATTCAAGGATATGGGTATATACAAACTACACAAGTTGTATATACTCATATGAATATGTTAACTACACAAGTTAAATATATTCAAGGATATGTTTCAAAGTAAATATCCTAAAAATATGTGGACAAACGAATATGGATCAATACTAATGAAACCACAAAATATAGAGTGAACTTCCCCTAAATGTGTGCATACACGAATGTGTAATAAAGACATATGCACATATTGAAGTTAACCTTTTAGTGAAGTTCAACCTATATTTTGAGTCCGAGGAATGCAAACAAGATATAATAAAATGATGTTGAATGCATACCTCTTTGATCTTTAAATCCAACTGAGACTAAAACATGAGATATAACAATATAGAGGAGTTAGTCTCTCAAATAGATTTGTCATTTTAATAACCAAAACTCCATTAACACATAATGACGGATCTAGATTCTTCACTTGGTTAATTATTAGTTGGTATGATTATAGCACCAACGTGGGTTGGTTAGATACAAATAGTCTACTTAGCAATGCAACGGGTTATTGATAGCATTTTGAGTTACAAAACTAAACTTGACTAAATGAATCTGGAATATTTTATAGAAAGCTATGTGCAGTATGTTATCAATCGTTGATGCCATGTGTTGTATTTAACCAACAGGGTGAGAAAAGATTTAAACCGAGGTAAGTGGATAGAATTGTGATATGGTCGAGCTGTGTGCGTTGGGAAAATATGAATGTGGTAATTGGTGGTAGTTTGGCAATCTCGACTTAGTAAATTAAGGATTTAACTTTGTGCACCATTGAATTGAGCCATAACTGTACGACAACATGCCTAGTATCGGACAGGTCAAACTAGTAAGTCACGGATTCTTGACATTGATTGCTCATGTAGATAGGTTAGACTGTGTGCTAGCGTGGAGGTATGATTCTGTCTGTGTGATGATTCACATTTATGAGCGGTTCGTCATGTCCAGGTACAGTGTGCGACGGACCAATAACCTATGTAGGGGTTTGGTGCCATCAGTATGCACAACGAGAGGGTCAATTGTTGAGATAAAGTTTCGAAAAGATTTTGTGATGATTAGTGTTAGCTACACTATTTATATCTTGTGAGTAAAGTGTACAAACCTTTGTATAGTATTAATCAATCTACTCGAATAGCCACGTCCGCGATTATGACGTGCTCGGGGATTTCACACGAGAGGTAGATTTTCATAAAAACATTTGGGAAGAGACAACTGTGTGGTTAAACTCATGTGGCTGTGTAAAAGAAATTGATTAGACTTTGTGGTCTTTGTGAAAATAATTGTTAAACTATAAATGTTTATTCATTTTAAATTACGTTTTCAATCTATTATTTGTATTCAATTGCAAGTGTATTTTTTTGCAAAATATCCATAGGAACCAATTTCCTTTGGAATAAGCTATCATCTATAATTGCATTATATGGTACAACTTGTTGAGTACTCGGAGTACTCATTCTTGCTGCAATCATTCAGCTTAAGTGAAGGAGTCTTCGTCTGCTTTCGAGGAGGAGTTTTACAAGGAGGGTGATCGCTAGGTCTTGATCACAGTCAGTTGCCTGTGGAAAGTCGATGGGTTACCACTGGGCTGTTTCCGTTCATTCTTGTCTCTTTATTTAGTGTCGATTCGCATGGCTTAATAAGTGTAAACTCGATCATAAGGTCTATGCTTATTTAATATTCACATTAGTTGTTTATTCTTATATTCGCCTTGTGTGAAATGATATTCATCTATGTTGACCTTTGTGTGCACTAGCGTGATTTTAGACTAGTACATTATACGGAGGGTCAGGTTGCATATTTGGGTCCCGACACGCGCGCCCTCCCTCCCGCATCGTGGTTCTCTGCTGCTGCTCCTCCTCCTCCCACTTTCGCTTGCTCTCGTGGAGTGTGTCCTATCTCATGTGTGATTCTTTTTATCCGTTGCAACGCACAGTTATCTAACTAGGACACGATGATCTGAGAATCAATTCATTCATGAACATGTTTTGGTTGGTTTACCTAAAAAACATCATTGGTTCGGGTTCTGACTACAAATATGTGCATGACTTAAGCTATTAGAATTGTTTAGTATTACTTTAAATGTGTGCCTAAATTTTCCTATATAAATATGTGTTTTTTGCTTGCTTTAAACAACAGTTTGAGATTTTGTTCAAAAAACTTTTGAGCCATGGAATGCAATGCAGAATTCTTTTGCATTCTTGACTATTGAAAATTTTTGGTGGGAGCTGATTCAGAAAGCTTTAGCTTTGCATGTATGCTTACACAATATAAAAAATGTTTTATTCAAAATATAGGATTTCATTGCAACGCACGGACACCCTACTAGCCATTTCTAATAAAGGAGTTTACCCCGCGCAATTAGTTAATGTGTCGACTCGCAGTTCTTCGTGCTTGATCAAAACGAAGGACTCGTGCTACCCAGAGGAGCACTACTTCCCGATGCTGCTGGACATGGAGGACACCGACGGCTGCGCCAAGTTCACGCTGACGAGGGTCAACTGGACCGATTCCGTCGTGCGCCACCGTACACCTACACCTTGCGGTGAAGGAATGAGGTAATGAAAATGTCCATTTACAGCGTTTTTAAGTATGCCAAGTTTCTTTAGTTGCACTGAAAACAAATAGCAAGAGTAATAGTTTGAATTTTAGACTATTAGTTGGCAATTAGATTGTGTTTGATTCAACAAAGATGGGTTTATGTACATTCGAGATAGTATCGGAAAAACTAACAATGTGATCAGACACACCACATAGACAAGAGAACATCTTTACCTCACCTAATTGCAATTGTACTTGTCAAAGAGGAAGACATTTGCGTCACGTCTATTATTAAGATCAAGAGCATAACACTATTCGAATATTCCCATTTCTTGGATGTGGTGGTGGTTCTTGGATTCATTTGTTGAAAAGATTCTAATGGAAATTCTCTTTTCCCCTTGCAGGGTTGTGATGTGATGAACAAGCATAAGCTGACCCATCCATTCCCTTGTGTTTTCTTTAGGGAGGAGCAACCAGCACCGAACCTAGTTTGCCTTATTCCTTCAAGGGGCACTTGGCAAAACACATGGTGCTGCTCAGAGAGTGGTGGTGGTGTTGGTGGCGAAGGGCCCCAAGCTGCCTCTATGTGAGTATTTTTGTGTGCCTTGTTTTTCTTTCTAATTTGAGTTGAGTGGTGGCGAAAAGAGGAGCGAGAAGTCGTTGCCTCGTTGGCACGTAATAGGTAGTAGTTAGCATGATCATCCTATGTATTACATGAAGGCAATCTGTCCATACATGCAGTTTTATATACCTATGCCAATATCACTCCTTCTCTAAATGTATCATTTGTATCATGGCACGACTGTCTTGCCTTTGAAGTCATTTTGTCGCTAGGAGGTTGCCGCCACTACCCTTTCTCGGCAAACAGCTCGTCCTCGAACTGAAAAGATGGGTAGTGGCGGCTAATTGATCCACAGGCTCCCATGTGGCATCAGCATCTGGTTGACCCTGCCACTGCAACAAAACTTCATGGACTCCTCGACTCAGACGGGCATGCACAACATGGCGTGGTAGTGGCATGACCCGACCATGTAGAAGCTCATGTAAGGCCGGTGGTGCCGCTGGAGGTTCACCATGATAAGGCTTCAACAAGCTAACATGAAACACATCGTGAATTCGTGCCCAAGGAGGTAGTTGTATATGATAGGCCACTTCTCCGATGCGTTCCAAAACTAGGTAAGGTCCACAGTATCGTGGATCTAACTTGCAATTTGCACGATCGGCCGAAGAAACTGCTTGCCGATGATGGAGCAGCAACCATGCCCACTAACCAATCTCCAAATTGAGTTCTCGATGCTTGCCATCGTAGTGCTGTTTGTAATATTGTTGAGCGAGGAAAAGACGGTCCCGAATATCTATTAATAGCCGGTCATGTTCATGACTGAGAAGGTCAACTGCTTGAACTCTAGAGCCGCTCGCTAGATATGGTCGAAGGGCAGGAGGCTCGCGCCCGTACACTACCTTGAAACAGCGTATTATATCAATACTCGGCCCAAGGTAGCTACCGGATCCACTAACGTGGTCTATCCCCTGTGAGGCAACGAAAGGCTGGGTTGAGTTGTAGCTTAGTTCCCGAACAAGCGAAACAATTCCGACCAAAAATTGCTCGTAAAGATAGGATCACGATCACTCATAATTGAAGAAGGAATCATGTGCAACCGTACCACTTCATCAAAGAAGACCTTAGCCACTGAACTTGCAGTATACGGATGGGCAACGAGAATAAAATGTGCATACTTGGAAAAAACGACCAATAACAGTAAGAATAATTGATTTCCCATGCACATGTGGCAATCCTTCCACAAAATCCATAGCAATATCTTCCCATATCCTTGACAGAATCTCCGATGGCTGAAGAAGGCTAGCCGGATGTAGCTGTTCAAATTTATTGCACTAACAAACCTCACAAGCGCGCACAAGCTCCTGCACCAGCTTACGATCTTGGGGCACATGAAAATCAGTACGGAGTCGGTGCAAAGTTTTTTGCACACCTTCATGGCTAGCCATGTGAGCTGCCAGCAATACCGTTTGGAGAGAAGGTGATGTCAGATGGACATGGACCCGATGGTTGTACAGCACCAGACCATCGGCAATGCTCCATGGTTTGCGTCGGAACGGAGCTCGGCCAATTTGGAACTAGTTGTCGCTTCATGCCGAAGGTCAAAAAGGCTGAAATTTGGTATGGAGACAGTGCAGGTGAGACCTTCTTTGGTGTCATGGTGAGACAGGGCATCAGCCACCACGTCCAAGCGCTCCGGTTTAAATACCACCTGAAAATCATAGCCAAATAGTTTGTTGACCCAGCGATGCTGAGGAATCGTCGAAAGGCATAGGTCCAACAAAAACTTAAGGCTGTAGTGGTCAGTACGAACGACGAATCGACGACACGACCGCTAATATCGAATGGCCTGCACCAACCCAATGAGCTCCCTCTCATATGCCGCAAGGCGGGCATGTCGTGGGGCCATGGCATGGTTGAAGTATGCAATGGGACCACCTTCCTGATGCAGCACCGCGCCAATCCCAGACCCGGATGCATCACATTCAACAATGAAATCCGAGCAAAAATCCGGAAGTTGAAGCACCGGTGCTGGGGATAGCACCTCTTGCAAAGTCTGGAAAGTGTGGACGGCTGCCGGCCTTGAATGAATTTGCGGTAGTAACCCGCCAAGTCGAGAAAACCACGAAGAGCATGTACCGACCGAGGTTCCGGCCATGTGCGCACCGCCTGCACCTTCGTGTCATCCATTGCTACGCCGACTTCGAAAATCACGTGACCGAGATAGGCCAACTTTTGCTCCCCAAAGGTGCACTTGGATCTTTTGAGGAATACTTGGTGCATGCGGAGGAGACGAAGGACCGCCCATACATGACGAAGGCGTGCAACCAAGAATCGCTATAGATCAAAATATCATCAAAAAAGACCAAGACACAACGACGTAAATAAGGCCGGAGTATGCTATTCATCAAAGCCTGAAACGTGGCTGGTGCATTAGTTAATCCAAACGGCATGACGAGAAATTCAAAGAGACCCTCGTGAGTGTGAAACATAGTCTTCTCGATATCTTGGGGGTGCATACGCACTTGATGATACCCGGATCAAAGGTCAAGCTTAGTGAAAAAAATTGCGCCTCTAAGCTCATCCAATAGTTCATCTATCATTGGAATAGGAAATTTATCCTTGGTGGTTTTGTCGTTGAGTGTGTGGTAATCCACAGAAAAGCGCCATGTGCTGTCATGCCTCTTGACAAGTAATACTGGCGAAGAAAAAGGTGATGTACTAGGCGGGATGATACCCTGCCACTACATGTCGCCACACTGGCATTCAAGCTCATCCTTGAGGAGCTAGGGGTACCGGTATGGCCAAACCGAGACCGATGGTGTCCCAGGCATAAGGTGGATGTGATGACCCCGAGTACGCACCGGTGGTAGCCTTGTGGGAGCAGCGAACATGTCTTCGAACTCAATCAAGAGCGCTTCCATCAATGGTGCTCCGGCGATGTGGAAAGCCTTCGGTTGTTCCAAGGCTGCGCCCAAACTGTGCCACTTCACTCTGTGGTCAACATACCAAAAGGCCATTGACAAGGTGTCGAAATCATCGGGCCCAAAGTGCGGAGCCATTGGACACCCAACAAAACATCGAGTTTGTCTAACGGCAAAGAATAACAGTCCATTGTGAAGTGCTTCGTGCCGATCTGCAATGGCATTGCAGCTAGGGATGGCAATTGTGCCCGATTACCCACGTGCCCGTGGGTAAATGCCCTAATAAAGCACGGGCATGAAAATGGGGAAAAATCTCTGCTCGTCGGGTAAACGGGCACGAGCATGGATGAGCTCCACCCATACCCGTCTCACCCGTTTACCCGCGACATACACTGATAGGTGGGCCAAGGGTAAAAAAACCACTAAAACCCTAGTAGGATTAGTCACTCTCCCCGACACCGAGTCCCGATTCCCAGCCACCAGTCGCCAGCCGCCAACACAAAGCGCCGCCGCTGAAGCCCCAAATCCAAATCCGCCTCATCCTCCTCCCGGCCAGCTGCCTCGCACGTCCTCCAGGCCGGCTACCGCCCCCCGCCCCCCGCCGCTCCTCCTCCTCAAGCCCAGCCGCCTCCTCCTCAACACCTCCCGGCCACCGCCTCGCACGTCCTCGGGCCGGCACGCCCCGCCCGCGCGCTTGCTCCTCCTCAAGCCCAGCCGCCTCCTCCTCAACACCTCCCGACTGACGTCAAAGCCCGGCCGCATCCTCCTCAAGGTACATGTACATCTAAATATATACATCTGTGCAGCAATATGGAGTTCTTGATTTACACTTTCTAGCAAAAAGTACCTGCAACTCCTTTCCATGGCTTAAGGTATGTTGCTATTTTTGGAACTTCCGGTTTCTCATCAATATTATCAAGAACTATTGAATGCGAGCTTTACTTGAATATTTTAAGAGAAGGTTTCAATTTCAAGTAAATGCAGAATAGTTGAATGTTGATAACTTGATATCAAACACAGACCGTTAAGTTGGACTATCCATTGTCTTTGTATCCTTTAGTGCTCAATTTTCTCATGTTTTTCCACAATCTAGGATGCATAGAAAAGGAATGAGTAAATATGTATGCAAATGATGTCCGTTGACTGTTGTGCTTATTCGCTGATATTCCTATACCTTATTGAAACTCTTTAGTGGACATATGATATTTGATTAATCTAAGCTGATCTCTGTTGCTATTAATATTTCTTATTATTACAGTGCCTTGGACTTTCGGTTTCGTTATTTAAATTTATAAGGTATGATTGAATTCATCTACCGAACTGATGGTACATCACTATGCTAAGTGTTGTTCAACGTAACTTGTTTGTGTTCACTGTCAGTTCATTAAAACCATGTTAGATTGTTTATAAAAAAATTGAGCTCTCTAAGTTCACTGCAATGTGTGCTTGCATACTGGTCCACCTTTATTTACGAGTTGGTGTAGTGTTTTTTACATTGAAAAGTGTGCTAATGAGGCTGCAAACCTGCAACAACTTGCAAATCTGTAGATATTGCTTCTCTGAACATCTGACGGAACAGGTTGGGTAACTTATCCATGAGATGTGGCATGGCGCTTTTCTACATCCTTCACTGATTCAGATTTTCTGTTGGCTTCGTATATCAACAAGAGGATTATTCTCCCGTGATGATATCTTGATCATATATTGGAATATGCATGCTGAGTTTCAATTCAAACAACACGATCTTCTGGTTACGCTCTGTACATTCTAGTTTTAGTTTATCCTAGATCTCTCTGTATAGTACATACAACTACAGTTAGCTATGAAAAGAAAGGTTTTGGCTGACTGTCGGCTTCAGGCCTTTAATTCTGATACCGCCCTGGAGCAAACAGACTGTAGAATGTAGATATTGTTGTATGTCTGTATTGCCTGTTTCTTCAGATCTTGTAATGTACTGTATTACGCGGTGTTCTTGTAACAGGATTAGAAATTAGCTAAGTAATAGTGCTTCTACATGTCAATTTGTACAATAGTTACTGAAAAATCTCTGGCGAACCTGGAGACTGAGTTACTAAATGTGTTTGTGCGCTTAATATCCTTGCGGTCTGGGTTCATGGATGGCTAGATATTTGGGCTGTGAAGTAGAAACATTTTGCGGGTACACAGGCATGCCCGCAGGAGATGAGTATGGACGAGGTTCTCCGCCCGTCATCCTTCGCGGGCATGCCTGTGGGGGGCAAATCGGGGTTACAGGCATGGGTATAAGCAAGCACTACCCGTGTCCGCTGCGTCTGATTGCCATCCCTAATTGCAGCGTACAATCCCACACTAGGTACCCGGTCTCCATTGGCCACCATCACCCGCAATCTAGGGCGTGGTTGAACGGCCACGCCGGCGTGACGAGCAACTGTTGGGGTAATGAAGGTATGTGTCGAATCAGAATCAAGTAGCGCCACTAGAGATGCTGACCGTTGACTTGATGCCTGTGATGGCATACAATGAGATACCTGGCTCACCCAATGTGTCGTCGATGTCGTAGTCATCCTCGCTATCAGGACCACCACTCGGAGAGAATAACAGGAACAAGTGTTCACAACAGTGATTCGGGGTAAATTTTTCCTCAGTTGTAACACAAGCCGGCCGCATGTCGCTGCTCCATCTCTTCTGGTGTCAAATAATGGCGGTGCATAGTACGGCGAGGGCGTGCCACAACGGTTGCTGCTCCCAAGGCCGCACCAGGCGTTGTGCCTGAGCCTGCACCCGTTGCAGGGGCTGGCAGCATGAGCAGGCAGATTTGGCAACTACAGTTGCTGTAGGCGATGGCGTGGTTACGGCCGTATGCACTGGTTGTTGGATCACTGTTTGGCTCGTAACTTGTGCTCACGTTCATATACCCTAGCAAGAGTCATCGCCATCTGAAGACTCGTATGATTTTGTAATTCGACATCGGTCCGAATAGGCTCTCGGAGTCCTGGTGTGAACAACTGAACCTGCTGCCTAGGTTGGTGATGATCAAATCGGCAAAGATTCGTCAGGAACTTTTCTTGGTACTCTTCAACCGAGCCAGTCTGCGTCATGTCTTTGAGTTCGCCCAATGGGTTGTGGCGTATCGATGGTCTGAACCGCAAATTAACGTATTCTTTGAAGTGGCACCAATTGGGTTCACCCTCGTCGCACTCCAGTTGAAACTATCATTGTTATGCCACGATGACGAGATGGTATGATGCAAGTCATACCTTCTCAGTTTCTGGAGTCTTTGACCTCGAAAAAATTGTTCGCACCTTTGCAGCCATATGAGGGGGTTTTCTTTCCCTTCGTACGTCGGAAATTCTAGCCAATGGAAACGAGGCGGTCATTTGGCCGCCAGCGAGCCACCGTTTGCCTGGCTGGAGGTTGCCGAGATCGATCCAGTGGGAGCTGGCAGCAGACCGTTGCCTATTGGTTGCATCTCCAGGACAGAGAGGCAATCGCAAAGCTCGCCAAGCCAGACATCTTGCTGGTCGAGGCGATCGCGAAGCTCGCCAAGCCAGACATCTTGTTGGTCGAAGCGATCCTGCATCCTATTCATCTACGTCATCATGGTCGCCGTCAAGGTCGCCAGCTGTTCGTAGATCGCCTCCGTCGCGGCTTGATTGTTTTCCATGTACTCTGAAACCAAATTGTCGGTTGTCACGGCCGGTACCGGAGCGCAGCATGTAGTCGTGATACACTGGGGGTTTCGACCCGGGACCTCGACGTCCAGGAGCCGTGTTGCTAGTAGAAGAGAGGGGAGGGCACAAGGGAAGGGGATGCGGATGGGAGGAGAAGAGGGAAAAAAATTCTATAGGATCTGGTCTACAACTTCATTGATGTGGACCAGCTTCATCATGTGACACGTGTCCTTTTACGAATTTCAAAGCGCACAGCCTCATAAATCACTGATGTGAATTTTCACGAATTGAATACTAAAGACTACCACGTCACGCTTTGAGATTTGTGAAAGGACACGTGTCATGCAGTGGAGTTGGTCCATATCAATGAAGTTGTGGACCAGATCCTATAGGATTTTTTTTCCGAGAAGAGGTAACGGAGGGAGGAGATAGATTGATAATTCTGATGGTGCTTCATTGACCAATAACCGGTCCTATAAATAGGAGTATCGGACCGTAGTCTCCTAACAAGTATCTACCCTGACTCTCTCTCTCTCTCCTAATATATCTCTTAATTGAACACAATGCAAACTCCTAACTTAATCTCAACTCAAACTCCTAATCCGAATACTAATTGCCGATTGCGACTGGACGTCTATGTCTAGTGTAATGTAATCCCCGCATGACAGTAAGAGTGGTCCCTTTCCTGTCCTATAGATTTAAGCCAAGAAAGATGATTCTGGCACTTTTCCATCTTTTCCTCGACTTGTTTCCCTCTTTCTTTTCTGTTTCCTGTCTTTTTGGTTGCTTGGTAGGGAGGTGGGTGCATGGAAACAGACACTAGGCCAGTGACCAGTCAGATGCTGGATATTATCATATGCTGAATGGGCTCGGTCAACAACAATAAAGTCAGCAACTTTGTCCTTGGGAGAAGATTTTGTATATTAATTCATGAAAGCAGCATCATGATACAAGATATCAAGATCATATTATGGAGCAGGTTTCCTGTTATGTTGCACTAGTACTGTACAGACGCTAGAGTAATGTAGTTGTGATGCTGCAACGCGATGTACCGTAATATTTCATCGATAACTTGAATGCTACTATGATGCTATCATGCAAATCCTAGTTTGTGAAGTTGTCTGGAAGTACGTACTGTAGTGTACTGGTAATGCAATCACCACCAGAATCAGGATTTTTCCCGAGTGCCAAAGACACTCGGGAAAATGGGACAAACACTCGGGAAATATATTTCCCGAGTGTCACACTCGGGAAATAGCACTCGGCATAGATTAGTCGGGACAAAAAAAGTATCCCGAGTGTAACACTCGGGAAAGTTCTCTTTCCCGAGTGTATATTTATACACTCGGGAAACTCATACACTCGGGAGAAAACCTGCGAGCGGCCGGACCGCAACAGAATCTTTACCGAGTGTCGACACTCGGGAATAAGCTTCAAAAACACTCGGGAAAGTTTTCAACTTTTGACCGACGGAACCGAGGAAATTGACACGTGGCTATTTGTTCCGAGTGCATTGCAAAAATGACACTCGGGAAAGCTCCGACGAATTCCACAGGAAACTTGCACGATTTAAATTTCCCGAGTGTCGACACTCGGGAAATATGACGTCGCTTTCCCGAGTGTCGACACTCGGGAAAACGACAAAACAGCAGAACCCCATTTTTCACAAATTCAATAAAAATCCATTCCACAGCAATTCAATAGCAATCAAATAATCTATCCATTCCACAACAATCAAATAATACATCCATCCATCCATCCATTCCACAGCAATCAAATAATCCATCCATCCATCCATTCCACAAACAAAAGACATGATAGATATAACAGTTCCCGAGCTCACAGCATTCAAGTTCAAGTTCGAAAATGTAAGCATATGGCATGATACATATAACAGTTCGAAATAGTAAATTCATAGTCTTATATACATCAAACAAAAGCAAGTATCACTGCAACCATTTGCATGCACAGAATTTGCTGCTTCAATCTTCTGTGCACAAAAGCATCATTTTGCGAGTTCTGCAAATAGAGCAAAACTTAATATTAGTGCCATCTTACAACAAAAGTTAGGAATTGATATTACATGAAAAAGATAATTAACCAAACTATTGACAAAGCAAAAAAAAATCATTTAAATCATGATGAGCAACCTAATAACATGGCAAATCAGTTAAGGGCATGCCTGGGGTGTGGGCCAGCTAGCTTGTGGCCTAATTGATCATTTACTTATGTCATCTACAGCACATGCAAGAGAAATTTGAGTATAATGATGTACTACTGTAAAAATGAATGAGCTGAAACTATATATGGACTTAATTAAGAGGTGCGAGGAGTGATATTTTGTTAGATATATAATTACATGCATGGAATCCACTTGTATGATGTACCTTTAAAAGCTCGCAAATTGATATGTTGACGTGCTTATTAGCACCTAACAATATAGAACATGAAAAGCACAGGTGCTAAAAATGTTAAACTCCAACTCTCAATATGTTGTCATTGTGAACTACTGATCAACATTTATGTCTCAAGCACTTATCATCCAATTCATAGAAAGGACTGTACATACAAATTATTATATGTTGACACATTTCAAAAGAATTTATGATATAGATATAGTGAATTAGTTATATATGTAGCCATTTTTATCCATTTTTTAGCAAGCACCTGATTGTGAATGTTTTCTAATATTGGTATCCTTTTAGTAGATCATGAAAATAGCAAGCACCTGGTGGTGGCCTCTCGGCGATGGACGCATTCACATGATCTTCGACATTAGCACCTTTGACTTCAACATTAGCGGTAGAAGCAACCGATCCGCTGCTTCCTACATTTTTATAAGAAATCGCATTATAAGGAATTTGCAAAGAGCGACCAATAATTACATTGCATGTCATTTCAATGTCTTACGAATCAAGCACTCATAAGAGACTAACAATATAATAATCGTATGCGATTACTAACCGAAGGAGATAAGTTAGCAATGGTTCCCAGTGGAGGGCCATTAAGTGAGTCCGGTCCCGAGTGCCATATGCTTTTTGTTTGCACATTGCCATACATTAGTAAATGCGAATATATATATATATATATATATATATATATATATATATATATATATATATATATATATATATATATATATATTGCATATTACTTTGTTATTTGCTCAACTAACTCGAGGATTATTTGCTCCAACCATTGCCTAGCCTCAATTTCTGTCGCATTTGCGCTGAAGCTCAGCGAGGCGACCTGGAAACATGTGATGGTTCTTGTCGACTTTGAAGGTGTACTTCATCCGTTGATGAAGCACTCGTGGATCGGACCTCCGAGAGGGTTGTCGGTGTGCTAATGTACCCGGCACCCATGAAGAAACGACCATGTTTCTTCCCTCCCCTTTCCAGCCTTGTACACAACACTCGCGTCTAGTGATGAATTCATGACGTCATAGTCCGGGCCATGAATCTCCTTAGCAGCATTAGTATATGCAGCCTGTTGGACAAAATCATCAGGGAGCAAAAATCATTAGGGACAAAATGATCGTAAATCGTACAAAGTTCTCATCACTTGTGGGTGCACAAGGTGCCCTCCGATCACCCCTCCTAGTCTGCTACATATGCCTCCATATCGAGACGACCTCGCTTCTTCTTTTCCTGCACCCAAAAAAACCACGGCGGTCAATAAATATGTATCTGCAATATACAATCAATATGAACATGTTGACCTACCAGGTTCCTCTTGTAACGTGCCATGGAGGAGCTGCCTTGACAATGTGTTGTCCCGTCCATCAACAATCTCCGCTCCCTAGCAGCACGAGAGTCCTGTAACCATCGTTCGTTGCACCACCTGTCTCGGAGAATTTGCCGCCATGCATCTTCACACTTAAGGGCCCACCAAGGTATTGTCTATATTAACCAAGTGTTAAATATGAATAAACTAGAATTGATTGTAATAAAGGACATCATTTGTTCAATTGGTTACCTGCATGTACTCGTCCAAAGTGATATGCGTTTGGCAAGCGTCGGCCCTACGAATTTGCTGTCCAAGGACTTGTGTGTGGTAACAGATCACCGCCTTGTTCCCAAGCATGTAACAATTCATCCACCACCGGCTCCATGAATACACTCATATTCTTCCACAGGTACTCGAGGACGAGGATTATCAAGAAAGGAATATGTACCGCTTCGCATGCAAACGCCGGGTGGGAGGTTAAGGAATGACAAACACAGCCAACACTGTATGGCGCAGACCGTACCAAATGGGTTAAACCCATCGATTGCAATTGCAATTGAGCGTTAGGCATCTAGTTGGGACACTGTGTGTGCCCATGAAGTGGTTGACTCGTTGCGGACAACATATCAAAGAAAGCTCTTGTCTGCAGGCTCCGGTTCTTCCTCAGCAGGTGGCCCATATGCATGACGCACATCATCTAGCATGTCTTCTATCTTACTCTCATTGTGGCCGCCATCGTCTGTTTCTTCCCTTAGCACATCTGATCTGCTATGTTGTGACTCGCCGTGATACACCCACACGGTATAGCCTGCCCTAAATCCATACTTGCACAGGTGTGCGATCATTATTGCCCTCATTTGTGGCCGTGTGTACGAACAACGAGAACAAGGGCACAACACACCCCGTCCATTACGCCTAGCAAATGCTCGATCCACAAAATCTGTCGACTTTTCCATCCATTCTTGGGTACAGTCACCCATCGCTCTACGCCTAGTGTACATCCAACTACGATCCTCAGCCATCCTAGTGTGCAAAACATAATACATAATGTCATATCTTATCAAAAGAGGCATGCATGATCCATACATAGCAAGAAAAAAAAACTAGCTAACCAATCATGTATGGTATGGGCCAAGAATTACATTGCTCACTGTGCTTGTATGTCAGATCCTTCTCTACTCATACTTGAACCTTAAGAATTTAGAAAGCACATTAATTTTCTCAGCATGAAAGTCTAACAGGAGCATTTGCCACAACTACCCCTGTATATTTAACTAATTAATACATGATGTTTTGGTGATAGCTACATCAACTGAGTTCCTGTACAAGTGCCTATATGGTGATATCACATCGTGTGATTCACATGCACTACACAAATAATCAAGACCATGCATTAATCGAAGCACTAGTACTGTACAGACGCTAGAGTAATGTAGTTGTGATGCTGCAACGCGATGTTACCGTAATATTTCATCGGTAACTTGAATGCTACTATGATGCAATCATGCAAATCCTAGTTTGTGAAGTTGTCTGGAAGTACGTATTGTAGTGTACTGGTAATGCAGTGTTTTGATGCTGTATTACTACTTTCTACCAATTGTACTATGAGCTTCTACTTCTAGCACCAACAACCGATGTCCCGAGTGTTTCATGGGCACTGACTTCAAAACAGCTGCACTCGGGAAATTAGATGATTTTGGTAGTGAGTGTTTTGCGTATTACTACTTTCTACCAATTGTACTGAGCACGCACAAGGTAGCTCCAGCTCCAAGGGGCACAGACAAGGTGTAGTCCGGCTCCTTAGGGACCGAACTTCACACGTGGCGCCAAATCCGCCCCTTGGAGAGTGGACTTCATACGTGGAGCGCAGGGGGTCCGCCCCTCTAGGGAACAGTGGAGGTGGAGATTGGACTTGGCTACCTGTCGGTCGTCGGCAGCTCTATGGTACCATTTTTGGTATTACGGTCATGAGGGTGCTTAATTTGTTATTACACCAAGCAATAGTGCTATGTGAGCCAAAAACTCATTAAAGGTGTGGTTGGATAGTACTCTTCAAAGACTAGAGTGACAAATTTTCCATTGCTTCATGCTTTGAACTAGGTGGGTTGGAGAATGTTTGAAATGTGTTGGGAAAGTGGGTTGAACCCATATTAGGAAAATGATTTGGGTTAGTTTGGATTGAATTTGTCATGTAGGTTGGTTTGGGTTGGACCCTGGGGGATGCGAAGTGGTATGGTTTGGGTTGGGAAAGTAGAGTTTGTTGTTGTGGGTTGGATTAGAAATGAGTTGATTTCTCACCTATTACCAGACCTATTTGTAATATAATACCACCACCCAAATCTATAACTTCCTCCTTAGAAAATTACTGTGAAGATGTACCAATGTTGTCAACCACCCATAATCTCCATACTCCACAGTATGAATAAAAAAGAGATGATAATGCAACACTCTCTCATTTGGATGTCAAATAAGATTTGATCAAATCAAACAAATATACTAATCAACGGTTACCCAATTGACTTACAATTCACGTAATTTGTTTGCTCTACGACTCGTAAAAGTCAACAAACAACAAATTTCAAATATCCAGTGCGAAGTAAATTGTATAGACTACTTGTTTATATAGACAGATAGAGTAATGTTGAGAATTACCAGAGCAAGGTGCACTTAAATTTAGAGAGTAGTAGAGCATACCTATCTGACCTAGCAACTCAATCTTCAAAGGAACCGTCTGTGAGGAGCCGTCTTCCATTGCCTGTTTTGTAGTAGTGCACCCATGTGCTCGATCCTTTTACCCGGAACCGGCGCTATCAACACCTGAATACACACAAAGTAACATTTCAGCAAACAGCTCCCCAACTCCAGGCTCCAGCTACAAAGATGAGAAATATCACTAGAGACCAGACGAATTATGAAAAGGAAGAAGCACAATTTGCAACAAAGGTGAAATAAGCTAACCCTATCACAACTAACCATAGAGTTATGTTTTTCAACTCCTAACCTAGCCAACCCACCCAATCCAGCTACACAGTGTTTTAAGCTAACCATCAAACACACACAAAAAATGGGTTAAGCTAACTTACCTAGGTTAATGTTAGTTAAACTGATTATTTTAATTTAAACCAAAAGCAACATTAAGAAAATAAATGGAGAAAATAAATGTTTCCATTTGTGGTTTAATAGGGTATAATTATTGCCCTATAATCCCTCCTCTCCTTAATTTTGAATATTCAGAATTATTTGGAAGTAATTTAATTTATGATACAGACATAATTTAGAGGCAAAATTTGATATATGCCACTAAGAATCTTGCCACTTTGAGATATGCCACTTAGTATATTGAAATTCGAAATTTGTCACTCCAGTTTCTTTTCCCATTGAAATTTGCCATTATCACCTCTTTTCTCCCATTTCCCACCAATTCCAAAGGTGATCTACCCATTTTGCCCCTCTCCCTTCTTCCTCACTTTGGATCCCTTGGCGCTGGCTCCATGGCGCTTCCTCATGAATATCAAGCAAACCACATCAGAGAATCAAAATCAAGCACAAACATTTAAATGAAATCAAACAACAAGAAAAGAAAAGGGGGGACAGCAGGCGCGCCCGGGCGCAGCGCTAGAAGGGAGCGGGCCGAGAGGCCTGAGGGGAGGCGCGGGCTGAGGGCCGGGCAAGGCGGCACCGGCGGCCGGAGGCTACGTCGGTCGAGCTGGAGTAGGAGAGGAGAACCGGAACCGAGGCCCAGGAGGAAGGTCGAGAGGGAGACGAGCTAGGGAAAGCAAGAGTGGAGGTAGCGGTGGTGCAGTCGAGCCGGCGGCCGGGCATGGGCCAACCAGGGGAGCGCAGGAACCGGGAGGCGTCTATCGGAATTGAAACTCTCAATTCCCATCTCTCTTCTTCTTTCTCATGTACACACGCAAGAGGCCATATGAAGGAAGAAGAGACACTTGTAGGCTACATTTTCCTCTCTGTTATCTTCTTCACCAATCAACTAAAAACTCAATAGATGGACTTAAATACACTGATGCACTGCTAGCACGCCTATCCTGGAGAAGTGCTCCACGACCCACACGTCCTCAACTAACTCACTAACAGACTTGACCACTAACCTATCATGCATGCATGCAAACTACCACATGTTGATTCTCAAGCCACGACTCCTACTTGCTCTCGCTGCCCGTGCTGTGCACCATCTCCGCCGCGGTCAGCACGCCCGCGTCCTCTGCCGACCGCACCATCTTCGCCATGAAGGACACGTATGGCGACACGTCCTATGCTAGCTTCGTCGATGACGTCAACTGCTCGAACGCCATCAGGTTCAGCAGCAGCGGCATCGTCCGAAACTCGATGCGCAGCTGCGGCAGCCATAGCCGGTCCTCGTGCGACAACATGCAATCTAGAAAACATAACGTGCACACATGCACTTGTACATATCATGCAAGATTAATTCTAACAACGTCGGAGGTACCGGGCGAGGTGCGCGTGGGTGGCGTGGCGGCGATGGAGGAGGAGGTGCGAGCCGAGGAGGGCGCTGACCGGTATTAATACACCTGATCCTTCAGGCATTTCCGGACTAGTCCCACGATCAGTAGCTAGTCCACACAGTAAACAAAATGATAACAAATTCATATCACAACTTTATTATTAATTAACAACAGAGTTGGTTACCAAGGAGGCTTACAGGCCAACAATAAAATAAACACAGCGGAAGACGAAGAAGTAGTAGAGTCCAGCAATCTGCCACAGGCAATCGACTGGGGAAGCGGCCTAGTCGTCGAGATCCAAATCGGTAGTAAAGCTCTTCTCCTCTGAAATTTGGTTGCATAAGCAAGAATGAGCACAACTTCCGTGCTCGCAAGTTACACCCGTCAAGTAGCAGAATGACATGCATATGGATGTAACAAAGGATGGCTTATAGGGTTATTTGCATAAAGCAACATTTTCTTTAAATACTGGTACTAGATTCCAAAGCCGTTATTCTATAACTAAAAAAAATCATTTTATAAATTCTCACTTTTATAGTCAGATAACATTCACACATGAATGGTAAAGGATACCTTCCTATCACAAGGCTGCCTGCCCAATTCCCATCTGGATAAACCAGTTTTGAAGAAGTTTATTTTCAAACAAAACCAAAGTATAACTTTGAGCAGTTCTGCTAGCATGTCCACGACCGTGGACACGGCTATTCGAATAGTTTTACACTCTGCAGAGGTTGTACAGCTTTACCCACAAGACACGACTTCTCTAGTTTGTTCGGCATCCGTCGATACCACCGCTTACTACCTTAGGTAAGCAGTCTAGAGCACGTGATAAGGCTTTTACAAAGCGTCATTCCACCGTAGTTACCCCTCGCTAAGGTTTCGCCACCCCCTTTGGAATAAAGACCTCCGGGTTCGGGCCCCCTCTTGTGCTAGGTGGGTCTAGCATAAGTCGTAACATGACTACCCATTGCATCTGTAGGGAACGACCATGGTGGAACATTGCAGATTAATTAGCCAGGTCCTACTCCCCACACTGAGGACATGTGGTGGTACAGTATGGCATAGCTTCATACACTCGAAGACCGGTCCTTAACTGACCTGGGCAACCTTCCAACAAAACCCATGGGCCTCAACCATACCCGATTGAGCCCGTGCATAAACTTGCACCCACCGAACATCCATTATGCCCAAGTCCAAACCATTTTCAGTTATTTCATTTTTCAAAGTCATAAACTTCCATAACATACCGATGCCATGGATACCATCTCAACAACAATCGATTTCTGGCTGAAATTCCCAAAAGAAACATGTTTGGTCTATAAGCATGGCTAAGCCGGATTTTTTCTCAAAATGTTCTAGTTAATACTATCGTATCAACTAGGTTTTATCTATGGTGACAATATGTTTGCTTCAATTATCAAAGTTGGCCATACAAAGGATTTTAGGCATAACTATAATTTAAAACAAGGGTTTAGATTACTGAATATAAATAGGCATGCAGTAATAACTTAAAACAGAATATAAATAATTGAAAATAGTAGGATGAATATGATCAAGGGTATAACTTGCCTTACTTGAGGTGACGTTGTTTTTCTTAACAGATCACCTTCACAGAACGTCTGGTGTTGAGGTGACGTTGTTTTTCTTAACAGGTCACCTAGTACTCACAAGTACTATCTTCAGGTGGTCCAAGTGTACGATCACGATGATCATACAGTCAAAATCAATCCTCTTATGTCGATCTTCAATCGGCGTCGAAATCTGATTCTCCGAAGTCGTCGAAATCTAATCGCGAAATAAACCCAATTCAATTAAAATTCAAATAACAACTCAAATGAACACCAAATTGAATACTTTTGATTTGGTTAGCTAGATTATAATTTTATACAAATTTTGCAACTTGAATCACCCAAATCGAAGTTCGGATGCAAAAGATATGAATTTTAGAAGTTTGGAATTACATTAAATGATAAGTTAGGGTTTAAAGGAATTACTGATCAAATGAACCCAAAATTAAATAATTTTGAGTTAGATGGCTAGATCTTGATTTTATATGAATTTAGGAATTTGAATCGACGAAATCGGAGTTCGTATGAGGGAGAACGAACCCCGGGAAGTTTTAAATCTAAACAAAACCTAATTTTCAGATTTTATTGAATTTCTTGAATTATTTTTCTAAAGGAAATTCGATTTATTGCGCAAGATGACGTCAGCCCTGAGATTTTCAGAAATTTAAAGGAATTACAAGGTTTTCCGACATGTGGGACCCACATGTCGGTGGCTCGGCTTTTGGTGGACTGGGTTCATGGACCCTTGGATTTGGGGGAACGGTGGGAGTGCCACGCAAGCGCGTGCGTAGGCGCTGACTGTGTGCCACGTAGGCGACACGCGGGTCGCGGCGCTGAGTTGGAGTTGCGGTGGCGGCCGCGTGGCAGCCACGTGGCTGGGCCACGTAGGAAACGGCCAGCGGCACTCTCGGCTGTGAGCTTGCCGGCAAGCGGCGGCGCAGCAGCGGGAATGGATGACACCAAAAGAGAGAGGAGGGTGTGAGGGTCCTGTTGCTTACCACGGTGGCGCTCGGGCACGGAGAATTTGCCGGCGGCGAGGACTTTGGCGGCGGCGGCGATCGGGTCGATGGCGGCGACGAGCTCCGGTGGTGCTCGGGCGAGGCGGAGGTGCGCACGGGGTAGCTCAGGTGACGGCGAAGCCGATGGTGGCGGCGGAGAGGCGAGGGCGTCGACGGTGGCGGCGCTAGAGGCGGCGGCGAGCTTGCGGCTGCCGGCGAGAGGAACTCGAATCCCGGCGAACCGAGAGGGGTAGAAGAGGGGTGAATGGTGGCGATGGGGTGAGCACATCGAGGCGGAGCCGGGGCGCTCTTTATAGGGGTCGGGGAAGCACGGGAGGCGGAGATCGGGCGCGGGGAAGGCGGCGGCGATGGCGTGGTCCCGGCGATCCCGTGCGAGATAGAGAGGGCAACGGTCAGGAGGAGGGCGGCGTGATGTGCGGGGTTTAATGCGCACATCCGCGTAGGGAAGGAGTCGTGATTGACGGCGGTAATGGAGCTCGCGAATTGTGGCAATGGTGGTGGAGCGAGGCGGCTGCGCGGAGGGAAACGCGGGGAGGAAGACAAGACGCGGGCCGTCGGATTCTGATCTGACGGTGCGGAGGAGCGGGGCGGCGTGGAGCGGTAGCGACCGTCCGATGTGGATCGGAGGGTGGGGAGAGGGCGAGAAGGAGCGACGGGTGCACGCGGGCTGAGTTGGGCCGGTGCGCGTGAGAGGAAACGGGCTGGGTCTTTGAGATTCGGCCCAAAAGGATTTGGGGATTTAAAATGAGTTTTCCAATTGATTTAATTCATAAATTCCTTTAGGCTTTTAGAAAATAGCAATTTAACTCCAAAAATTCTAGAAAAATTCACAGAAATTCCTAGAGTTATTTTGGACTTAAATAAAATAGTTCCAACTTAAAGTTGGCTATAGTTTTTGCAAATAAATTATTTTGGCTTTGAAATATTTTGGAAAAAGCTCAGAAGATTCCCAGAAATTAATTACATTTTTATTTTTCAAGTCAAGCCAAATAAAACTTCAAGAACTTCAAATAAATTTTACTTTGACTTTTAAAACTCCAGAAATTCAAATAAAGCAATTAAACTCTGGCAAATTTTCAGAAAAACCAGCAAAATAATAATTTTATTTATTTTATTTTGGTAACAGCACTTTGGGATGTTACAGGGGCGAAGCCAGAGGGGGAAGAGACGACGCCGGGTCGGAGGGGAGCCAGGAGGAGCCGAGCCGGGTGAAGCCGTAGGTGGCTACGCTTGGAGCTGGAGGGGGCGAACCGGGCCAGGGCTGCGGTGGCAGGCACAGGGAGAGGGGCCGAGCCAAGAGCCCCATGGAGCCAGCGCAAGGGATCCAGAAGAAAGAAATGGTGGAGAGATGAGAAGGAAGAAGAGGAATTGAGGATTGGGGAATGAAGTGAGGAAGAAGAAACTGAGCCAGCACCAAGGGATCCAAAGTGAGGAAGAAGGGAGAGGGGCAAAATGGGTAGATCACCATTGGAATTGATGGAAAATGGGAGAAAGAGGTGATAATGCAAATTTCAATGAGAAAATAAACTGGAGTGGCAAATTTTGAATTTCAATATACTGAGTAGCATATCTGAAGTGGTAAGATTCTCGGTGGCATATATCAAATTTTGCCTAATTGAGAATGTATTAGGCTGTGAAACTTCTTTTTGGTGGAAAGTTCTATATATGCCTACAATATTTTTTTGGTAGAAAGTCCACACCCACGATGACTTTATTGGTAGACTATTGCATGATTATGGATCAATGAATGATTTGTATCATGTTTTATGGGTCCTTCAAATAGAGTGACATCTATCATCAGCTTTGTAACGCCCGACCCATCACGGAGCCAAGAATGTCACATAAATCATTATCACTACTAATTTAAACCATATTTATCGATAATTCTAGTAAGTTATACATGGAATAAAACCCCACAATGGGTCATTGAATAATAAACTAATTAATATAATTACACAAATGATTAACTTTCACAACTTAGTTACATGCACCTGAGAAACATTCGAGTCACCCGCGCTTGAGAAACGCTCGGGACACACGCCCGAGAAACGTCGGAACCATGCTCCTAGTACATAGGATAACAACAAGTAATAAATTCAAACTATTATTAAATTCAAACTATTATTAAATTAACCAAAGTTCCAACTATCAAACTAATAATAACCAATGCTATTAATAAATCCTAAAGGAATTATCATGGCACTAGATTTAATGAAACCACACTAAAATAAATAATGTATGTGTAGTGTTTGCATGTGATGCACATGTGCCACTCCATCCCATGCATAACGCCGTCAATGTCCACCTAAATGCAACAACAAAGCAAGAGTGAGTCCACAGCTTAACAAGTACGTAATAAAACAATAAAAATTAGTTTATAAACCATAATAATTAATATCATCATCGTCCATGTGTTCAAGGTATATCGTCATCTTTCCATTCATGCAATGCATGTCTATTCTACGTGCTCATTTTCTCATCTCATGCTCATACTGGTATAGCATCAGTGAACACCCGCAAACACCTATGATAGTGATCTCCCTTTCTCGAACCCGTCCAACAAGGAAACAGGGGGGAGGGGGTCTCTTCATTCCCGTAGAGTCTTTACCACAAGGGTAGATATCATATGATCATCGAAAGTGATCTCCATTACAATAATTGTGCACATGATGTAAGAATGCAATTTGTTCCATTATTCATCAACATATTCCATTATCATCATTACCTTGCCATCATCATGGTAATACCAATATCATCATATCATTAACATTATCATACCATAATCATTTCATGGCATGTAAATAAGCATAATAAAAGCATAAATAAATATCGTGGTAATGTAATATTAAAGATAATGGCAAACAAAACGATGTCTCTCGCTCTACCATGCACTTGCCTTTTAACCACAAAAATCGAATGATGCAAAGGCGGCACCAATCAGCGGGGAGGGACAGAGCGGCGAGGCGACAATGGCGTAGATGTGAGAAGCGGTGGTTGTAGGGGTGAGGTTGGTCGAATGCAGTAGGGGTAAGGGCGGGGCGGATGTGATGGGTGTGGCGGCATAGATGTGGTAGGGGTGAGGGTGGTAGGGATGCGAGGGGCGGGGCGAGGGCGGCGTGGATGCGATGGGCGTGGTGGCACAGATGCGGTATGGGTGTGATGTGGATCCAACTAGCAAGCTAGCGGAATCTCGTTGTTTGGTCCGATCTTTCACGGTACGACTTGATGGTACCTTCCTTTGGTCGTTAGCTCTTGCGCAACACAAGAACAACAAGACTTCCTTGATTAATCTGGATAAACCTTCTCCCACGCACACCACAGCACGTGCACAAAGGGTAGTAGAACCGAAGTTCCAGCGAGTAAAAATCCAACACTTCAATTGGATTCAACACACCAAAGAGTAATTCATCTCGGAAATCTCAAGACCACGTCAAACGTGCCACTAAAACTATGGTGATTTTCTGGTATATATTCCTTAACTCATAACATCTTCAACCCCTGTTACAATGGGCTATGCCTTAGCCTGCCTTATATTGACAGAAGGGTGCGTGCCACTAAAACCAAACACACACACGCATGTACCAAGAGACCTAAACAAACTCATCATGATCTACCTGGACTCTATCTCTAAGAAACGAACTAAATATCTAAGTACAACTCTAATTCTTTAAATGGAAACAATCTTAGAGATAGGAACTATCTCACGGATTGATTCCTGTTAAAATCTCTATGTCGATCCAAACTGAACCAACATAGAAACCGTGAGCTGGATCGTCCGTATAGGGCACGGTTACCCCCTTTGGCGCTTGACTTTCTTACAGACTCGGCTTTCCTTTCGGCTTCCTTCCTGACGCATCTCTGGCTCTCAATCTTTTCGTCCTTCTGACTTGCCATGTTAGATTCGGATCACCTGGTCGTGGACCAGGTCATAGACCTGGTCGAAGACCTGGACGCAGCCCTGGCCGTGGTCGTGACCCTTCTGAATGTGGCGCAGACCTCCTGAACATGGTCGTAGACCATCTGGATGTGGTCGTAGATTGCTCCCACCAAGTACTGTTGACACTGAGTACTCCTCCCACCGAGTACTGTTCCCGACAAGTACTCTTTCCGCTGAGTACTGTTCCCGACTCGAGTACTGTTCCCGACGAGTGTTCCTTCCATCGAGTATTGGTCGTAGCTTTCATGAAACTGGTCGTAGATTCTCCAGAACTAGTCGTAGACCTTGTGGATCTGGTCGTGGACCCTCAGGAACTGGTTGTAGACCTTTAGGAACTGGTCATGGACCTTGCTCTCTTTTGGCTCTGCTTACACCTGACTCACTCTTGGCCAAATTAGTAACAATATTATTTGGTGCCGTATCATCCCCTCTCCCTTCAAGCGAAATTGTCCTCGGTTTCGAGATAATCTTCAAAGCCTTTTTCTCCTCAACAGTGAACTTGATTTCAGATTTGATTGCACTATCCGCCATTGGTTTTAGCACATCACGTTTGCCTTCATACTTGAAAGTGTAAGTGTTGATTCTCCCGGCATGTGTGACATCACGATCATATTGCCACGGTGTTCCCAATAGCAAACCACACATCTCTAATGGCAAAACGTCGCACTCTACATGATTGACATAATCGCCAACTGAAAACGACACACGTACCTTGTGTGTTATTTTCAACTTTCCAGCCTTGTTCAACCAACCCACATAATGAGGTTCAGAATGCCTCCATGTGGACAACCCCAATGCGTACACTAAATCTTTGCTAATCATGTTGGTGAAACTTTCACCATCGATGATCAGCTTGCACGTCGTGCCTTTGACTTCGCATTGAGTTTGGAACAAGCTCCAACGCTACCCTGTTGCCACCTTGTCGACACCGTCGCCTTGCAACTTCTTGGCTTGGATGTTTAGCCCACTAGACGGTGCATCGTCCTCCTTTGTATGGTCGGGACTAGAAAAATTTTCAGTACCCTCGCCCAGTAGCTTCACCTCTTCTTTGGTTGTGGCCGAACCACCATTAGTAGCGGTAGTAATTTTCTTCTTCTCAATAGCAGCTTGTGCACGATCTCTTCCTTGACGATCAGTCAAATACGGCTCGGAAGTGTATGACTTGACGTAATGACGTTGTCCTCGCTGAATAAAGGTATACAACCTTTCCGAAGAACTAGCGTAAGGATCGGAATAATCCTTTTGCCACTTCCTCCGATCAGTCCATAGCTTTCCAAGAAGTAACGAGCATATGTGCATATGGGTAGGAAGCATGTCACACACCACTAAATCAGCAAGACCACACAACGTGAATCGTACCTCGATGCGATGTTTGATCACTAGATATTGATCTTGCCATCGAATCTTGTACGGTTCTGGGTGCGGTATCAATTGGAGCTTTAATTGGTCAACGAAGTTTTGATTTGCCAAGTTCATGGCAGCAAACTTATCCACCATCACTGCGCTTGTCGTAGCTCCCTCTTCATATCTTGCATATAATTGAAATAACCAAATCTTTTGCAATGGATTTCTCTCATATAAGTTCAGATCGAACCTTAGAGAGTAATCTGTCTTCATGTCTTCCGCCATCATCCCTTCTCGACGATCCACAAAATTTTTTTAGCACATATCGTGATCATCTTGGCGCTCTGATACCACCTGATGTGTGGTATCAGGCGCTTGATATCAACTTCTGCAGCTCCTAATCCGACGACGCCACAGCCAACGAATCAACGAAAAAAATCTCGATGATCTAAGTCACAAGTTTCAGCACCATGAACAACTTAGTGCTCTGATACCACCTGATGTGGATCCAACTAGCAAGCTAGTAGAATCTCGTTGTTTGGCCTGGTCTTCCACGGTATGACTTGATGGTAGCTTCCTTTGGTCGTTAGCTCTTGCGCAGCACAAGAACAATAAGCCTCCTTGATAAATCTAGATAAACCTTCTCCTATGCACACCGTAGTACGTGAACAAAGGGTAGTAGAACTGAAGTTCCAGCGAGTAAAAATTCAACACCTCAATTGGATTCAATATACCAAAGAGTAATTCCTCTCGGAAATCTCAAGACTACGTCAAACGTGCCACCAAAACTATGATGATTTTCTGGTATCTATTCCTTAACTCATATCATCTTCAACCCCTATTACAATGGGTCATGCCCTAGCCTTATATTGGCACCGAAGGGTGCGGCCAAACACACACACGCACGGCTGAAGAGACCTAAACAAACTCATCATGATCTACCTGGAATCTATCTCTAAGAAACGAACTAAACATCTAAGTACAACTCTAATTCTTTAAATAGAAACAATCTTAGAGATAGAAACTATCTCACAGATTGATTCCTGTTAAAATCTCTATGTCGATCCAAACTGAACCAACATAGAAACTGTGAGCTGGATCGTCCGTATAGGGCACGGTTACCCCCATTGGCCCTTGACTTTCCTCCAGACTCGGCTTTCCTTTTGGCTTCCTTCCTGGCGCATCTCTGGCTCCCAATCTTTCCTTCCTTCTGACTTGCCATGTTAGATCGGATCACCTGGTCGTGGACCTGGTCGAAGACCTGAACGCAGCCCTGGCCTTGGTCGTAACCCTTCTGAATGTGGTCGCAAACCTCCTGAACGTGGTCGTAGATTTCTCCCACCAAGTACTGTTGACGCCGAGTACTCCTCCCACCGAGAACTGTTCCCGACGAGTACTCTTTCCGCCGAGTATTGGTCGTAGCTCTCGTGAAACTAGTCGTAGATCCTCCAGAACTGGTCATAGACCTTATGGATCTAGTCGTGGACCCTCAGGAACTGGTCGTAGATCTTTAGGAACTGGTCGTGGACCTTGCTCTCTTCTGGCTCTGCCTACACCTGTGAAACAGCCCAATTTTCAAATTCAGTATAAATTAAAATTTATTTAAAGTTTTGTGGAATTTTCTGAAATTTTAAAAGCTTTTTTTATAAATATAAGCCAAAACAAATTTATTTACAAAATTAAAAGCCAACAAATAGTTGGAAATAAGTTTATTAAATCCAGAATGAGTATGGGAATTTCTGTGAATTTTTCCATAATTTTTGGAAGAGTTTTGCTATTTTCTAAACCTTATATGAATTATCAGAATTAAAAAAATTGGAAAAAGAAATTTAAAACTCAAATAGTGTTTGGGCCGAAACGAAAGGTTCCAGCCCAAACCACCCACAATGTGACCACTCCACCCACACTCCCGCGCCTCTCACCCTCCCACCGTCCGATTCAAATCGGACGGCTGATAACCAGCCGCCCACATCCTCTCTTCCCCCTCGCACGCGCGCCGCTGGATCTAAATCCAACGGGCCACGCTCATCGTCCCCGCGCTCTTCTCTTCCTCGCGCAGAAACCGCGCCGCCGCCATTTTCGCTCACGTTCGAGCTTCATAAACGGCTAGATTCCAACTGCTCCGCTCTTCGTGTGTACGTGCACGAGACCAGGTCCACAACCGCCGCTCTTCCCCCACGATCTTCCTTCGTCTCCGCACCCGGTTAACCCACGGTCGCCACAAAACCGCCGCACGACCCCCACCTCCTCCATACCGCCCCAGACCTCCCCGGCGCCTATAAAGGGCAGCCCCGGGTGCGCAATCCTCCACGGAAGCCAAAGCCATCACTCACTCCTTCCCTCTCGCTCCAACGCCGTCGCAATTCTGGTTCTAGTGTTTTGCTGCCGCTGGTTAAAACCACGAAGTGCTCCGCCGCCAGCGACGCCCAACCGCCGTGGACCACACCACCAACTTCCCCATCATCGGAGCTTCCTCACGCACCTCTTCCTCGCCCCGGAGCATCTTCGGTTGCCATCGCCGGCAACCACCGTACTTCTTCCTCCGCTCCGGCGCCAATTCCGGCCACCACCGTCGCTCTCCCGTGCCAAGACAGGTACCTCCATGTTCGCATTAACCGTGGCTACGTGTTGGTACCACTCGCCGCCGGTGAACCTCCGTCGCTGGCCGTTGTTGGCCGCACACGAAAACGTCGCCGCCGTCAAGCTGACGCGGTACGCCACCATGGCACCACCTCAACGCCACCTCGGCGACACGGCCCGCGTGGCGCCGCGTCAGCAGCCACGCACACGCACACACGGCACGGTCCACCGTACCAGTCTTCCCAAGGCTCAGTGGGCTTGGTCCACATGGGCCGTGTGTATGACACAAGGGGCCCACATGTCAGAAATCGTTTTATTTAAATTTAATTATGAAAATTCAGTGCTGATGTCATCATTGCGCAATAAACTGATTTTCCTTTAGAAAAATAAATCCAGAAAATCTAATAAACTCTGAAATTAGGTTTTAAATAGATTTAAACTACAAAAATTCATAACTTTTGCATATGAACTCCAAATTGAGTGATTCAAATTGCAAAATTTATATAAAATTATAATCTAGCTAACTAAACCAAAATATTTCAGTTTGGAGTTAATTTGAACTATGTTTTTGAATTTATTTGAATTTGAATATTGAATTTGTCGTATTTTCGCGTATAGAATTCGACGACTCCGGAGAGTTCGATCAATCTGAAGATTTAGAATTCCAAGACATCGACCAAGGCAAGTTACACCATTGACCATATTGCCCCCAGTATTTTTAAGTTATTTCCAGCTTTTAAATTCTTTATCGCATGCATATGTTGCTATAAATATTTTAATATCATGTTTTACATATAGTTAATTCCATGTGTTATTGTATGGCCAATTTGAATGTTGTATCCGACTACCTTGATACCATAGGCAAGATATTACCAAAAATTAAATATATGCTTAGCCAAGCTTAGTTCATATTTACAGGATTTGGGAGGATTTACACCAAATTTCTATAAATTTTGTTTCAAACTTGTTATTGTGGTATTGTCTTACCACATAGGTTTATAAATGGAGTTTCATTCAAAAAAAAAAAAAATGGGTTTGGACTTGGGCGAAAAGAACGGAATGGTGGGTGCAGGTTTATGCACGGGATTGATCTGGTTAAGATTAAGGCTCATGGTTTGTAGGAATGACGCCCAAGTCAATTGAGGACCGGTCTTTGAGCCGCTTATTGCTAAGCCATATCGTACTACCACATGTCCTGTATGGGCAGGATTTGGCTAATTAATTTGTGATGTTCTAGTGTATTTATGTCATGTGATTATGTAGGTGTCGGTTAGACGTTTTATTCCCACTTGGCGCAAGAGGGGGCTTCCGGAGGACGGTTAGTCCAAAGAGGCGAAACCTTAGCGGGCATGAATGTATTAGGACAGAATATTGTAAAGGTCTCATGGTAATTGCTCAGTCACACGCCTACGGAAGCGTGAATTGGCGGGCATAACGAGCATGTCACCTCGTGTGGGTAAAGTTGTACCAACTCGCAGAGTAGAAACTATTCGAATAGCGCGTCATGATCACGGACATGCTAGTAGGGCCACTTAAAGTTAGAATTGTTTTGGTTTTAAAACACTTTATTAAATCTCGAGGATGGTCAATCCTTATGAAAATTTGGGCGGAAGCCAAGTGTTAGGAGGATCCTTCACTTTATTATTGAGGTTATCCACATTATCTCATTGTCATTTTAAAATATGATTTTAGCCATAGTATGAAACCGCCTTAGAAATTACTATGTCTATTTAAACTGAAAATGTTGTTTATGCAAAACAAATTGACCATACTCACTTGTTTCCCTAAGCATGCATTTAAATTCAATATTGGGTGTGACTTGCGAGCACGGAAGTTGTGCTCATCCTTGCTGAATAAATCTTATTTAGGAGAAGATCGCACTCGACGGTGAGGACCCTGACGAGTAGGCCTTTTGACCTGCATTTATTGCTGTGGCGCATCGTGTGGCTTCCACTATTATTATGTTTCCGCTGTGTTTATCATTTGACATTTGATATTGTTATTCAGACTCGTTTGTATTAAACAATTATTTATTCAATGTCATTTACGTTTTCGTGATATGAATGTGATGTCCATTTTTGTGAGACTGTGTACACTGGAAATCCTGGACCGGTGTTTGAACACAGAGAATTCGGGATCCTTCGCTCCCGGGTTCGACAACCTGGCTAACTGTTGACCAAATTAGTAACAATATTGTTTGGTGCCGTATCAGGGGTGAGGGCGGTGCGGATGCAAGGGACAGGGCGACGCGGACACAAAATGCGAGGAGTGTTTTTAATTAGGGTTCATTGGTTTTTATTACTTTGGGGTGAGATGGTTTGTTGAGAGTCCTGCTTACACCAAGAAAAAGATACCCCTTTAGTTCATAAAAATATATCGTTTTGGACATCGATATAGTACCCAAACACAATTTTGATCACTAATTTATATTGTAATATATTTATAAAACCTAATAAAATTATAATATTATTGAAGTACTTTTTTAGACAAATCTACACATATGTTTTTTTATGTATGTAATATAAATATTTAAAAAGATATCCATAGCTAAAATTTCAAATGTTTGATTGCACGTATCCCAAAATGATATGTTTTTGTGAATCGAAGGGAATACATGTTTTCGTAGGTAGGCCTCTCTCTCTCTCTTAGGGTGCGTTTGGTACTATTATCTCGTATCCCCTATAATCTAATATTCCTCTCAATTTGGTTACTGATAAACACATTACCAGTAATACAAGATTCCAACATTTGGTTGATTTGAATGAAACCACATATTAGTCTTTATCATAGTTCAGATATTTCATAACTTGAACTACCAAGTCCATAAAGTTAAATTACAAGATTTGAAATTTCAAACAATGAAGGTTAACATCTATAAATTTTGAATTTTACAATTTAAAATCTCACAATCTAAAATTCCAACATTCCAAATTTCATTTTTTTTTATGATTCATAAGTTTAAAATTTTAATATTGAATTAAGTTTTGGAGTTTACATTCTCGGTATTTGAAATTCCAAAACTCAAAAATTGAAACTTTCAAAATTCAAAATTATAAAATTTAAATCTTGGGAATTTGAATATCTAAAATCTAGAATTCAAAATTTGAAACAAATTAGATTTTTGAAATCCAACCTTGAAATTTTGAATTTTCAAATTTAAATATTCTGAATTTAAGTTCCCAAAAATTAGGATTCATATTTTGATATTTTGGTTTCGATATTCATATTTAAAAAATGTTTTTAAATTCCATAATTCAGATATTTGATTATTAAAATAATTCATAATTTGGATTTTGAATTCTAAAATTCCAAATTTGGATGTTTCACCGGTAATCTAATATGATTACTGAGGTAATCCTCGTACGATTTCGCCGACCAAACGCACCTTACGGAATTTGTTCCAAAGGACTTCTCTCTTCAAAGAGAGCTGTCAAAAGCGGATCGGATCCACCCCAGATCTCTCTCCCAGTCCCCACCTTGTCACCTCCGCTTTAACTTTCGGGAGTGGTTTCAGCCGCACTCGTCGTGGGGTCTTCTTACCAATGTCTTCGCGCGGCGGCAGGCGCGGCGGCCGAGGCCGCGGTGGCGAGCTCTCCGGCGGGCAGGAAGGAGGCCGCGGGCATGGAGGAGGTAGAGGGCGGGGCCGAGGCGAGGAGGTCTGGGGCGAGCGCGGAGGACACTGCGACGCGACGCGCGGCCGCGGAGGTGATTTCTCTGGCGATCAGGAGGCCCATAGTGGTGGAGGCGGGCGAGGGTGGGGCCGAGGCGGCGAGTTCGGGGGCGAGCGCGGTGGCCATCGCGAGGCGGCGCGAGGCCGAGGCGGCGCGGGCCGCGTCCACGCCTGGCAACCGCCTGGTGGGCGAGGTGGCGTGGTTGAGGAGCGCCGAGCCACTGGGCTTGGTCGGGGCGGCGGACAAGTGGCGGCGCCGACGCCCGCGGAGCCAGAGGTGCTGGGTGCCGAGGTGGAGAGGAGGATGGTGGTGACGGAGGCGGGCGAGGGGTCGTCGTCCTCGGCGCCGGAGGCCGCGACGGAGGTGGCGGAATCTCAGGTGGTCGTGGCGCCTGGGAAGTTACCACCGGCGTCGAGCAAGGCGTTGGTGTTCCCCGCGCGACCGGGGTTCGGGACGGTCGGGAAGAAGTGCCGGGTGCGCGCCAATCATTTCCTCGTGCAAGTCGCCGACAAGGACATCTACCATTACGATGTATGTGTGAGCTCTCTCTTTCTCGGTGTGTTCTCTACCATGTGTTCCATAATGTCATTCGATAACGTTCGTGCACTTTTTGCATTCGTGGGTTCTGCATTGAATTCGCCTGTCCAGCGATGTCTCGTAAATCGTAATGTTTTTTGGGTGTCTATAGGTGACTTATCGCATTTTTTTTATCATTGGAACAAATTAGAGTCAAACACATACACATCTCAACACTAATTGAAAGGTCAGGAAAATTGGCTTAGAGTTAACAAAAAAAATCAGGCAACGAGTACAACTAGCAAACCTAATGTTTATCCCTAATAATTGGCCAACTAGTCACTTTAAATATCAGCCAAGGCTAAAATATATACTTCATGTAGTTTGTAATTTTGCTGAATGGTCATCCATGCCAATTATAAGGCTTGTTATTCAGTCTTGCATCTTCAAAAGTCTGTGAATTACTTCCACAAGCATATGGTTATCGTTAATCCTCAACCCATGATCTTGTCAGGTTCTATTATCTGTAACACCCTGGCTC
This sequence comes from Ampelocalamus luodianensis, assembly GCA_036346255.1. NCBI lineage: Eukaryota > Viridiplantae > Streptophyta > Magnoliopsida > Poales > Poaceae > Ampelocalamus > Ampelocalamus luodianensis. Next base: position 76,954,921 of record CM070622.1, on the reverse strand, counting down.
AACATAGGACCCAGAATATCACCTAAATCATTCTCACTACCAATTTAAATCATAATTAACAATAATTCCAGCGAGATATGCATGGAATAAAATCCATCAACGGGTTATAGAATAACAAACTAAACAATATAAATGCATAAAGGATTAACTTTCACAAATTGGTCACATGCGCCAAGAACGCTCAGGTCACACGCGCCTGAGAAACGCCCGGTATACACGCACCCGAGGAACGCTTGGGACACCTGCACCCAAGAAACGTCGGAACCATCCTCCCGGTATATAGGATGGCAACAGTAATAATAAATCAAACTATATTTAAATCAACCAAAGTTCCAAACCATCAATCTAATAATAATCAAGTCTAGTAGATCCTAAAGGGAATTATCATGACGCTACATTTAATGAAAGCATGCTAATATGAATTATGTAAGTGTAGTGTTTGCATGTGATGCATATGTGATACTCCATCACATGCATGATGTTGTCAACGTCCACCTAAAAACAACAAACAAACAAGAGTGAGTCCACGACTCAGTAAGTATATAATAAAACAGTAAACAATTAGTTTAGTACCCATAATCATTAATATCATCATCATTCATGTGTTCAAGGTTCATCATCATCTTTTTATTAATGCAATGCATCACTATTCTACATGCTTATTTGCTCATCACATCGCTTATACCGGTATAGCATGAGTGAACACTCGCGACAATGTTCACCCTTTCTCAAGCCCGTCCAATAAGGACCGGGGATCTCTCCACTCCCGTGGAGTCTTTACCAACAAGGTAGATATCATATGATTACCATAAGTGATCTCCGTTATGCAATGATTATGCACATGATGCAAGAATGCAAGTTGATCTATTATTCATCAACATGTTCTATTATCATCACATCATATCGTCATCATCATATCATTAACATTATCATAATCATTTTCATGGCATCTGGATAAGCATAAATAAATATCATCGTAATGTAATATTAAAGACAACGGCAACCAAACCTATGTCTATCGCTCTACCATGTATTTGCCTCTTAGCCGCGAAAGTTGGAATGATGCAACGGCGGCATCGAACTCGAAGCAACACTTCTTGAACAAACATCAATAATACAACTCAAAACATGCCACAAGAGTACAAAATCATCAAACAATACGCTATCGCTCCTACATGTAAACCCGATGCACTAAATCCATCTTCACCGGACAACCTACCCGATGTCCCGGTGATCAAACGTTCATAATCTTTACTTCTGGACTCCAAATATAGAAAATTGTATATTTCCTGGAATCTACATGAAAATCTTCACAATTTCTTTGCTACGCAAATCCTCTGATTTTGTCATCTAATCCCTCGTCTTAAACCCCGAAGGTTATTATGGAATGTAACAGAACAACAGACTTCACGATTTTGTAACTATTTTTCTACAACATGACAAACAACAACCATACTATTTTTGGAATCTACGGAGAATTATCTAGTTAAAACTAATTATGACCATAATTTAATTTCAACATCTAGTACACGTAATTAAGCAATCTACACAACTGCTGTCACTGGCGATGGAGTTCTGGATAGCAGTACTCCCGAGGTCATAACTTTTTACTCGCTTAACCAAATTTAATGATCTTGGACTTTCTGGAAAACTAAGGAAATTATCGACAACTTTTCTAATAAGGCAAAGTCATGAATCTCGACGGAGATACCCTAAAATCCCCCCGTAAGGTTCTGCAGTACAATTAATCGAACTAGGGCATCCAAAGCTGCCCAATCCCCACTACCAAACTAATTTAAATCAAGAATAATCATCAATCTAAGATCAAACTAGGGTTGATCAGCTCATTACCCACAAATTGGACGACGATCACGAATGGAGCGTGAAACCCTAGCTTTTCCTTCTTTCTTCCCTTCTCCTTCATTCTTTCCTTCCTTCTTCTTGCTGGCCTCTTGCTTCTCCTCCTGGCTTCCCTTTGCAGCGGTGGCAGCATAGCAGCAGGCGTGCAGGGGGGTTAGGGTTTGGGGCAACCGGCCCCCTCCCCCCTCTTCTTATGTCTTGTCCCCCCCCCCCCCCCTCGCGAATCCAACTCAGACTCGGTTGGGGGGCCAAACTGGCCCAAACTCCTTAACTTCTGATTTTTTTTTCCTATCACCAATTTGCTATTCTAATTCTTTGATATTTAAACGGGGTATTACATTATCCATCACTCAACATATATGGTTTCTAATCCAAGTGAATTTGAATCAGCTTAGTTAAATATACACCTTCTTATGTGGAACTGCTATCTTTTTGTTGGTATAGGTGACGATCAAGCCAGAATCGATTTCTCGGGAGCGAAACAGATCGATAATTAACGAACTGGTTAGATTGCACAAACAATACTTGGATGGTAGATTGCCTGTTTATGATGGAAGAAAGAGCATCTATACTGCAGGTCCACTACCGTTTAAAACCAAAGAATTTGTTGTCAAACTAGCTAATCCTGTGAAAGGCAACAAACGGTACGATGAAAAAATTTCAACCTTTTCTCTTTGTCGTATTTTTTGTATGTTTGTATAATGGTTTTATATAGTACTAGTTCTTGTATTTTAGGGAGGAGGAATACAAGGTGACCATAAAGCATGCTTCAAAAACTGATATCTACAACCTTCGGCAGTTCTTGGCTGGTAGGCAGAGGGAATTGCCACAGGACACTATTCAAGCTCTCGACATTGCTCTTAGACAATGCCCCACTGCAAAGTAATCATTGATATTTGATACTTTCTTGATATGGAGTAGAAAATTCTATCAGCTCAGCTTCTGTGTTTTGATTCCATGCTTCTCTATATTTTAGAATTTTGTTCAATGTAAATATTGTTTGCTAGCTGACTTAACCTGTAACAGGTATACATCTATTTCAAGATCGTTTTTCTCTCAGTCATTTGGACATGGTGGCGAGATTGGCAGTGGTGCAGAGTGCTGGAGAGGGTATTACCAAAGCCTCCGCCCCTCACAGATGGGATTGTCACTAAACATTGGTATGGTTGTATTGTACCTAAAGTTTTGTATTATAAAAATGTTTTCAAGAATTGAAAACTCTGTATTCCACATTTTTACTGCATCTTGGAAGAACTTCCAGGATTAATATTTGTTGTTGGAAATTTTCTTTTCCTTAGATATTTCTGCGACGGCATTTTACAAGGCACAACCAGTAATAGATTTTGTAGTTGAATATCTGAACATCCGAGATGCTTCAAGGCACAGCTTGTCTGATCAAGATCGTCTTAAAGTATGAACCTTTGTAGCATTTTCATCACCTTGCTCAGTCTAATTTTTCTGTTTGTCAAACTAACTGTTGTGTTGTTTTTTATTTTGTTTCGCTTCATAGCTGAAGAAAGCCCTTAAAGGAGTCCGAGTTGTGGCTACTCATCGGACAGATAAAGCCATACGTTACAAGATTACTGGGATACCCTCAGCTCCGTTGAAGGAATTGATGTATTTATTCTCTTTTATATCATGTTTCCTTTATGCACTTTCTTTACATTTCATGTATTTAATCACATCATGCCATTAAATAAATGATTATTTGCTTTTACAGGTTTGACCAAGATGGGATGAGGGTGTCAGTTGTCCAATACTTTAAGAAGCAATACAATTACTCTTTGAAATATGTTCATTGGCCATGCCTTCAAGCTGGCAGTGATGTCAAGCCGATATATTTGCCTATGGAGGTTGCTTTTGTCTTTGACTTTCATATTTTCATGGCTGCTATATGCATTTAGTATCAATCTTCTTCTGTGCTTTTTAAAGTTTGGTCTTATGTTTTGGTATTGAACTTATTAGCTTGCTCATATGCTTTCTGCAGGTTTGCATTATTCTTGAAGGACAACGGTATTCTAGAAAGCTAAATGAGCGCCAAGTTACAAGCATACTAAAGATGACATGTGAACGACCAGCACAAAGGGAGGGCAGTATTCTAGAGGTGAATTTTAGTCCTTGTTCTTGTTTTACTTGGGACTTTGTAGTTGAAGTTTAGTTATGCACGGTTTTTTAGTTACATTTGAGTTGTATAGTTTGAGTTTTGTGCTACTCATGTTTCAAGTTATTTTTATATTCATTTGATTTGATGACATATGATCTTCCTTTTTTGTCTTCTCAGATTGTTAATAAGAATAATTATGACAATGACTATTATTCAAAAGAATTTGGCATCAAAGTGATGAACCAACTTGCCTTGGTTGATGCTCGTGTACTGCCTGCCCCAAGGGTAAGTGGGTAACTGTGCTTCTTTTTTAATAAAATGAAGGACCCCATTACTGTTTACTTATTGTCTACGTTCAACATGACCTCATAAGTTTTTCTCTTATTATTAGCTTAAATATCATGACTCTGGACGAGACAAAGTATGTAATCCTTCAGTAGGACAATGGAACATGATTAACAAGGTATTATGCTCTGGTTCTTTTTGAGCAACATCATTTGCTTTTTTTGTCAATAGTTTTATATAGAGTGTTTATGATTTGTATTACCCAATACTCTTTCGTATTATATATCTGTTGTTAGCACTTGCATGTGAATGAGGAACATTTGTGTCGTAGTTACTCATTTGGTAGATACGTGGCTATGATAGTATTTCTCTTTTTCGTTAATAAATGAACTAATCATGCCAGGTTATAAATGGAAAGTGCATTATGTTTCTGCCAGGTTATTTATGTTGATGATTTTTTATATCTTCTATCTATTACATTTGTGTTCTACAGCAAACCTAATATATGTTGTGGTTTTTTTTTCAGAGAATGGTCAATGGAGGATCTATCAACTACTGGGCATGTCTAACTTTTGCTTCTCGCTTGCATCCAAATGACATTGGGATGTTTTGCAAAGATCTGGCCAGCATGTGCAATAACATTGGCATGGTATTTTTTTAATCCATAAGGCACTTACGTCACAAGCGTTTGTACTGATTGACTGTATTTTCCTACTATGTTGTAGCAAATGAGTATGAGACCATGTGTGGATATCAGGCAAGGACGCCAAGATAGTGTAGAGGCTGCAATCAGAAATATCCTTAGGCATTCTGCCGAGGTGTTTGCTCAGCAAGGTCTGACAGGGAAGCAACTTGAGTTATTAATCATAATATTACCTGATATGAGTGGTTCTTATGGTGAGAGCTCTTTAAATGGATTCTCAAGCTGATGACTCTTAATTTCTTTTCATTTTTAAATTCAAGTTTCTGACATTCGTTACATATGTAGGAAGGATAAAACGACTTTGTGAAACTGAGCTTGGTGTAATAACTCAGTGTTGCGCACCTAGAAATGTTCAGAAAGGTGGAAAACAGTATCTTGAAAATTTGGCCCTGAAAATCAACGTTAAGGTGGGATGAAGATTAATAGCGTGATATGACTAACCTCTCTACATTCAGGTCGAAAGAACATTGATACCATTGGTGTTTTGCAATTAGGTTGGGGGTCGGAATACAGTACTTGAAGATGCTTTGAACAAGAGAATACCACTTCTGACAGATTTGCCAACAATAGTCTTTGGAGCTGATGTTACCCACCCATCTCCTGGGGAGGATGCATCTCCATCTATTGCAGCGGTCTGTTGTCTCGTTCTCTCGCTCTCATCATGTCACAGTTTGTCATTTTGCTCAGTCTGTGTTCTTTAAAAAAAATTAATTTAGTTAGAAGCAAGTCATGCAACTCTAATAGAATGCTAATTGTTTTGGAACTTGTTGAGCCCAATTTCTGTTTTAGTTTTTTCCTTTCTATGAGGGCTTTCAGCATTGGGCAAACTTTGCATTTTAAAGGAGGAATGGATGAACCAAAGTAGTACTTATGCATTTGTGATTTAATGGGCCCACAATAAAGCTTGCTTGTGGTTCCAGAAGAAACATTGCCATTTGGCTTTTTTTTTTCCACTTTTACTTAATTTGTGGCACTAGTTGACATAACAAATCCTTGCTTTCTTTCTTGGCATCATATACAGTGTGCTCTATCTGGATTTAAAGCTTCTAGTTCCTATCATTGTAGGTCGTTGCATCCATGGACTGGCCAGAAGTTACAAAGTACAAATGCTTGGTATCTTCCCAAGGTCAGAGGGAAGAGATCATAACCGATCTTTTCACAGAAGTGAAAGATCCACAGAAGGGAATTGTTGGAGGTGGAATGATTAGGTAAATTTACATAAATCAGTGTCTAGTTTTTTTTTTTTTTGTGGTAATAACATTTATATATTGCAGGGAATTACTTGTGTCTTTCTTCAAAGCAACTGGCAGCAAACCCAGCAGGATTATATTTTATCGGTTTGTAAAGAAAAGTTCTTTTAAAAACCATTTCTTATCTCTGCTTGATACTTATTTCTTTAATATGCAGAGATGGTGTTAGTGAGGGGCAGTTTAGCCAAGTCTTGCTTTATGAAATGGACGCAATTCGCAAGGTTCTTTTTACCTTTTTGTCCCTCTACAGGTGTTTAGCATTTCATGGGTTGCATCACACGTAATGTGTTAGTAATGTAATGTTTTTTTGTCTTCGTGCTCCCAGGCATGTGCTAGTTTGCAGGAGGGCTACCTCCCTCGAGTTACATTTGTTGTTGTGCAAAAGAGGCATCACACCCGCCTGTTTCCTGAAAATCATCGTGCGCGAGATTGGACGGATAGAAGTGGAAATATCCTACCTGGTAAGTTGATTTTGATAGGCATAAAGTGGCACACATTATTTAGATTTAAGTATCAAGCTTGTTTGTAAACAAGATTGAAGTATCATGTACGATTTGTCCTCAGGAACTGTTGTTGACACAAAGATCTGCCATCCTAGCGAGTTTGATTTTTACCTCTGTAGCCATTCTGGTATTCAGGTAACGGTTTCACGAATGAACCACATTTTCACAAAGTCCAATTCTTGTAATGTATTGGGTTCTCCTTAATAACATTCTGCATCTAGCGGCGAAGATTGATGATGGCTAGTACTTTGCTCAATATTCACAGCCTCTTCTGTTTTCCATTGGACAGGGAACAAGCCGCCCAGCACATTATCATGTTCTTTTCGACGAAAATGGCTTCACTGCTGATGCATTGCAAACCTTGACTTACAATCTTTGCTACACGTAAGCTTTATTGGTGTTGTTCTCATGTGAATGATGCATAATCGCATACAGCATACCATTGGTGTTTTTCTCATGGGAATGATGCATAATCGCATACGGCATACCATGTTCTAACTTTTTCCCTTTTGATGATGTGCCTCGCTCACAGCTACGCCCGATGCACCCGTTCAGTCTCTATAGGTATGCACTAATGTAGTCGCAAGTTATGCATTATCTTGTGATTACAAGTTTTTGCTGATTTGTCGTTTGGTGTTGCTCTTGCAACAGTTCCTCCAGCATACTATGCACACCTGGGAGCTTTTCGTGCGCGTTACTACATGGAGGACGACCAATCTGATCAGGGTTCTGCAGCCTCAGCACGGATGCATGAACAGTCTGCGCCGATAAAGCAACTTCCAAAAATTAAGGAAAATGTCAAGGAGTTCATGTTTTACTGTTGAAGGCTGATCCTTTGCAAGAACTACAGCGTCTCAACGCTTTTGTGGTTTATGAAATTTCAGGTTCAGCTGCCTTAGTGTGCTGTAAATATGGCGAACAGGTTAATTAGTCTTGTCCAAGTCTGGGTTAATATATGACCTATGTATGTATGTCATATTTTGGACCATTAAAATATCAATCTATGTCCAGTTACTGCTGTTGCCATGCCGTCGTTGCATGGAAATTCCTTTGTGCTCGGCTATTGCCGAAATGCAGGGTCAGTGTGTGTGCACGCGTGACCCCCCGAATGTGGGCGACTCTGCGTGCACGCGTGGTGTGGCAACTCCCGGGCGGCGTCTATGATCCCCCGAGGGTTGGGGGAAATCGCGCGGTGACCGAAACGCGTACTGGTTGGACTACGTGACAGTATTTGATCAGTTGGTAATTTTCGATGGCTATTGACTAGTATTGAGGAGAGCATATATGTTCGAAAACTCCTGCGCTAGAAATGCTATTTTCTTGTGGAATCGAGAAAAATTCTCGTGTTCGAAACGGGGCTTAAACTTTGGATTCTACAAGCTCGTGTTCACACGATTTGATTTGTGTACTGCTTCTCCTTGCATCACGGAAGTTCGGAGTGACATAAGGACCTTTTTTTTTCCCTTAAAATCTATCCTTAAAAAACGAATATTTTTTAGTAAATTTGTTAACAATATCCGTTTAAACAAAGAGGGTACAAAATTGTAGAGCTAGTAGCCATGTTTGTACCAGGAAAATAATACACACGCCCGTTTCGGGGGAAAAAAAAAGAAAAGGTAATGATCACATCGTCACATGACATACCGATCGATGACTTGCAAGTCGGATGTAAAATGTTGGCCATGGTACAATTCCAACTTTCTTCCAGATTATTATTCAGAAATCATTTGATTTGGTGTCGGGATCATGTAATTGTTTAGAAAATGTTTTTTTTAAAAGGGATTGTTTAGAAACTGATGGTCTCGGGATTGACTAGCCCATCATCAATCCATTTCAAGCAGGTCAGTACGTAACTCTGCTTTAACAAGTCAGTCAGGCAGACCATGGAGTCCATGCTCTAGCTGAGTAGGTTTGTGTCCAACTGAAACACATGAAAACTAAGCCAAACTTTAATATTACCAAAATCCAGGCAGGCAAATTGGCTGCCAAGTTTGGCTCCAAAAAGTGAACTAGAGAACTAGCCAAAGAAAACAGAGCTAGCCTTACCAAAAATTTGACATCAAATCAAGCGGTGGCAAATCTAGTCAAAGTTGCAAAGTTTGAGAAGCCAGACTTTGGCTCTGATGGCCACAAAACCAAACTGCCCGATGTCCTCGTCTGTACCAAGTAGAATAGTAGAGAGTTTTGAAGTACAACTGGAAGGATACCCGTGCGTTGTAACGGAATATAAACCTTGCAGAAATAATACTTTCCTTTAACACATAAGACAGTTGCCAAAGCAAATATCCTGTCATGAAAGAAAAAGGTTCCAACAACCATAGTGACCTTTCCATTCTAGACAAAGCAAATCAGAAACATGTACATGATTCATTTCTAGGCACAAACCTATCATCATATGCATTTGATTTCCCAACACTTTCAAATCTTTCAGTGTCAAGATAAAGGACAGACACTTTGGAACCATCAACATCCATCTCAACAGGTGTACCCCAAACCCATATACCTGAAGGAATAGAACATGTATGATCATAACTTCATAAGCTTCAATCGGCAAATGAATGGTTCAAGAAATTAAAAGAACATGCATGAACCCAAGAAAGCATCACAGGACCAATAAATGGTTCAAGAAATTAAAAAAAAAATCCCTTACAGCTGTTCTGCCCTTCACCTGTTCAGTCCTGTGAATGAAAAGAAACAGCATGAACTCAAACAACAAAATTATGAATGAAACTGCAAGTAAAATCCAGAGTGCGCATGAACAACTAATGGCCCGAAATTTGCACACCTTTTGCTCGGTTCTGATTTGGCTTCTATCATTTCCAATGACAACATGAACCATTCTACCCTAAGATGCATGCAAGACAGAAATAACGCAAACAAGATCAAAGGATAAGACCTCAAGAAGCACCAATAGCATCAAGAAATTGCCTCAAGAAACAGCAAGAATGTCTAATCCCCCATTCATTCTACTCACAAACCCACTGCAATCCTCTAATCAACAAAGATTTGCAACTAAGAAACCCAAGAAATGGGTAAAAAAGACACGAAAGCGTATGGGGGCGAACGAGATACATAAAGTACTTGACATTTCAATCTAAGAAATCAATGTCAAGAGCTTCACCTTCAGAATAGCACCACCTGCATATCAATCAGGACTGTACTCATATAGAAAAGCAGCTGCAAACCAAAATAAAGCATTGCCATTGGATATGAGAAAAGTAGATAAGGCTGTTGGGTTGTTTTGTCAGCAGCAACAACTTTGCCGAAGCCAATTTTTTCCAACTGCACACCTGATAAAACAAATAAGTAACCTGCAGAACAATGATCATATTTGATCATTACAAATAGTCTGGCAATCATAATTCATAAACTAATATTACCACTATAATCTTTTCCTACCTCTGAAGTCCGAATCACTCCTACAAAAACAAAACAGCTCAACTGGCAGATAACTTGGCGCTTTTACCTTTGTAAATGAATCAGATCAATCAGCAAATGATCATGAATCCGGGAAAACCACTTCACCTTTAGTTTTTGTATCTCGCATATGGCCAACTCCAAAACCTGCATAGTTAAGTTTATCATGTTCTCATTAGTCCTAGTATGCATTTTACGAAATCCATGGCTTGTAATACCCAAGGTTATTAAGTCGGCAAGTCGACACTACTCTCGTAGTGACCGACTTGCCGACTAGTCGACTAGTCGGCCGACTAGTCGAGATGCACTGTTTACAGAAAACCCTTTATTCTTTCCGGCCTGCACCCCAGTCCCCTAGCTGCCCTTCGAGCCCACCCCAGTCGGCCCATCAGAAATAAAGCCCACCACTTCTCCTCTCTCTCCCTTCTCAACCCTATCGCGCATCCCTCCCTCCCTCCCCCCCGGCAGCGCATCCCTCCTGAACTACAGGACCCCTTCGAACCTCCGTAGGACCTCCTCTGGCTCTCTAGGATCTCCTCAGGATCTCCTAAGACCACCTCTTGGACCACCTCTAAGACCTATCCAGGACCTCCCCAGATTTCCCTTCTCGACCAAGTATGGTCAAAACTGTGAACCTGACCATAGGTCTGTTTTGAGCTTGCATGGTTATGTGAATGATCCAAGAATTCCCCAACCTCTTCAGAACCACTTTAGGATCTCTCCGGAACCACTACAGGACCTTCTCGGGATCTACTTCCATAACCAAGTGTGGCCATAGACTTAAACTGATGATCCCTGCACTACACGGCCACCACCATCAGCCATTATCTGGTTGTAGGTCTGAAGTGGGCTGGCTATAGGTACTGCTCAAGACTGAAGATCAAGTAGGCCAAGAACTAGGTCACGAGCCCACAGTCGATTGCTGGTGGGTACATCATGAGGGATTTCCATGCGTTATTCTGCACTTCTATTAGCCGCTGCTGATCTCTGAAAGATAATTGGCCTGGTCAGCCCTGTTGCAAGTCAAAAGCTGTAAGGTATATCACGAGGATCTAAATAATCCTCATTTATTAATCAGGAAATATGACATCACAAAGTATACCCCTTGAATATTATAAGGGAAGAACGAGTTAGGAAGTCGTAGGTTATCCTACGACTACCCCCTAGTCGTAAGCTCTTCTACGACTATGGTATAATCCTTACGACTACCCCTAGTCGTAAGTTCTTCTACGACTATGGTATAATCGTTACGACTACCCCCTAGTCGTAAGTTCTTCTACGACTATGGTATAATCGTTACGACTACGTCTGGTCGTAAGTCTTTCTACGACTAGTTTTGCTACAGATTCCTCACGATTTACTGAACCCACTCGTCAGAAGACCTACTAAATAAGTGAGGATCCAAACAGTCAAAATACGCAGTTATGTTTTGACATAACTATTGATAATTCCCCACTATCTCTGACTGATAACCGTTTGACAGCATGGGGAGGTTACTACTCCGGTAATTACTCTCATTATTGCGCAGTGATGAGAGTAATTAGCCTGGAATGACGACGTCCGCCACTGCTTAGTATAAATAGGAGTCTTTTAGAGATAGTAAGGGAGGGGACCCTTTTTGGGAAAAGAGCGTCTTTCCTGGAAGACAGTTAGGAAAACCTTCAGTCGATTGTAATCCAGAGAGCAAATACAAGATACACAGGAGTAGGGTTATTATTCTCATCCGAGAAGGCCCGAACCTGTATAAAAATCCCCTTGTCTCCTTCGTCTGCGTGATCAATTGTGGAGACCCCCCGAATCAAACAATCTTTACGTAAGATCGGTTCTAAAACACCGACAGTATATTTACACTTTGTTTAGTATTATGCAATACCTTTACATTTTCGTAATATGTGTTTGAACTAACAATGTAACTATGTGTGTGTCAGCTACTGATCTAGGGAATGACACAACTATACAGTGGGTCCCAAGTTCAAAATTTGGGGTCCAACAACGGTGCAGAGAAGCTTCTTCATGACGTAGCTCTCCTCTATCTTGTCACCAAGACCGTGAATCTGGTTGATGAGAGTCATCAATCTCATGACGAAGTCATCCACCGACTCAATTTCCTTCATGCTCAAACCCTCGAACTCACTCTTGAGGGTTTGCACGTGTGTCTCCTTAACGCGGTTAGTGCTGACATGCATTGTCTTGAGCATATCGCATGCAACTTTCCCTGTCTCCTTTTCGGTGAGTAGGACGAGGGTCTCCTCCGGGACTCCTTGGAAGATGGCCGCAAGGGCCATCTGATATTTGCGATCATCAACGTCGTCGGCCACCACAGCTTCCCAAACACCTTGGGCCTTCATGAACACCTTTATCTTGATTTCCCACATGCCGTAGTTACTCTTGCTCAACATAGGGTATTGAAGAGAGATGTTTCTTTGTCTTCCTAGTACCCTCGATTGATCACCGCTGGTAACGATGGTGTGGCTTGACATTGCCCCGTCACCGGTGACACCACTTCACAGAGAGTGTGACATGATCTTGGGCATATACGGATTAAGAACTTAGCCTCTGATACCAATTATTGGTGAAATCAGAGAAGGTACCACTTGCACACGAGCGAGGGAGATTAACTCACTGGGAAGAAGAACACACAGAAGTTTTACGTAGCACTGCAACTGCCTAGTGCTACTTTTCTTCTCCATGTTATTCTCTCCATGCTATAATATAACATGTAACCTCCCCACTAACAATTCAAGTAGGCCATTACCTCCACTACATGCACTAGCTCCACTACATAATTATTACCTACTAATCCACTAAAATAGGACTAATACAAAACACTAATGCACCATGCACTCATTCTTGATTATTTCTAACAGCTACAACCACCGGGCCGGTGAGCTGGGAGAGTAAGGCCTTCTACTTCCTCTACACCTCCATCATCCTTGTCGTCTACCTCCTCGTCATGAACGTCATCGAGCTGGAGGTGCTCCGCTGTTGAATCTTGACACCAGGAACACACACAGAGATTGCACGCTATGGGGAAGAACAAGTCAGGTGCAAACCAAAGAACATGCACACACAAGTATTCTGGGACAATTTTTTGTATTCACTGAGAATATACGCAATAAACCATGCGAAGTACCAATACAACTAATGACTGGAACTTAATAGCAAAAAGCAACAACAAACTAGATGCAACAACCCCTAAGGCTGTGCTAGAATGTGGGCATGTTAATGTGACTTTCAACTAGAATCAAGGAAGCACAAGCTAGCGTTGCATGCGTGTGACTTGGGCAAAAGCCACATCACATTTATTTCCAACATCTGCTTCCCTAAGCCCACCTAATACGTCATGACCACTGTGCTCCTCCTCCTCCTCCTCCTCTTCCCGCTCATCATTGTCGTCAAGCAAGAGCTCAAGACCTACCTACACCCAGTGGCGGCGTCTACAACCTCTGTCGTGGCGATCACCGTTGACGAGAAGACGACACCGTCCGCACCTCAAGAGACATCCTGCAGGCGCTATTCAGCGTGGACATGTTGGTCCTCTTCGTGGCCACCATCTGCGGCATCTCAGCAGCACGCTTACGGTGATCGACAACATGGGCCAGATCGGGCAGGGCTACCCGCAGTGCAGCATCTCCACGTTCATCTCCCTCATTAGCATCTAGCCGCTGTAGTTCGCCATCATCTAGGAGGTGTTCGGGCTCAAGTACTACTCGACGCTCTACAACTTCGGCGCGGTGGCGAGCCCCATGGGGTCGTACATCCTGAACGTACGCATCACTGGGCACCTCTACGACCGGGAGGCACTACGGTACAGCTGGCGGAGGGGCAGGGATCTAACGTGCATCAGGGTGCAGTGCTTCAAGGTGTCATTCCTCAGTTGGAAATTAATTTAGACTTGCCAAGTAATAGAGGTGTTAGGGTCATGATGCAATCAACATCGGATTAAATTAGTTTGTTTCTTTTGATAGGCTTTTCATGTTTAGTTTTTTTGGCTTGGTTAGCAAGTTGAGTAGGTAGTCTTTAAAAGGACGTGTAATCAGATGTGTTTTAAAAAGAATAGAATAAACAAAACGCTTTGGCTAGGTAGGTTGCAGCCGAGTACCAAAGTTCTTGTGTGCGCATATTTTTTTCTCTTCCACTGTGATTCTTGTGTGCGCGCGCATGTGAAACACTAGAAAGAGAACCGATGAGTGAGTTCTCTCCAGGAGCTGGGCCAACAATTTGTATCAGAGTGGGGTTGTGCCACGTGTAGTAGTGGATCGCGAAGTTGCATTCTAGTGGCAAGCTCGGTGGCGCAATGGTGAATCAGGTGTAGACTGGCACGTTGGTGCTGTGCGCGGGCGGAGCATGTGGCTCCGCGATGAGGAGAGCCAAAGCATTGGGCGGAGGTGTACAAGGCACCGGCGACGAGGCCACCTGCAGCACCATGCACAAGGAACGTGGTGGTGGAGGTCGTGCGGCCATGGCGAGGCCAACACGGTGCGTCGGAACTACACGTGACGTGCGCATTAGCGGCGGTGATGTGATCACCGCAGAGTAGGACGACATAGTGGTCTCCACCGGAGGTGGAGGTCGGCGGCGGCAAGGTGAGGCGGTGCGAAGTCGCTGGAAAATGAGTCAGCATGAGGCCGATAAACGGCGATGGCATGAAGATCGTCGTCATAAAAAGAATCAGAGGTCGGAGTTGCTCGGTGAGTTGTGCCACCAGCGACGAAGTTGTGGTGGTAAAGAGGTAGCGGTGAAGAGTGGAGGCGGCATGTCTCCTAAATACCTGCTACCAAGGAGTGTCACCAATAACCGGCAAGGCAAGATGGCATTGGCGGCCATCTCCATGTCTTCGGGAAAAGAACTGCTATGTGCATGGGCTGCGGTGGCGCCCATGTTCATGGTTGTTAATGGCGAGAGCGAATGTATTTTCTCTCAAGAGTGATCGTGTGGCGAGGGCGATTGTACTGTCCCTCAAGGAATGCACCACATGGTAGAGAAGTGGCTACATGGGCTCAGCGGCACATAAAGGGAGCTTGTGTTGCTAACCCGTGCTGAGTGGGAAAGCAGAACTTCTTGGAGATGTTTCAGAAGATCGGCCTTCGAGATTTGAAGAAGATACAACAAGATTAAGGGGGTGATTGTCTTAGTGTTTTTTGCATGTTAGTAGAGTTAGAGTCCCTGCATGTAGATGAACATGTACCAGCTGAGTTGAGTTCCTGCACACAGCTATGTGCATTTAGTTTGCTTGTAGACCGCTTCATGTGAAGGCATAGTTGGTAGTCTGAATCATGCGTTGAGTCTAAAGTCATCAACTAGGAGAAGGCAAGTCTAAATTAGGGGGGAGATTGTTGTAAATTAATGTAGAATTGCCAAGTAATAAGGCATTAGGATCGTGATGCAATCAACATTGGATTAAATTAGTTTATTTCCTTTGTCATGCTTTTCATGTTTAGTTTTGGCTTGGTTAGCAAGTTGAGTAGGTAGTCTTTAAAAGGACGTGTAATCAAATATGTTTTAAAAAAGAATAGAAAAAACAAAATGCTTTGGCTAGGCAGGTTGCAGTCGAGCACCAAAGTTCTTGTGTGCACATATTTTTTCTCTTCCACCGTGATTCTTGTGTGCTCTCTAGGAATGAGTTCTCTCTAGGAGCTGGGCCAACATCCTCATCGTCACCGGCATGACGCTGCTCGATGTCGTAGTGTCGCTGGTGCTCGCGTGGAGGACGAAGAAGTTCTACAGGGGCGACCCTACCAGAAACTGCTTAGTCCCCAAGTGTGTATTTTTTTTATCGAGTGTCTTAAAGGAAACACTCGGTAAGGTCCCGAGTGTTTAATAGGGCACTTGGGACGGGAAGTAAGCACTCGGTAGAAACAAATGTACCGAGTGTTTTATGATACACTCAGGAGATGAAGATGGGAGACATCAGTCGTACACATGAAAACAGGATGTCAACACAGTGCATATTTCTGGCTTACACTCGGGAGAGAAATAGCATTTGGGCGCGAAGTGATTAGTGACGACGCCATTTTCCCCCCTGCCGTGCCCTTTTTTCACTGCGTTGCATGTTGTTCCAAGGGCTAACCCTACCCACTCGATCCCCAACCCCCGCAGCACCCACTCCATCCTCCTCCTCCTTCTCCCTCGCCATTGGTGTCGTCTCCCCATCCTCCTCTCCTTCTCCCTCACCACTGGCGTCGCCTCCCCGTCCTCCTCTTCCTTCTCCCTTGCCGATCCACCGCCTCTGCCGTCTCCCCCTCCTCCACTACCTCCGGTGCCGTCTCCTACCGCCACACCCGACCCCGCCGTCCCCCCTCCTCCACTGCCTCCTCCTCGTCTCCTGCCACCACACCAGACCTCGTCGCCTCCCTCCTCCACTGCTGTAGATCCACCACCACCAGCACTCCCTCCCCGGTCTCCTCTCCTCCTCCACCTTCACATAAGACACTCTGTCCTCCCTCCTCCTTCTCCCTTGGCACTAGTGCCACCTCCTCGTCGTCCTCCCCCTTCTCCCTCGCTGATCCACTGCAGCTGTCGTCTCCTGCTCCTCCACTACCTCCGATGCCGCTGTCTCCTCCTGCTCCCACTCCGTCTCCTCCTCCGGCTCCTACTCCACCTCCTCCTCCTCCTCAGTTGCCGCCATCGTAGATCTCAGTTCCCCTGGTGCTCCCCCTCCCCCTGCCGCCGACTGCCTCCACAGACACCACACAACACTGCTTCCCCACCGCAGCTCCCTTGGCTCCCTCAGCTCCAAGAACTACTGTAAGGTAGTGGATTAGTTAAGCATCTAATATGCATTTGTGAAATGTTGGACTTTTCAAAAACTTTTTGTTGTAAACCATATGTTGAAATCCTTAATTTTTAAAAAGACTAGAATTTTAAACCTAGCAATCTAATACTCCTTCTCCAATTCAAAAGCTCAATTTGAAGTCAGAGCAAAATTAAAAAGGTTTCAATTGTGTGGATGTCTTAGTTTGATTCTATATTCTCTCATATGTTGGTTTGGATTTTTCTGGAATTTTTGGAGTTTATTTGGTTCCCTATTTAATTTGTTTGTTCAATTCTGAATTTGAATTTAAAACACAAACCTAATAGGTAAATAAAACAAATGGAATTGATAATTAAAAATCTAAACTCAGCATAATTATTATAAATATAAATTGAGGAATTAATTAAAGCATGTTTTGCAATTTTCTCACATCAAGTAATAATAATCAATATTAAATTGAATGGTTTGAAGGACTGTATTTAAATTGAATTATTTTGATTTCTTGTTTTCGCATGTGTTTCAAAAATTATATCGTCATGCATGCATCAGTATCGCCGCCCATTTTTTCGGGTTGACCGACTACAAACGAAATGCTTGCATGACCTATCCTCCCAACTTCTCTCCTCACAATCAACCAAAAAACCATAAATCCAGCAACGCATGTTATACGGTTGCGATCGTTGTCTCGAGAGCGTTCCATTTTAGTGGTTAGTTCATGCATGCAAGGTCATTTGAGCGAGTTGGAGAAAAGGAGGAAGAAATGCACTGCTATTCATTCCACTGTCCATTTATTTAGCTCCCTGTCTTTTGCTTTCCTCAACACACAACAGTACCCATCCACACCACTACCATTTCTTGCCCAGCCGAACCCCATGCCATCTTCTTTTGTTTATTGATTTCACTCATTGCCATTCCACCCCATGCCATCCAGCATGTGCTACATGCCCATTTTTTTTTGCCCAACCGAAGCTCCTCATTGCCACTCATTTCTCCCCACGCCACTTCATCTTCTCCCCAACACTGCTAGTTTCTTCTCACTTGAGTTTTACACTAGTTCATCATCCCACCTTCTCTCTTCTCAATGTCTAGCAAAAACTAGAAAACTCTCAATGCATATCATATCGCTGCGATCGTCATTGCTCAAGCATTCTGTTTCTATAATTTGTTTTCGCATACAAGGTCATTTGAGTGTTCTTGAGAAGAGGGAAGGAAAAGCAGTGCATGCAATCAGCAGTGCAGCATGTAGGACATGCCAGTGGCCCAGCAGGCAGCGTGGAGGAGCCGTGCATGCGCGACGGTGTTGAGGCGCCAACGACACGAGGCCGAGGCGCTGCAGCGGCGCGGTGACCTGGCAAGGTGGCTACCGGTGGTTGAGCACAGTGGCCGAGGCATGAAGGTGGCCAAGGCAGCACGGCGTGGCGTACCAAGGCTAGGCAGAGCAGCAGTGCGAAGACGACGATGCCAAGGTGTGGCAGCAGCGACGTCGAGTTGGCATGCAACGACGGCGGTGCATGCATGCCGTGCACGGCCGGCTCGGCAAGTGCATGCATGCGGCCGACCTCGACGACATTGGCAAACCGTCGCATGCATGTGGCGGTAGCAGCTCGGCGGACATGCATGCATGGTACATGCATGTGACAAGGCCAAACCGAGGGCGACGGCAGCTCGGTGGAGCAGCAGCATCCACGGCGCCGAGGACACGGTGCATGCAGCAGCACTGGGGTGGCAGACACGGACGAGGACGCGGACAAGAAGGTCGAGCGGATGCGGATGCGGACGAGTTCGGCGATGACTACGGTGGACGCGGATGCAGAGCCGAGAAGACGTCATCCGGTGGTTGTCGCACGCCTAGCGCACGTGGCGGTAAAATCCTTAGGATTAATTGCATTACCGTGTTTATGATACTAGTGTGCATGTTGCATAATCATCATGAGCATGACATCTTTTCCTTCATATTTAAGTGTACAATTGGACAATTGAATTAAGTGAGAAAAAGTATTTAACAGCACCTCAATGCAACAAACTCCTTGGATAAAATGGGTGAAACGAGAAGAGAAAGTGGTCAGAAGAAAATTTGAAGTGTCAATTAGGTTACTCAACTTAATTAACAAAATTTGAAAGTTGAAATCTGAAAGAAGTTTAGTTGGCAGCACCTTTAGTTTAGAGAGTTGTTCTTTTGAAGGATGTATGATCAAAGAAGGAAATCATATTTTAGTTGGGAATAATAGTAGGTAAGATTAACAACTAATGAAAAAAAGCATTATTAGATTATATAGCCTTTAGAGATTGGTCTTAAAGAGAGCACTCTAAATCTGAAAGACATGTATGAAGAATGGTCATTCCAAATAAAACAGCGGATCTCCATTAGACAATTGAAAGTTTATCAAAGTAGTTAGTAAGCTAATTAAATGAGCTAATTCTTCTTTTTAAAGTTGTTAAGAAAGTAGAGGGTAATTAGTATTGACAGTAACCCTATGCCATAGATATGTTAATAGCAATAGTGTAATACCCCGAATAACAAATAGAGAGAACATATTATTCGAAAGAGAAATTTATTCAAATTTGAATGCACTAAAGTTTAGAGGAAAATTGAAAGAAAATTCAAGATTTGAGAGAGGATTGGACCTTGGGCTTTCGGCCCAAGGCGTCCTAACCAAGTGGGCCGGCCTTGTAGTGGAGTCAAGAAGGGGGTGCCTTCCCAAAACCCTAACCTCTTTCTGATACCACGCCGCATTGTAGCACGCAGCATCAGAGCAGCCCTCCCTGCTGCTCTACCAAGATGAGGAAGAAGCTCCGAGGTGCCACCGGCCATGGTGGAAGGAGAAGAAGGGAGAAGAAGAAAGGAGGAGAAGAAGAAGAAGATCCTCTTCGTAGGTTTTTGTTCAGCGTTTCACGCGTCTCCAAGGGTATCAATTTGTTTCCCCGTTGTTTTGATGTTGTTTAGATGCGAAACCGATTAGAATCGTTTGGATCAAAGTCAGTCTGTAGTAGATTCGAATCTGTCCAGTATGTTGTGCGGGCTATTTTGACATCTTAGAAGCCGAATCAGAAGTTTTGATATCCTAGAGTTATTTATATAATGTTCTTAGCTTTCGGTGGCCGCCAAGAACACCTGATTCCGACGTACGGATCAAAAGTTATGATCATTTTAGTTTATGCTATCCAGAATTCTAACGAGATTGATCTGTTAATTTGTCTTTTAATTTATGTTCATGTTAGAGGCAAATTCAGGGTTTTCACCCAACTAGGTTATTGTAGAGAATTTGATAATATTTCCATATTGTTAAAGAACGATCAATTCGGAGTTACAGATTAAAAGTTATGATTGATTTAGTACTGCTGTTTTCATTTAGGCAGTTTCTGTTCTGAAAGTTCAACTATCTGTTAGCATACTAAATTGGCCGAATTAGATAATCTTGGCAACTAGAGTATTGTAGATTTGTCAGTTAGGAATCCACAAAAACTAGGCTCACCTCTTTCCGAGTTCCAGATCTTGAGATATGTTATTTACCGTGATGCTGTCCAGAGGCGGTTTATGGCTGAATGCATTGGTTTTCAGTTTAGGGTTTCTAGTAAAATCTTGAATTGCCGGAGAAGCGTTGTAGAACAATGGTAAGTAGTGTCATGTTCATTGTATTCTTATCTCAATTATCTAATTGTTTAGGAGGTGAAGTTTCGGTTTTAGGAGCACCACCTTTGCCTGCTATCGCGTCGCATCGCGGAAGGCAAGTACCTTGCTAATCTTAATGTTTGTGAATGATGATTGCTTAATGATTGTGTTGTGATATCTTATGATACAATAGATGGTGATATGTCTATGTTCGTTCATATGTGATGAATTCATGAGTAGAGATGATGTTATTATTTATTCAGTAAATCATTTCATACATCCATAATTCATGTTTCATCCACGGGAGTGGATTGTAAGTCCCACCATTCCAATGTGGGCAGATTTGGACATTGTCATGTTTTGTCCACGGGAGTGGATAGAAAGACCCATCAATTCTAGTATGTGCACGTAAGACTCATCAATTCCAGTATGGGCAGATTTGGACACATGTATGAAACGTTCTTCATACGGGATTTGGATCCCGCATTTTTGTTAAGATGCGGGCTTGAGTGAACACCGACGGGTGTGTTACTGGCTATACCGGTATAAGCACATGTGCAGTCCATTCCTTTGATTATTTACATTCATCTCATTCATTCATAAATATTCGATTCTTTGTATGTTCGGAACCTTTAGGAGGTTGTCTTGTTCATGTTGATTGTCTGTTCTTATATTCATTGTACTTGCTTGAGTCTTGGACTCACACTTGTTTGTTTATTTATTTTTAGGTGATCGGTGATGAAGTTCTATTGGGAGGAGTAGACATGCACTACTCAAATAAAACACTCTTCATTAGGGTCAAAATTAAGGATGATTTAGTTTTTCATTCGTTAAACTGTTGGATTGTAATAATTAAAACTAGACATGGATGATACGTTTCTATTCGTTGAGTTTTGATTAATTAACTGCGAAAGTTCATGGATTAATCGTTGATAGGATTATCTTAGCGGATCCAATATTATATTCTTATTTATGTTCCATTTGTTGATGAGCTGTTTAGCTTAGTTGATGAATTCTTGTTGATGTTTTCCACTATATGGTTAAATGTTAGATCTTTGGGTAGCATTTTGGCTTCTGAATAGCCAGGGTGTTACAAATAGTGGCACTAGGTCAATGAGATAGTTAATAAAAATTGGTTTAAAGTTCAACAATTCATAACTAATTCAAATCAACTCCAAATTGAGTAAAACCAATTTTGTTGGTTTTCATTCTTATTGTAATTTAACTTGGAATATGTTTGAAACATGTTGGTATCACAAAAAAAATTGATATTAGAATTAAAATTAGAAAAGGCTTGTTTTTACAGTAGAAATTAAATTAACTTCAAAAATTCATAGAAAATTCATATGAACTCAATTTGGGTGATTCAATTTTTGTTGTTCATAACATTTTATTCTCTTCCATTCCATGTAAAACTTATCTTCACCACTGTTCTGCAATTTTTTGCGAAAACAGTAAAATTCGGAGAGAAGCAACATAACCTTGAGTTTTTAGCATTTTTCTCATTTCCGATTTTCAAACGGCTATAACTTTCACATACAAACTTCAAATCAATTAATTTTTGTTTCTAAATTCTTATAAAATTATAATCTATCTTTTGTATTAATTTCATAATTTTTGGAGACTTTTGGAAATTTGGTGTTTATTCGGTGTTTTCGCTTTGTTGATTCTTTTCATTAGATGATGGTAATTCGGGAGTGCAACGGAGATGATTGTGAGAATGTCCAGAGTACCCGCAAGAAAAGGAAAGCACCCATCCTTTGATGCATGTTGATCCTATTATATTTCAAACTATTATCTTGTTTGCAACTGTATGTATGCATGCTTCATTTGTCAAGTTATTTTGTCGATTAGATGTAGCTAATCCTATTGCATGAATTCCCTAAAATTGTTCATCCCCTACAACTAGCCTAAGTTAATATTTCCGCTGGTGGATTAGAGCCCAGTGGATGTTATATGGTCTATTTATGTTTATTCGATGTCATACTTAGCAATGCTTAGCTTCCGGTAGGTTGGGCGGTTGTCGACTTTGTCGATAACCTCGATCACATCAATCATTTTTATTATGCTATGTCCCACACCCTGTGCTGTCATATTTGGAAAACTAAAAATAAAAATAAAATGATTTGGACTTGGGCAAATGGTATGAATGGTGTGGTTATCGGGTGTGCTGGTTTGTGCCCAAGTCAACAAGGACCAAACATCTTGTCCCACTGATCCAAGCATTATTGAGTGCATCCACATGAGGGTTATATGAGCCCTCTTGACTTAGTATTTTGGAGTGTGTTAATTAATGAGTCGGGGGTAGTAGTTGTTAGGAGAAAAATGTTCTGTTATTGTTGGGAATGTGCGGGGTGGGATCCGGGAAGGTTCACTCACCTAAGGAGCGTCGGTAGTTGCTGAGGCTTTACCGATGACTCTGACACAACATATGGGTCCTCCGTGGGAGCCCAGGATAGGCGGTTCACGGAGGATTATCCCCCATATGTGCGACTCTTAGTTAATACGTACCATTGAAAAACGTCTCATAGGACTTAGCTCTGCCGATATACCTTCGAAAGTATGCTTTATCTAGTGGCAAATGAGCGGTCTAGCATGTGGGTAAATTTGTAACCCATGAAGGGTTTAATATATTCGAATAGCCAAGTACTTGGTTATGGACACGCTTGGGGAGGTTTTTCAAGAGTTAGACTCAACATTTTGGAATTTAAACTTAAAACTTGATGAGTGGTATTGAGAATGGTTTCTCATGCTATTGTTGTGTGTGGCAGGGGCAACCACTTGTTGATGTTAATTGTTGTTTAATGTTAATTACTCGCTGTTATTTGAAGTATTAAAAATGTTTGCTCACTTGTAATTTGAATGTACTACATTGTATTTAAATTGAAATGTTGTTGTGTGCTGAAAATGAACCCTATAGCCTTCTCCATTGAGTAGAGCTTGCATGTAGCTATGTATAGGCTTGGTAAAGTCTTGCGGAATACATTTGTGTACTCACTGTTTGCTTTTATTTACTAATCTGAACAACAAGTGTTGAGGTTGAATCGGGTAAGGAAAGATGCGCAGAAAACATCGTTTTGCTATGGTTTGAACCCAATCGGTTGCCCTGTGGGTTATGGCAAGCCATTAGGACTTTATTGATGGTTAATTCATGATTTTATTTCAGTTTATTTACTGTTTTCCACTGCGTACTTGATGTTTTATCTTGCTATTTGGCCAGTCAGCCCTATGTATGAAACTAAAATTGAACCTTGTATGGTCATCATGTTGTAAATTATAAAGATTACGACATTATAATAACTTGTGTATGGATTCATACTGTTTGGGAAGGTGTATGTGTATCGCACCTGGGAGGTACATAATACGCTGAGAGCATGGAAATTTCCCTTGTGATGCTAGAACCAATTGGAAGGTTAAGCATTACAAGTGAAATCGTCCGGTGGCTCTCACATGTTCTAATGGAATTCATGTGTGGTCGTGGAGTAGTCCAATTATAAATATCATATTCTGCACTTTATCTTTTGTTCATGAATTGAAAGGAAGGAACAGAACAGTTAGTACCTCCAAGAGGAAGGATATGTGATTATGGTTAATGGTATTAGTAAGGTTGTAGACAACTGCACATATCTCCTTTATTGGTTTTGAAATTCATTACTGCCAATTTACAGTTTTGATACTTATAGACACCATCTTTTTATATGGAAAAATTGCAGCGCCTTTTGCTCTATTTCATGTCATATTTGTTGCTTACTTCCTCAAGGTATAGTTCCCTTATGTAATGCATGCATGTTGCAGAAAATACCAAGTATATGTGCTGCTTTACCATTTGATTATGTGTACCTCCTACCTGATTGTTTCATAGTAGGTTTTAGCCATTTGCATTGCACCCAATCTTCTCAAGGCCAGACCATTATTTTTTTAAAAAAATATAAAGTACTCTTTTTTATATAATGCTCTTAGTATGATGAAATGGTTGGCAATGGGTCCTTAGAATTAGCAGTATAGCGAAGCTCTTTTTAATTTTAAGATGGCAAGAGACTAAAGTGCTTCCTATGAAGGTTTGTGGGTACATTACTCTTTAGAAAAAAAATTGCCTTCATGTGCAGGTAGATTGCTCTTGTGATTTGCTCATTTATTTACTCAATTCAAATGAAAAGCTCTTGCAATTTGCTCATTTATGTATTCAATTCTCATGAAAAGCGTCTGCAATTTGTCTATTTATGTACTCAATTATCATGAAAAGAACCAGTGGTTTGTAGTTATGTTGTTTATTGGTACTTCAGTGAAGACATACAATCATTTAGCTGAATTTATACTTCTACTCCTTTTCCAGATTTTGGGGTGTACATGGTTAGTACGATGGAGATTTAAAAGGAAATGCAAGTTTGATGTGTCAGTGGAGAGGGATCTTCCATTATATGTCATGTCCTTCCACAGGCAGGTCTCTCCATTCGTTTTGCATTTGCTTCATGATTAGTTCAACGAGTTTTTCTATGATTGTTCCAATCCAGGTTTCTATTATTGCTCCATTTACGGCACCTGCAAGTTCTCCCTGAAATATAGATTTTGTGTCCCTAAAATGAGAAGTACATATTGTAACATCCCAAAAATTGATTTGTTTCTAAAGCTTTAAAAATAAAAGTAACCATTTGAATTTTTCTGTTTAAGTTAAAGCTTAATTTGAATTATCATAAATCAAAAAGATTTAATGTGATTAATCTAAACTTCAATTAAATCAACAGTTGTTTTATTTGTGTTCCTGGTGTTCTAGAGAATTTTCTGGGAATTTTTTGAATTTAATTGTTATTTGTTTGATCTCGAGTTTATTTATCTCAATTACTTAAATTTAGAAATCAGATTTAATTCTGAAATTCCCCCTTGGGCTCAATTTCCTTTTCTTGGCCCGCTTCCTTTCCATTTTCCCACTCGGTCCACTCTTTCTTTTCTTTCCCCAGCATTTCTTTCTTAGCCCGGCCCGCACCTTTGTTTCCCTTGCCACACCAGCCCAGCTCCTCCTTTCTCTTTTTCTTTTGTTTCTCTGCGAGTGGGCCCCAATTGCCAGCGTTGTCTTCCCCGTTCACCTGGACTTCTTATGTCTGAATTAAGCACGATAAGGCTACGCCGTCTGTCAGACCCCAAATTTGCAACTTTGGAACACAACCCCGGCCAAGGCCTGGTTGTCGACCTGGTCATAAACCTAGTCGAGGACCCAGTCAAAGGCCCGGTCGTCGTGAGCCTGCAAATTTGCAAACTTGGGACCTGCTGTGTCAAACTGTGTCATTCTCTGGATCAGTAGATAGCACACACATAGGTACATTCTTGGATCATTCACATACATCACATACAATAGTTGGGTAGATTACCCGACCGGCCGTGCGGTCCACTAGCTTTACAAAAAGGGCACTAAGACCAAAACATTACATAGTTCAGAGTACAGAGTAGAGATTAGGAGTGGAAGCAAAAGAGGTGGTAGTGGATCCATTCACTTCACCCACAGGCAAGCGACTGGAGGTCCCGACCTAAGCCACTCGTACTGCCCTGACACCTTGTCGAAAGGTGCGACTAGGTAGTCGTAGAAGGCTTCAACTTCGTGGTCGAACAAAGAGGTTCGACCACGACTGGTCAAAGGCTTGCAGCCACACCTGGTCGTAAGTTTTGACTAGGTGATCGTAGAGGGCTTTCGACTTCGAGGGGTCCCAGCCTAAGCTTCACCATCTTCACCACCGTCTGGTCCAGCGGCCACGAAGTAATCGTAGGGGTCTTGATCAAGTGGCTCTGAAAGATTATATTGGACGAGCCTGAGTACACAACCGTACTCACGAGCCAACACACAATGCATTTATCATAGATGCAAGGCTGGTCAAGGAAGTTTCAGAGTTCTTTTATTTGCCCAAAGCCATGTTTGAATTAGATTAAGTAGTAAACATCCTAAGATAGCATTTTAAACAACATGTTTTATAAACTGAGTTCTTGTTGAAATGTACTAGTGGAGGTCCAACCTCTTATACCATTGAGTGGCACCAGCCACTCAATGCTCAGGTTATCCCGTAGTTACCACTGGTCCCAGACCATGCTTTTTCCAAATCCCTAGGGCTCCAACCCCAACTTTTCATTCCATTCACAAATTGGTTTTTATAAAAAAAAAGGAAAGCTATATCCAGCAAGTTCTCAGCACCACTCTTGACCGTGAGCATGACTATCTAGATAGTTTTCTTACTCTGTAGAGTTTGTGCACTTTCCCCACAAGAAATGAATCAACTTATACTGCCCTGACACACTTTCGTAGGTGTGTGACTAATGTTGATTATCACAAGGCCTTTACAATGCTCAACATCTTTGCAACTTCACACCGCTAGGTATCACCCCCTTCGGCCTCTCCAACTTGTCCTCAGGAGGTCTCCCTTTAGCGTCGTAC
This sequence comes from Ampelocalamus luodianensis, assembly GCA_036346255.1. Classification (NCBI taxonomy): domain Eukaryota; kingdom Viridiplantae; phylum Streptophyta; class Magnoliopsida; order Poales; family Poaceae; genus Ampelocalamus; species Ampelocalamus luodianensis. Next base: position 76,928,020 of record CM070622.1, on the reverse strand, counting down.
AGTTCTTGTGGCTTCGTTCTCCCCAGCTACCCACCTGCATCCACCAACGTCGAAGCCACGCTGAGACGAACAAATTAATCAGCTAGGTCGTATGTGTTACTGACTTGTGGTTGCACTATTTTACATGAGAGGTTACTACCAGATTCGGTCCTTAATTGACTTGGGCGGTACATCCACATACCAACCTCTTCTCGGGCACCCAGCACCAGCCACTCTTTCCAGCCGTCCAAGTCGAAAATAGTTTTTTTTCAGGTTTTATTTGTTTTGAAAACAACCATTTAGTCCAACATACCAGCTAGGCTCCCAGCCTCGACTACCCAAATCCAGTTTTTATGTTTTGAGTGAGTGTTGTCGGGCAATTTAATGCCCGCCTGCCAATGTATCTAAGCAAGGCTAAGCATGACATTTAGATACAGACTTATTAACTAGTTTGTAATCCATTAAGTCTAAGGTGACAAAGGATAGTATCCAAGTTCAAGAATTTGAAGTTTATACACAATTATGGTTAAGGCATTAGCTACGACTAGACCAAATATAGTTGCATGAATCATAGCAATGCAATTTCATAATTTAAAGCAACATAATTTGCAAAAAGTAGGTACAATATGATCAAAGTGTTAGCTCGCCTTGGTCGAGGTACTACTATTCTTGTTCTGGGTCTACTCGAGGGTCCTTGGGAGCTTCAGATTCTATATACACAAAGAGAACCCAAAGTTCAAATAAGCACATATGACATCAAATTGCATTCAAAAATTCAAATGAACTTCAAATGGGGTGGTCGACGAAACTGAGTGGTCGAGACTGAGTAATCGGAACTCAGTAGTCAAGACTGAGTGGTCGAAACCGTGTGGTTGAAACATAATGGTTGAAACATAGTGATCGAGCAAAGTGGTCGAAACACCGTGGTTGAACAAAGTGGTCGAGACACCATGGTCAAAGCAAAGTAGTCAAAACTAAGTGGTCGAAGCACAGTGGACAAAACACAGTGATCAAGATAAAGTGGTCGAAACATCATGGTTGAAACAAAGTGGTTGAAACACCATGGTCGAAACACAGTGGTTGAGACACAGTGGTCGAAACACAGTGGTCAAACAAAGTGGTCGAAACACAGTGGTCGAAACACAATAGTCGAAAGAGACATGTGATCATAGCACTATAGTACTCGTAGATGTTACAGTACTCATAGTGGTCGTGTGGTCGTAGCGCCCAGGTGGTCGTAGCGATACAGTACTCGTAGATGCTACAATGCTCATAGATTCTACAGTACTCGTAGAGCTATAATGCTCGTGAATGCTACAGTACTCGTAGCAGGCTACGCAGTCATAAGCGAGCTGTGGTCGAATGGGGTTTCGACTACAAGGAGGTTCAATTATGCCCGGTCAGAGGAAGTTCGACTAGGTGTAGTCGAAGGAGGTTTACTTATACGTAGTCGAAGAAAATTCAACCACCTGGTTTAAAAGAGGTTTGATTATGCGTAGTCGAAGAGGTATGACTACGTATAGTCAGAAATGGGACTGCTAGGTCCAAAGAAGGATGCGGCTACTTGATGTGGTTGGAGGGGATATGACTGGATGTAGTCGGAGGAGGTATGACTACCTGTAGTCGGAGAAGGTATGACTACGTAGTCGAGGAGGTTTTGACTATGTGGTTGTAGAAGGTTCTACTAGGCGTAGTCGAAGGATTTCCGACTACATGGTCGTAGGAGACTCGGATGGGCGTAATCGAAAGAGTTTCGACTACGTGGTCGTGGAAGGTTCGGTTGCACGTAGTCGACTGAGTTTCGACTACGTGGTCATAGAGAAGTCAGCCGCTTATGCTTAGTCATAGAAGTTTTGACTGGTCGTAATCGAAGGCGTTTCGACTATGTGGTCGTAGAAGTTTTGACTACATGGTCAGAAGAATGACGGAACTCGACTACTTAACAGGGGTCGAAAGAAAGAAGGATTTGAATATTCCACAACGGTCGAAAGAACCAACGAAAGAACTAGAGAAACAACTGAAGAATAATAGGGTAGCTCGAACAAGGAAGAGCATCTGGGCCACTAGGAACGTACCGGTACGGAGCTGAGGGGATGAGCTAGCTAGAGCTGGGTTGGCGATGGTGGACCGTGACGGCGAGTGAGGGCCCAAGAGTAGAGAGTCATCTTCAATCCTCTGGACGGCTTCAGGGGAGTAAGCAAACGGCTCCACGGAGATGACTTGGCGTGTACCTCCCCAGCGAGGTCGATTCGGCTCCTTGGGCCAATATGGTCAGAGGGGAGGAAGAACAAGGTCGGCGGTGGTTTCGATGGGTGTTAATGGTGGCGGCAGCGTTGCTGTGGCGCTCAGCCGAAGCGAGTGCTCGAGCCTTACTTGGAGCTCAAGCTCTCTTTAGGGAGGAAGAAGTTGGGACTAGCACTGATGTGGCGGAGAAGGCACTGAGGGGGCTCGGGGCTGCTATTTATATATGGGCGGAGATGTCCGAGAACCGGTGATGCATTCCGCACGGCCGAACAAGTAGGAGTGGTGGCGATTTGACTGGGTTAGCAGTAGAGTGCAGACGGTGTGATGGGTTGAGCGACGGCTATTAATGGCTGAGTGACAGCATGTGCCAACACACCCGGGCTCTGCAGTCTTGACGTCGGGCGGGCAAAAAGAGACCGGCCCGCTGCCGCTGGTCCCGGTACCTGGTCGGATGAACAGGATCTGGGGATAAGGTTGGGCTCGATTGGGTAAGATAGGAGCTGGTCGAACCGGACCCGAACCAGACCAACAGTACTTAGCCCAAAGAACAGGAGGGAGAAAGAAGAAGAGCTAGGAAGATTTGTGAAGAGGTAGATTAAATGAATTTTAGACTTACTAAAATTCAGATATTTGCTTGAAGGAACTCTAACGCGATGACAGATAAAAATCTGGCATCTGTTAGATAATTCTAATTGGACTTGTGCTAACAAAAGAGAAAATGTACTCAAATAACTCTAAAAAATGCAATCAAGAAGAACAACACTAGCTATCGCATAAATTTTTTTAAAATTCTATATTTTTGCAGTTATGATTTTTTGGGCTGTTACATTCTTGGGCACCCCAACCCTAGCCTATTTAAAGGGCCGCACCCACATCATAAGTTGCGCCCCATGTTCCTCTTCCAAAACCCTAAATCCTCCCCACTAATTTTAGTTCCTTTGCACCGCAATTCGTCGAAGAACAGAGCCACCGTCGAAGCTCTTCTTTGTTAGAATTCTTCGCCGATACTGCTCCTCCGGTCGAATCGTCTTCATCTTCGGACTCGCCTTGCTGCATTCTTCAAGGTGCTCGCACCATCTCCGTCCAAGCATCATCAAGTCATCGCCGACCCCAATGTCCCCGAAATAGGCCACTGCCATCCTTGTCGATCTACACCTCTGCTGAGCTCCCTTGCCTCCTACGCGTGTCATTTTCTGTTCCACGTCCTTCTCATCCGATCCCCTCTCTTGTCCCTGATCTCTCTCGGCCACTGAAGTATCGCCGCCACCTTTCTCCTTCTTCTCTAGTGATCTTTGCCTCACCGCTGTTCTCGTCGATCTTCGATAGCCTCAAGGTGGTCCATGAGTTCCTGGTGCCTCCGCCAACCTTGTGCTTGCCTTGTTTTCCTTCGAACGCCATTGATTTGCCAAAGCCACCATGAGTCAAAGCTCTTCTCGCCGCCAATGTTGCCGCCGCCGACGAACCGCTACTACCCTTGCCAAGCCGCCACCTCCAGAAACACCCTCTCCTCCCCGACATCTCATTTTGCTACTTGTTGGCCGTCCGTTTGCCTCGGTTCGCCATCGACATCACCTCCATTGCCGCCGGCCAAAAGCTCCAGTGCTGCCCTCTATCTCTCTTTTGATTTTTCTCTCTCAATCACATAGCTCCACCTCATGTGCCACCTCATGCGCCACATCATCTCTTTGCTTGTGTGGCGATCCTATCAGTAGCACATATGTGTCAACCCGAATCCAAACCCTAGACCTTTTCCATGAACTTAGTCCACCATGGACCATCCCTATGCCAAGTGGGTCACCTGTCAGCTCAATTTCCTTTATTTTTCTTTTCAGCTGAAATTCCCTACTAATGTTATGCTGACGCAGTAAATTGTTTTTCCTTTAGAAAAACAATTCCCTAAATCCTAAAAATTCTCATTTTATCATTTCATGTGAATTTCAATCTTCCGAGAGTCCGTTCTCCTTCATCCGAACTATGATTCAGTCCATTCAAATTCCTAAATTTATATAAAATTAAGTTGTTTCTTTTTAAAGTTGGTTTTACTATTTTTGAATTTTATTTTAGTTTCATATGAATTTATTTGTGCCTCACCTGTTGTTTTCTCTCTCGTTAGACGATCTGTTTCACAGAGAAGGAGCAGAAGCAAACTATGAAGATCCAAGTGTGGTAATTGAGAAAAGCCAAAGCCAAGGCAAGTCGTAGTCCTTTAATCATATTGAACCTATAATTTCAAAAGTATATTGTTTTATATCATTTTCATGCTATCTTTATATCAACTGTTTTGGGTTTAACTATCACCTGTTATCATTATGCCTCCATTGAATATTTGAATACCATGTATCCATTATCACCATAAGATGGTTAATTTTAGTTGGACAAATTTGTATCACCAACATGGGTATCGTACAGATGCTTAGTCAAGCTTAATTGCGACGAGTTCATTATCACATGTACAAATAATGTTGAATTTGACAATGAAATATGGAATTATGGCGGTTAGCCACTGTTGTTAAAACTTGTGTACCATGAAAGGGTATGTCATTGGTCTTGGTTGAAGAAAATGATTTCCGCTCGGGCAAGCGATCGTGAAGTAAAGGGGGTGCGGTTAGCACATTGTGGGATGTGGTAGACTCGCCTGAGTAACTTGTCAAGGACTTAAGCTTGTGTGTCATTGAACTGGGCCTTAACCGTACAACCATATGTCTGGTATGGGATGGACCTGGCTAACTAATCTTATAGCAATGTCTTAATTTTGGTTTTGTCTTGGAAGTGTGAGTTACGGGGTACGTATACTCACACTAGCGCAAGAGGGGGCCCTGTCTGGTCAAAAGACATTCAGTGTTGAAACCTTAGCTGGTAGAATTGGGCTAAGAAAGAGCTTTGTAAAAGTCATGTGATAATCACTTAGTCACACACCTTCGAAAGTGTGTCAGACAGACATTAAAAGTTGATTATCTCTTGTGGGTAAAGTTGTACAACCTCTGCAGAGTTAAAATTGTTTTAACAGCCATGTCCGTGGTCATAGACGTGCTTGGGGATTTCACACGAGAGGTAGAGTTTCTTTACAAAATATGTTAGAGTGTGAATGAAAAGTTCACTTGATGAATATAATGTTCATTTGGTGCATGGGGAATTCACATTGATGGTTTGTGTTGGGAAGTGAATGGAGAGTTCACTGGTTGATTTCAAAGAAGCTCTTTACTTTATTTACTTATGGTCTTTTAAATTATGCAATACAATCTATTTATTGTATTTTTCATAAATGTTGCTTTCTGCAAAAGAACCATACAACTAACCTTTGTTCAAGCTCTGCATGAATATTATTTGCATACTGTTTCCCTACGACTTACTGAGTATTTTATGTGCTCTCGACTCAAATTCTGCTACTCAATTGCAGAATATCAAGCTGCTCAAGAGTTCTTCGCTCAGGAGTACCATGAAGGCTTTGCGGATTAGGATGTGTTATCCACTCGATTGCCTGTGGGCATGTTGATTGGCCTTTCCAAGTTTTCCCGTTCCGCTGCAAGAATTTATTTGTTTCTTTAGCCCTACGTGCAAGTTAAGTAAACATTGACCATAAGGTACAGTTATTATTATTATTTGTTATTTTGAGATCTTTTTAGTTAAATTGATAAATAGATGGTATTTCATCGATGTTTCTTGTGTGAACTAGCTACTGATCTGGGACTAGTTCAGAAAACACAGAAGGTTTTGAATGTGTAAATTCGCTCTGTTGATAAATCTGATGAGTTTTTTTTCCTACCTGCCGACACAAACTACAGAATAAGGATTGCATCTTTCATATTGAACAAAAGTTTACCTTTCATGTGACAAGGATGCTCCATTTGGTTGATGTCCCCCTTTGGCTTTCAGCTTAGCATAGCAAACTTTTTACAGTTCGTGTTTTAGGTATTGCACTAGATATATAGATATTTGATTCCCTCCGATCATCGGAAGTATCTGGCAAATTTCCTTCCCATCATCGGAAGTATTTGACAAATTCGATGCCTTTTTTCTTCTACTTAGTGTACCTCAGGTAGTGGTTATGTTATGGTAATCTAGCTCTATAAAGGCTGAATTGACCAAATATGCGCAAAGATGTTTACATTTGTACCCATAGCGTTACTAATAGGATTGTAATTGATAGTAGTCATCGAGATAGTAAATTCATTTCCTTCCGAGCACATTTTTTGTCCTAGGACATTGAAGGTCTGTTCAAATAACAAGTGAAGCTTCTTTCAGTTGTAGATATTGCAATGGTGTTATTTTTTTTCCATTACCAGCGGAAGAATAGATTTCATAATCGTCATGCCTCCTTACCGATGTAGCATACGGTATCCTCCTTACCACCTACTTCTTGCTGTCGCCGTCTCCTTCCACATGCTCCGAGCTAACCCTACTAGTTGCTTGGGCCATCAACCCATGTCTTCTCACCCATAAGGTCGTAACATTAGCATTTTGCGGCCCAACAAACCATCACTCATGGCCAATGTAGAGCAATAACAGTTGCGCCAATTGGCGTGGGTTGACTTCTAGTATATATGAAATGTAGGGATTTCAAAGGAATTGGGCTCTAGGTTGATACTTGGCATATAGTGATTTTGTTTAATAAAAAGTTAGTTTTTGCTTTATAAAAAAGGGGTTTTGAAAAGGTTGTAATTAACATAGTGTGTCATTAGAGATCATAAATAACCACATTACTAATTCATCAATTCGATAATAACTACTTATGCTTCAAGTTGGAATCACCCAGAAACATAGCTCCATATACCGGGAGCATGGTGTATTGACACTTAATAAAACTCTACATAGGATGCCCATCTTTACCCACACGATACCCGCAACTTGATCGACATTGGGATAACAAGGTAGTATTTCTGCCATGTTTTACTTATGTCTTCCCAGTAACTTTGTCATCCATAGCAACACTCGGGGACCGCATCATCAATCTTGTTGTCCGAAGCAACAAGGGAGCTACTATTTGAGACACCCGACAAGTGATCGTTAAGTCCACATCCGTCACACAGTTTCTAGGGAATACCCAAGGGCTCAAAGTGTGTCTAGTAATAAATCCTATTGCAATCATTCACTAGGCACGAGCATCATACTAACTAAGTCTGATGACTCGATCCCGTGGATGAGTGGCAACCATGTTTTTCTCATAGCACAAGTTGTTAATCCTTATATGCTTTGAACGAGGATCAACACTATCATCCTAGGCTCCAATATACCAAAATCGTACCAGCATTACACTGGACGGCGACGATCGCCGGGCTTTACCAATAGTATAAATAATATGTCAACCTATTGCTATGGTGTGCATAATATAGTATTAACCTAACATCTGGTGGATGTGGTATTGCAATCAAGGAGGGTTTTACCATTGGTATTAATAGGTCATGACCACTAATCAATTTATTATAAAAAATAATTTTACCAAATTAACTATGCATCCTATTAACTACAAAAATAGTACACATATAGTATATGGGATCAACATGATCAAGGATGTGACTACCCTTCTTGCTCAGAGTCGTCGTACCAACCAACGGGCTTTAGGTTTCAGACATCTCCTTTAGCTATGGAATCTTATTCTGCTTCTGATCCGACAATGACGTAGTCTAACACACAAAATGATATATCAAATAAACAATAAAAACAAATAAAATCAAGTAAAGTCAACAGAAATAGGTTTAATGAAATAATTTAGGAAATATCAAATAAAGATTCTCCCAAAAATCATGCAGAGTATCGACATGGGAGGGAAAATTTGGGTTTCCGTGAAACAGTGTCGAAATGGGGTGAGGTGGATATTTTTGGGACCAGTGGGGGATGAATAGTGCAAAACCGGTGGGAAACTGTGCAAAATCGGTTCGTCCAAATGGAGAACTGGTGAAAATCGACCATAACAGCTCTATTCTAGGGAGGTTGTCAATGGCGGCGGCGGTTCTTACGCTACACGCTGGTTTTGGCCAAACAGTCAGTGATTCCACCATCTACAGGGCACAAGGAAGCTATGGAACCGATTCATTTGTGCGGAGGATGTTGGAAATATGGACAATATTTTAAATCTAGATTTTATTATGAGGCAAAGATCATATAAAACTATATATGCATAAAGCAATACTAACAACAGGCAACTCATTGCACTTCTAAATATACACAATAATAGGATTATAAAAAATAGATTGGTCACACAACCAACTTACAGTCGAGCTTGACGAAGAACAGGAAGCAGCATAGACTCGAAGTAGTGCAGAACGTAGATGAAGTAGTGAAGCGAGCGATCGCGTAGATGCACTGCCCAGAAACGTTAATGTCACCCCGTGCAGGTGAACTCTGTGACAATGGTTCGGAGATACCCGCTCATCCTCCTTCCCGGTGCACGCCGAGGAGAAGGGATGGCATGGTTCGACAACACAACCCTTCAGCACAGTAGAATAGAGAGGAAGAAGAAGAAAAATGGAAGTTTTTCAAATCATATCAGGTCTGGACGTCTCCAGATCTTTTTAAGGTCCAAACAATTACTCTCTAGTAACTGCATAATAAAGCACATATTAAATCACTGGTAACTACTAATTTAAAACCAATTAATAGTAATTAAGCAGAGTTTATTGATCTTAATTACACACTAGTCTACAGCTTCAACTAGTGTATTTCGACCATATTATTTCAACCACACTGGTCTATGGATCTTACCACTATTTTTAACAATTGTGTTTCAACCACTTTATTTAGACCACAGTATTTCGACCACACTGGTCTATGGCTTCGACCATATTATTTCAACCACTGTGTTTTGATCACATTATTTCTATGTGTCGGTGTTTTAGAACTGATCTTACGTAAAGATTATTTGATTCGGGGGGTCTCCACAATTGATCACACAGGTTCGAAGATTTTTATACAGGTCCGGGCCTTCTCCAGTGAGAATAACAACCCTACTCCTGTGTTTATTTATTGGGTATCCTGATTACAATCAGTGGAAATACTTGCGCTAATACTGCTACTGATTGTCTCCCAAAAAGCCCTCTCCCTTTACCTCCAAAAGATACCTATTTATACTATGTTGTAGTGGCGGTTGTCGTTCCGGGTTAATAGGCGCTCATTATTACATAATAATGAGATTAATTACCAGAGTAGTAACCTCCCCACATCGCCCAATGGTTATCAATCAGAGGTAATGGAGAGTTATCTGTTGTTATTCCAGATAACTACGTATCTTGACTGCTCAGATCTCACAGTTAATAGGGCCTACTGACGAGTGGACCCAGTTAACTATGATGAAGTCGTGGCAGGACTGGTCGTAGTAGGACTTACGACCAGGGGGTAGTCGTAGAAAAGCTTACGACTGGACACTAGTTGTAGAAAGACTTACAACCGAAGGTAATCGTAGGAGAACCTACGATTATGGGGTAGTCGTAGAAAGACTTACGACTATGGGGTGGTCGTAGGAGAACTTACGACCACCTAGCTTACTTCTCCCTTACAGTAGTAAGGGGTATTCCATGTGACGTCATATTATACGATTAAGGAATAATAAAATGAGGATTACCAGATCCTCGTCATCTAGCCCCCTAGCTTCAAGTGAAAATAACTTACTTGGTTGAGGAATCGTAGATGATCCTATGGCCACTAGGAGGCTGTAGAAAAAATATTGAAGGAAAAACTCTTCAACATGTGTATCTCTCGACCAGAAATGTGCTTGGTCGAGGCAGTTTGTTAGAAATCTCACGATTATAAGGTAGTCGTAGAAAATCATACAATTTTAGAGTAATCGTGGCCTTATGATCGGAAGTAAGACTTTTCCGATCGGCATTTCTTTTGATCAGAAGGGTACTTGGTCAAGAATGTAATTTCACTTGAGGTGTGAAAAGAGCCTCGGTACTCTCGAACAGACAGATTAAAGATCTGTCCGTTAGAGCTATTCCCGAAGCGGTGGAAACCGTTGGGTTTCCACGGCGTTTTGTTCCAAGTGTACGGTTATAAAACGGACTGCGGAGGTAAACTTAGGGTTTTACCTTTTCTCCAATTCACCCTGACTGTTCGTCGTTTTCTCATCTCTTCCGCCATCGGTGACACTGTGTGCTTTCTTGAAGCTTTTCAACTCTTTCCTTCTTTGAGAGAAAATGGCTAGGACTGTCTCCGAGTGGGCTGAATCGGAAATGGACGACGCAAAGATGAAGGCCCTGGTCGCCGCCGAGAAAATCCCCGAGGGGTTACTCGTGAAGTGGATTGCGGCGAACGGGCAACACTGGCCGTCGGGGGAGGAAGGTCAAATCCCGCCTTCCAGCGCATTTATGAGTGTGGCCTCGATTGCCGCCACCCTTCCTCACCTCGCCGAGCATTTTGGGGTAGAACTAGTGAATCTTGGTCCTAATTCCATCACAATGTTGAGCGTATTTGTGTATTTGTGTGAGGCGTACCTGGGCATTCCGGCGGACCTCGAGCTTTTCCAGTATTACTATGGGATGGCTCGTCAACCCCGAATTGCTGGGAGTTGCGGTCTGAAGCTCCACACGGAAAGTCGAAGAAGTATATTAGATATTCACCCAGTCGTCATGGTCGGGATGGAAGAAGAAGTGGTTTTATTGGGAAGTCACCGATGAAGATAGCCTCTCGTTTATTGGAAATGCCGCAAAAGGGCTTCTTCCTGGGATTCGACTCCCAGTAACCTTGACCGGATCACCCCCTATATTCAAGCCATCAAAGACTTGAAGACAGGGGGCTTAACGGATGGCACGTGGTGAAGGATTTCATCACGCGCCGCATCAGCCCCTTGAAGAAACGAGTCCCTCCTATGTGGAGGTACTTGGGGAAAGAAGACCCGACCAGGGATTACAAGGATGGTAAGTGGAAAACTCACTTCTTGAATTCAACCTTGGCTAATCTCGATCTGGTCTATTGATCTTGCTGTTTGTGTGTACAGATCTTCCACAGGGGAGATTGACACTCGCGTCAGGCTCATCTGCGAGAAGAGTTCGTCCAGCGTAGCAGCTCCCCAAATTCTTGTGGTTTTGACCGCAGAAGAAAAGGTGGAGCGCCTAAAGGTAATAAAAAATGACTTCATCTTTAGACACCAATTGTCGTAAAATAATTTACGACCAAAGAATTTGTCATAGAAAGACTTACGACTTGCGAGCTGGTCGTAGAAGAACTTATGACCAGTTAGTGGTCGTCGAAAAACTTACGATCACTTTCTTTTTCCGTTTTTCACCAGAAAGAAGGCATAGAGGACCACCAAGACAACGAGGAAGTTGATTTGGTGGTTATTGGGGCGATAGCGCAGGCAGAGTCAGCAAAGTCCCCTCTAGCCAAAAAAACGTCGACTCGTAAAGGTCGGCAACAAAGGTGGCTCGAGCTCGACTCCTCCTGCTCCTTTTACTAAATTTGCTGCAGACTTGGCTGCAGCGAGGAAGAAAGCAGAGGAAGCCGCCTTTGCCCTCAAGCGCAAAGCCCCCAAGGTCAAGGTACCCTTCTATTACGACAACAAGTCTTTCGCTGTTTCTGCTTCTCGTGGCTTCATAAGGCAGCTAGAAAAGGAGAACTAGAAGAGATTCATGTCTTTTGTGAAGGAAATTGCTGCTCCAGTAGGATCTGAGGCCGAGGGGAGCAGCGCTATTAAGGTGGTCGAGGTAGATCTCGGCCACTCGGGGAGTCGGGAAGAGGAGACTCTCGTCCCCCCCATCGAATCTCGACCAACGATGGTCGAGAATAAGTCGAAGAAACCTTTCGTTGGGAAGGTTTCTCCCAAGTTTCGAGTTAGGTCCAGCGCGTAGAGGTATGTAAAAAACATAAGTGTGAGAACCGCATTTACTCTTTGTTTTTTACGAGTTGACTTACTTCTGCGTTTTGTGATCTTAGCCCAACGCCTTCAGCCCCCATAGATGCTTCTATGGAAAAGCCCGCTGTCACCTCTTCAGGTAGTGAAGGTGTGACTACGGCAGTAGCTGAAGCTCCAGCTACTATTCCCGCGGTGGAGGAGTCGTTGCTGCCGAAGTTGCTACGACCACCGAGGTTGTCGAAGTTGCTACGACCACCGAGGTTGTCGTAGGGATTGAAGAGGAGGCGAGAGAGGCCACGAGGGAAATACCGGAGGTCGGTGGTGGTGGGAGTTCCGACCACCTTGCCGGTAAGAAGGTTGTTGAGGACGTTCCTTCCGGCCCTATAGGTGGTGCTTCCTTCACCGAATCAGAGGAAGAAGAGTATTTTAACTTTTGCTCTGATTTCTTTGGTCCCGCTTCTATCATAGGATCTTCTGTCTACCAATCCGCGACCGGGTTCCTCACCCCAGCAGCATTCCCAATTACGGGGATGTCTTCGATAACGAACGTCTCGAAGGGGTTTGGTGAAAACGAGTCGAGGAGATGGACGGGTTGAAGGATCCGTCACGGATAGTCTCCATGTTTGCTTGGTCAAACATGAATGTAAGTATTCATCGATACTCATGTATGTTTTTATCCCTGTATCTTATCGTTTTTCTCCCTTACAGAGAGCCGTAGACAAGTTGCTACGATTTGCGAGTATAATCGGCAACTTGTCAAGTTACGACAAGAGAAGGCAGTGCTCTGCGAGCAAGCAGAGAGGTGATGAGTGACCGATTCCCGTAATCGTTTTACATACTGATTACTTACTCAGTACTCGTAGAAGATTGTCACAGAAAACTTACGACTTGGTACTAGTCATAGAAGAACTTACGACCAAGGGGTAATCGTAGAAAAACTTACGATTATCCATCAGTCGTAGAAATACTTACGACTACCCGTCTGTGTATTCATGTCTTTCTTTAACCTTTCAGGTTCAAGAGTGACGAAAAGATCTTAGCTGATTCACTTGAGTTCGAGAAAGCCGAGATGAAAAAGCTAAGGGATAAGGCCACCGATGTAACATCACAATTTTGGGCTTGTGTTTCAAATGTAAGAAAATGAGTAGAAATTAAAAAACTTTTTCTTACATCTTGTATTTCCTGTTTGTACTGAACAAGTATTGTACAAGAAGTTATGGAAATACAAAGTCACAAGTCTTTTGATCCAAATCTTGAGCTTTCAAAAACAATCTTGTCAAACCTCTTGATCATCTCCTGGAAATATTTTTCCTGAGTTCTTGGGTTGAGGTGTAGCCCCTCTGAAAAATTTCACAATTTTTAGAAATTGTCTGAATATTTTGGAGGTCAGTCAAACCTGTTCAAATTCTGGTCAAACCTTGGACCAGCACATTGTGGAATTTTGGGAGGAAAATGTATAGCACAAAAACCTCTGCAAAATTTACACAAGGTCAATAACTCAGTTAGCAAGCTCCTGTAAACTTTTCAGAATTTTTTGAGTTATTCTGCTACCTCAAATAAATCCTCTAAGTCTCAGTTCATATTTAAAACCCTAAACTGGGTGCACTGTTTCTGTCCGAGTCGACTGCTCGATGTTAATTGATCCGGTCGGATCAACTAATCGCACCGACCCTCGTTATAAGCCCCCATCCATTTTCAACCATTGGATCATGATCCAACCGTCCAGTTTGTGGGTGGCATTCGGACTGTCCAACAGGGACCTTCAATCGTGGCCGTTCAATTTGAATTTAAGGGCTTAGGATCTTCTCTGTTGTTTTAAAAGCACTAGGGCTTTGTGATCTCTGTCATCCGTGATAAATCCAACGGCCGACAATCACCCAAGTATATCCTCCGTCGCCTTCTACCTCGCGCTGCACTTCAACGAGAGGAGGTATGGCTGCCACCTCGGCGCTCGTTAGCGTCTCGCTGGTAGGGACAGTAGCGGCGTGGCAGTGCTTTCGGCTCAAAGCCGTGTCTCGCGCTGTTTCGCCATTCCTAGCCCTGTCGCGGTCTTGAGTCGCCATAGCTCGTCTCGGGCCCCCCTTCCCTTGTGCCATTGCTCACTGATCCCTTAATGCCCCGGAGGACCTCCTTTGGACCTCTTCCACTCACAAACACCTCCAGCTCATTTGTGTTGTGGTTGAGTCCAACCACAGCGAGCACTCCTCGATGCCTTGAGTGCTCCTTCGGTGATTGGGTGCTCCAGTGATTCTAATCCGAACATTTTCCTATCCCTTGGAGCCCTCGTGCCTCCGGTCGATTCCCCTAACTTGATTTTGGTTTCCCTTCACAGGAACTCCTTAATTTCAAGTTTGGAATCTTGGCGGCAGAGAGAGGGTTTCATCGTCTCCAACTCCGGTGAGTATCTCCATCCTAATACCTTGGTCCTGATCCACCTTTGGACCATCGCGATCCTATCCTCATCATTCTTTTATCTCTGCGACCTCGAGCACCTTGTCGGTATCGTCTTCTCCGCCTCCGGCAAACTGCTCCGCCGATAGCTTTTCTCCGACCTCCTCTGAACCTCCTCGATGTCCTGGTGAGTTCTCTTTGTCCCCTTAGTGCTTAAGGACCAGCTAGTTTAGCTCAGGGTGAAGCTTTTCATTGTTTTCGGATTTTGCCGAAAACCACCTCCGCCTCTCCTCTCCGCCGCGCATTCTAAGCCCGCCGCGTTGAGAATGGTACCCTTAGGTCCGCAATAGTATTGTGTATGTTCTGGTTTATTTGGCTTGCGCCGCCGTCGTTTAGATCGCCGGCGACGAGCCGGGGACCTTGACGTCGTGTTACGCACTTTGTCGCGAAATCGACAAGTCCTCGGACCTCCCAGGGTAAATCATAGCCGCCTAAGACCACCCCAGATAAGATCGAGCCGTAAGATATTTTTCAAAGGCTTAGTCCTAGGACCTCCCTAGATGTAATCATAGCCGCTTAGATCACCTCCAAATTAGATCTGCATCGCAGAGGGCTTTCAGTGTAATTTCTAAGTCCCAAGACCTCCTAGAGTAATCTCTACGTTAAAGACCTCCTCGATTAGCTCTTGGTCGAGGATCCTCTCTGTTAAAATCTAGCGCCAGACCTCTCCTTTTGTTTTGATCCTAGCCGCCCAGACCACCACCGGTTAAATCTCGGCCGATAGGACCACTCGCGCAAAAAGACCTCTCCATGGTCATTTTGCAAAGACCACCCTAGACCACCTCGGGTCCTCTTGGTAAAAGCCACCGGTCGCTTACAAAGAAAACCCCGCCAGACCTCTTAGGCGCAATCCTAGCCGCTCACGACCTCCCCGATTTAGATCTCGAGCGTTAGATCCCTTTGTAAAACTCTTAGCCTTCTGACCTCCCCGCGCCGATCCGGACCGCTCAGACCTCCCTAGGTCTAATCTGAGCCGTCCAGATCTCCTCCGATTAAAACACTATCGCTTAGGACCTCCCCGAGTAGGTCGTGGCCATCCAAGACCTCCTCGTGTTGATCCCAGCCGATCAAGACCTCCCTCTAGAGATCTTGGCCGTCTAGGACCTCATCCTTTAGATCCGTAGCTTTAGGACCTCCTCCTCTGGTCTAAACCGTTGGATTGAGATCTAACGGGCTAGACCTCCTTCCTCAGGTTTAAAGCCTTAGGACCTCCCCTAGTGCTCGGGACCGCCAGATCTCGATCTGACGGTCACGACCTCCGTTAGGCGCGAGGACCTCCTTTGCGTGCGTTGTGCATGCACTGGTCGTGGCCGTTGGATCAGATCTCAACGGTCCAGACCTCCCCAGTGCGGGAGGAGGTCTTTTGTGCGCTATGCTTCGAGGTCCGTGGTCGTGCAATAAAGGATCGACGGCCCACGACCTCTCCTTTGTCTTCCAGTTCATTTGGACCTCCCGAGAGCTCAAATTTTCTAAGTCTTTTATTGTTTCAAATTTCAAAAGTGCATAGCTTTGTCATTTTAACTCCTTTTTGAATGATTCCAGTTGATGTAGCTTTGTTATAGTGTGAACTTTAATCTGAGAATGAATTTAGACACTGTTATGTAGCAGAAAATGATAGAAACTGCATGATCTTGTTTTAGTGAAAATAGTGGCTTAGAAATTCATTGAAAATTTGTTAAATGCATAACTTATTCTCTGTAATCCCAAACTGAGCAAACTAAGTTTTGTTAAAACCCACTAGGAATGTACTGTAATATATAATAGGTCTTCATATGATCCTTGCCACTGAAATTAATGATTCACTAGTTTTAGAACTTAGAAAAATCATAACTAATTCATTTCAACTCCAAATTGTGCAAACTCAGTTTTGCTGCTGTTAGGATAACCATGTCTACCTACCATAAAAATTTCAAATTTCAAATCATTCTAGAAATTTTCGCCATGAACAGTAACCGAAATCAATTTAATTATGATTTTTCAGGCTGAGAGAAATTGTTTAGGGCATAACTTTTTCATGCTAAGTCCAAATGAAGTGATTCTTATTTCTAAAATTGTGTAAAATCAACCTCTAGCTGCTGTAGAAATTTCATTGGATTTGGATGTTCTTTTCTGTTGAGTTCCTTTTGGTGTTCTTCGTTCTTATCGGTTTTTATCACCTTTTCGCGTTAGGTTCCGAAGAATTTATTGAACCTGAGCACTCCCCTCTGCAGCAGGAACAAATCCAGCAAGGCAAGTAGTTTGATCATGTTAATCCCAGTATTTTAAGTATTTATGTTGATTACAACTTCTATGTATGCATTGCTACTTTGTGTTAAACTATTGTCGTTAGTTGGCCTAGTAGATGCATTTCCTTAGCAAATGATTATCCTCTACTACCGTGAGCCTAGGTTATTGCTGTGATTTAGAGTTCGTGGATGAGCTCTTGTCACTTAGTAGTTTGCGAATTAATTGCTTAGCCATGCTTAGCTTCGGTAGAAATGGGCGGTTATCGACTTGTCGATAACCTTGATCACATAAAACTTATTATGAATTATGATTTCAGCCTTGTGCCATGTCTACTTTTGAAAACTAAAGCTGAAAAACAAAATGATTTAGACTTGGGCACAATGGTAAGCTGGTGTGATTTTCGGGTGTGACTGGAATGGTGTCCGAGTCAATTAAGGACCGAACATCTTGTGAGTACCTGTTATCCAGGCAATTTGTGCGTGCTAACCACACTAGAGGGTATGGGACCTCTCTTGACTTAGTACTTTGGCGTGTATTGGCTTCGGGTCGCAGGGAGCCGCAGGAGGGATGGTCTTTGGGAGCATTGTAGTGTCCAAAGGCTTCCCGTGATGGTGGTTGTCTTTCGCTTGCAATGTAAGCGTATGTATTCCGATCCATACGAGCGGCTCGTGGTCAATGCACAATATTGGAAAGCGTCTCGAAGGACTTAGTCGGCCGGCATACCTTCGGTAGTGTGCTTTTGGCTTAAAGGCGGTGTGAAGTGTGGGTACATTGGTACACCCCTGCAGGGTTAAAACTATTCGAATAGCCTCGTCCTAGGTTATGGACACGCTTGGGTAAGCTTTCAAGAGTTAGACTACAACCTTTTAATTAAAACTTGATGGGTGGTACGAATCGGGGATTCGTGCTATGTTGTGATGGCTTTTGGGATAGTCACTTCTAGGTGGTTACTTGTATTTATCATTATTTTTCGCTGTTACTTTCAACATTAAAATTTATTTGTAAACTTGCTTCCAAATGTATTACATTATTGCAAATAAAGTTGGTTTTGTGCAAAATGAGACATATAACCTCCACTTAAATGAGCATGCATGTAGTTTATGAACAGGTCTGCTATTCCACACGTCAGTCTTGCTAGTACCGTTGTGTACTCAGTTATCTTGCTTAAATGTATTTGTTGCAGAGAAAGAGGGTGAGCTCGATGGGCCTCACTTTTGTGAGCTGTGTTGTGGTAGCTTGCGGGGCGACTAGCTTGGCGGCCCGGTCGGTTGCCTTGTGGGTTGTGTGGCTAACCGGTCGACTTTTGTTCTAGCCATCTTATGGCGCTTTTGCTTCCGCTGTCGTTCTTGTATATTGTGTTATTTGGCCGGTCGGCTCTTTTGTAATAACTTACCTTATCTATATCCTTTACTAGACTTGTTAATGTTTGTTGTATGGAAATGATGTGTAATTTTGTGATGATGTGCATGTGCTGCAATTCTGGGAAGCATATGTCCATCGAGGCTTAGAATGTTTAATTAGTAATGCTAGAACCATTTGGAGGTTAAGTGTTACTAGTTAAATATTTCTGTCCTCACAAAGTTGGTATCGAGCCATCTTCGACCGTAGAAACCCTAGCTTGGTCGCTCTAGGGTATTTTGAAAACTTACTTTCAAATAGTTTATAAAAACTTAAGTAAGTTCTCGATTTTACTCCTTATCTATCTTAGCTTGCTCATCTCACCTTATTCTTGGTTAAATTTGGAAAATTGTTTTCCCTCTCATCTTCTTTCGAAGATAGTTGTTAAATCAATTAAATTGGTTTTGGGAGAACCATGAGTGTTGTCATTAAAAGGTTGGTTGTCCATTAGTGAAATTGGAAGATGCTGGAAGTGAAGATTTCGGCCAGGAGAGGGAGGACAAAATCTGGACAGCAAGCAAAAATTTCAGGGCAGCTAGTTATTAATAGTATATAGTGCTGAAAATGAGAGGTTAATACCATTAAAACTTGTGGGAAATGAAAGGGTAAGAAGTGATATGAATTAGCTAAGTATCTAACCTTTCCTTAGGTGATTTTGCCTTGCTTCTAGCTGGTCAAACTAAGTGATGATTTCTGAAAATTTACTTTCCTAAACTGATTGCTCGTTCTTCCATACGAGTAAGTCATACCGGGGAGTTGATTCTGTAAAGTGAGATCTTGCGTTGATTTTATGCTGGTTTTTAAGCTTCTGGAGTTCATTTGGTAGAGATGGTATTTGTTTTCCTTGCCTTTAGTTTTCGGGTTTGTCCCTTATCCATCTTAGTATTCATCCCCACCCCAAACTTTCGGCAAAGCTCCCTAGTCTTTGGCTTCTCTTTCGCGTCTTTTCAGCTTCTAGTTTTTCGGGTTGCGCTGCTAACCCATCTCTTCATACCAGATAACGGATAGTCCAAAGAATGACTAGGTCGACAAGTGGAGGAGATGGAGATCTCCCTGTCTCCAGATTTTCGAACAAAACTCCAAGGCGCCTCCACCCAGGCGATTGTGATGGAGTCTGTTCCCATTGCCCCGAGGAACGGCAACTACCTCCTCCCTGCTGTGACCTTGGTAAGGAGAGCCACATCGCCAAAGATTGTCAACTGGGGCAGGTTAAGGTCTGCCAGTGCTGTGGTGAGGAAGGACACTATGGCAGCGAGTGTACCATAGCTTGCCCAAATTGTGATGAAGACTACCTACCCGGGAACTGTCCGACTACCAAAGTCACTTGTTTTCTCTGCGAGGGAAGCACTCACTATCCCAAAGAGTGTAGCATGAACTTGGTGATCGCCAGGTCCTTAGAGCTACAACGACTGTTTCTTCGGTCGTCCGTAGGCACCGCGACCACCAATGCATCCAAATCAGAGAAGTTCCTGGATGATCTATCTGAGGAACTGCGGGACAAATTACCAGTTTATACCTTCCCCAACTTTCAGATTGTGGTCGAAAATCCCATTGTTGCTGGGGCCAGAAAGGGAAAGCCAAAGGATCGTCGCAAGCGTCAACGGATAGCTGATGTCACTTGTTTCTTCTGCAACAACAAGGGTCACTATGCGCATAATTGTCCTAAGGAGAGTGTGGCCACCCCTCATCCTCTGCAGGCCGTGCCCCAATCTCGTGCACCTGCGAGTCAGCAGAGCGGCCTCCGCAATCTAGCCGAAGTCACTTGTTTCCTCTGCAAACTCAAGGGCCATTATGCTAATAATTGTCCTAAGAGGCTGGCAGCAACCTCTCGTTTCTTTTCGCGGCCCGTGATTCGATCACATGCCCCTGCGAAACATCGTGACCTGAGGGTTGTTCGTACTAAAGTCAACCCCATCTCAGCTGGGAAAGCTCAGGAGGTACCCGACGCCGTGTTAGGTGTGCTTCTTGTTACCTCTTGCCCCGATACTATTTTAGTCAATTCAGGAGTATCTCATTTCCTTGTATCTCCATCTTTTGCTGCTCTTGGTGGCCTTCATTTTGATCTTTTATCTGAAGCCCGGTACCATCCCAGTTTCAAAAAAAAATACTAGGAAGCTCCTTCAGTGGGTAGGACCACATGCAGAGAGGAGAGACTTCGACTAGTTGTTGTGTCCTTTCTCCGACCAGTGTAAAGAGGAAATGAGCGTATGAAGAATGGTCAAAAATAAAAGCAAAATTCATAGAAAGACAATAAAGATAGAAAGAACCAGATACTTTATTGTCGTAGAAGTTTGTTACACGTAGAATTTGCGCAACTGGTCAATGTTCCAAGAGTTTGAGAGAACGCGCCATCTTCCATTGCAAGTCGTACCGATCCTGGACGCGTAACTTCGACCACCGTGTAAGGACCTTCCCATTTGGGGGAAAGTTTGTTCCGATTAGACTCGGATTGGATAAGCCTCAATACCAAGTCACCTACAGCAAGGCTAAGAGGTTGGACCTTACGATCGTAGTATCTGCGCAGGGCTTGTTGGTAGACTGTTGAATGGATTAGAGCCTGGTTCCTCTTTTCCTCGAGCAGGTTGATGTCATCCGCTCGAAGCTGTTCTTGGACGGAATCGTTGAAATTTTCGACTCGCGTGGACCTGATCTTTCGTTCTGGCGGAAGCATGTTTCTGCGCCAAAGACTAGAAAGAAAGGTGTTTCTCCTATAGCTCGGCTGGCTGTCGTACGAATTGCCCATAATACTAAAGGTAATTCCTGTACCCAAGCCCCCGAGTGTTTGACAAGCTGATCGAAGACTCGGGTTTTAATTCCCTTCATTATCTGGTCATTCGCTCTTTCGACTGCCCTGTTGCTTTGCGGGTGGGCAACAGAAGCGTAACACAACCGAGTTCCCAACTCGTCGCAAAATTCCTGAAATTTTGTGCTCAAAAATTGTTTGCCATTGTCTGTGATGATTCGACTTGGTACTCCAAATCGAGTTATCACGCATCTCATCATGAACCGTTTTGCTGCTTCCGTTGTTATCCCAGTCGCAGGCTCTACTTCTATCCATTTTGTGAACGTGTCAATAGCCACAAAAATGAATTTGAATCCACCTGGAGCTCTGGGTAACGGTCCTAGGATATCAAGACCCCAGGTTGCAAAAGACCAAGATAAAGGAATTATTTGCAATGCCTAAGCCGGTTGGTGTATTTGCTGCTATGAAACTGGCATTATACACACTTTTTGACCAATTCCTTCGCATCGTAGAGGGACGCTGGCCAATAAAAACCTTGTCGAAAGGCTTTACCGACCAGAGTTCTGTAAGAAGCATGAGTTCCACATATGCCTCCGTGTATGTCGTGAAGGAGTTTTAATCCTTCATTCTGTGGAATACATCGCATGAGTACCCCTTGAGTTCCTCTTTTATAAAGGACACCTTCGACCAAAGTATACATTTTGGCATTTCGGGATAATCGATCTGCTTCGAGATCCTTGTCGGGTATGGAACCCGTCTGAAGATACTTGTAGATAGGAGTCATCCAGGTATCCTCATACTCTAGAGAGGTTGTTTCTATAGGAGGCGTCTCCAGTTCTTCAACTAGAGACGGCTTCTGAAGTTGGTACTGAGGATCGGGAGGAAGCTAGACGAGTCAGTTGGTCTGCGAGGAAATTATCCTTTCGAGGGATAAATTGTACCTCAAAGCCCAGAAAGTGCTTTTCTAACTTTTGAACTTCCGATAAGTACCGGGACATAGTTGGATTAGAGCACTGGTACTCTTTTCCGACTTGATTCACGACTAGTTAAGAGTCTCCTCTCACGAGTAGTCGTCGAATCGAGAGCGCTTTTGCGGCTCGTATACCAGCTTGCAAACCTTCATATTCTGCCACGTTATTAGTGGCCTGAAAGTTTAATTGTATGGCATACTTTAAGGTCTCTCCGGTAGGAGATTCCAGGACCACCCTAGCCCCTGAGCCACTTATCGTAAGTGACCCGTCAAAGTATATCATCCACTGGTCGTGGGAATCGTACTGAGGATCCTGAACAGGTTCAGGATTTGTCCATTCGGCGACAAAGTCTGCCAAGATCTGGGATTTAATGGTCGTTCGGGACACGAAATGGATGTCGAACTCCCCAAGTTCGACTGACCATTTTGCCATGTGTCCCGCTGTTTCCCTATTCTGAAGGATCACTCCCAAGGGAAACTCAGACGGCACAGCTAGTTTGTGAGTCTGTGATGTGATTGAGTCGTTTGCTGCTTTTTACGACTAGATCATCAATGTAGGCTTCCAGGTTTCGGCCTAGTTGAGGAGCAAAAGTCGTTTGCATCAAACGCTGAAAAGAAGCCCCAGCATTTTTTAAACCGAATGGCATTTTGACATAGCAAAATATTCCAAACGGTGTAATGAATGCGGTCTTCTCTTCATCTTCTCGACACATATCGATCTGGTGGTAACCAGAGTATGCATCTAGAAAACTCAACATTTCACATCCTACGGTAGAGTCAACCAGCTGATCGATGTGAGGTAAAGGGAAATCATCTTTTGGACAAGTTTTATTAAGATCAGTAAAGTCTACGCACATACGCCATTTTCCGTTCGACTTTCTAACCATTACAGGATTGGCCAACCACTCTGGGTGGTTGACTTCTCTTATGAAGCCTGCTTTAAGCAACTTGTCCAATTCTGACCTAATATCATCTCGTCGATCATGGGCAAATTTCCGTAACTTCTGTTTTACGGGTAATTTATCAAGCCGTAAGGTTAGCCTGTGCTCGATCACTTCCCTGGGGACTCCGGGCATGTCGGATGCTTGCCACGCGAAGACATCTGCGTTTGCTCAGAGGAAAGTGATGAGGGCGTCTTCCTATTTGGGGTCGGAAGAATCCCCAATGCGAACAGTCTTCGAGGGCTCCTCCGCGTCCAGAGGAAGCTCTTTGACCTGGTCGTTCGGCTTTGGTGCAGCTTTAGGCTTGACTTACTAGTCGAATACTGACTTTCATCTCAAGTTGGTAGTTGTCCAACCATCTCGAGGGAGCGACGGTCGCAGGAGTGCTCCATCTTCTTGTCACAATATATCGTGATTACTCCTTTGGTACCTAGCATCTTAAGACATTGATACCCATAATGAGTAGCTATTAAGCATTTTGCCAAAGTAGGTCGTCCGAGTGTGGCATTATATGCCGTATCGAAATCAACCACGTCAAAGGAGATCATCTCTGTCCTGAAATTGCTTGGTGAGCCAAACGTTAAAGGAAGAGAAACTTGGCCAATTGGTTTGCCCGAAGACCCCGGTACGATTCCATGGAATGAATATCGTACCGGCCTTACCTTTGTCCTGGGTACCTGCATCTCGTCCAGGGTACTCGTAAACAGTATGTTTAACGAGCTTCCACCATCAACTAAAACTCGATTCACTCGATAATTGTTGATGGTGGGTTCGACCACGATTGGGAACCGACCAGGTCTAGTCGAAGGGATCGGGCAATCACCTTTCTCAAAAGTAAGGGTGATTTCGACCACTTCGGTAATTTATTAACGAGAGGTGAGTCGATTGTATTTACCTCGCGCTCGACAGCTTTTAGCTATCTCCATGACTCATATGCCGATGATCCTCCATAGATGTGATCAATGGTGTGTTGCGGATCTTGGAACGGCATCTCCTCCTCATCATCCGATTCCTTCCGTCCACTTGTTTGGCCTACCTGTTCAAGAGTAGGAAGTGGCCCCTTGCCAGAGTAATAGTCTTCGAATTTTCGTAGAAAAACTCGGCAGTTACGAAGGCCATTCCCTTCTTTTTTGTGAAAAGGACACCACTTGGGTTTGTTGTTCCTCCGATCTTGGCGCTTACCTTTACCTCGATCGGGATTCTGCTTGGGGTTGCGCGGCTCCTTGTCGCTTACGGCCAGGACCTCCTTAGAACCGATAGCAGGAGATTTGTATCTCTTTGCCTTGTTCTTGGACTTCCTAGCATTTTTATATTTTTTCTTACCACTTTCGCTTGCCTCCTGATGGATATTATCTTCACGATCGATAGTGTTGTTCCACTCGACTGTTTCAGCAGCAGTCGCGTATCTATCAGCCATCTCGAAGACTTCAGCGACGGTGGCAGGAGGATGTAAAGCGATGTCCTCTGTTATCCTTCTACTGCGGACTCCCTGCTTGAAAGCCCTGATCACGGATGAGTCAGAAACTTCCGAATAGAATTTCAACCCGATCAAGCTCCGATGAATTGGCATAGAGTTTCATGATCGCTCGTCTTATCCGTGCAAAGTCATCCTCCTTTCGGGCGGTTGTAAGTGCCCGAAGTTTGCCGACAAAGGTCGCAGAGGTATCGCCACGAGTAGATCGATTCGAATGGTGGTTCAAAAGCCATGATCGAGCCGATCCTTCGAGTCTGATAAAGGTAATTTGCCATGACATGCTCTCCTCCTCCCGCCGCTCGGATAGGCGTAGTGTAGATCCGAGGAATTCAATGGGATTTTGGGTTCCATCGAATTTCTCCATGTTCGCTGGTCGAAAACGAAGCGGCCAGCGAACTACTCGAAGGTCGGGTGAAAACGCCCAACACCCCGAGATGACTTCTTGCCTCCTTCTTTGCAAAAAAGAAGAGTTAACGTCACCGGGTGATCATACTCGTATTCCGTTTGCCGCCGCGCATTTCATCCCTGAAGTGGTGAAAGATCACCTCTCCTGGGAGCTTGTTGGTCTCTAGATGACCAACGAGCCTTCCTCAGATCGGGAGAATGACGTGAGCGAGGGTCATGTCGTCTCCCATGTGACGAGTTATCGGAACGGCTGGTAGAAGATGGAGTCGTACTACTACGACTCCCTAGTTGTTGTTGACGAAGACGCTCGAGTTTCGTCATCGTGTTATGAAGCCTTTGTGCAATCTCTTCTACAAAGAGATCGTACCCCAGTGCTCGAGCGAGCTCTTGGGTCGGATTTTCCAGCAAGTCGTTGATGTGCTGGAGCTCTTGAGCTTCCTCCGACTAGAAATAAGCGCGCTCGGAAAGGTTTTTCTGAGCCGCTATTTTCCTCCGTCGGATTGTCTCAGAATAGCCTACATCAGACCCCTGAGTTGGTTTTAATGGAGTACGAGAATGTTGAGGATGTCCCGTATGTTCATTAAAGTGTTCGTCTCGTTCGCCAGCGGTGGTATCCTTGCCATTGCCACGAGGGGGTGTAGAGTGTGCCCATCGGGAAGCATCGTCAATCCTTCCTCTGGGAGAATGATTCTTATCAGGGGGAATGACGAAGACCTCCCGTGGATGACCTCCACTTGCGCTCGAGGCCTCCTCGCTTGAGGAGTAGTCGAGCGACACCATCTGGCGACTTGGAGTAAACCCCTCCAGGTAGGGGAACTCCGGGTTATAACTATCTCCATCTGCAGGTGTGTCCTGCGTCGGGATGGTTGGACTTGGAGGAACAGCGTGCTCGATCCTCTTCTCTGCGGAATTACCCGAAGAAAGAGGACCATCAGATGTCGATGGAGCTTCGGAATGATGGCTTCCATAACCTGTCTCACCAAGTCGTACTGCTTTAGGGGGACTCGAACACTTGAAGAAAAGACTCTCGTCGTGTTGCGAATCTGTCCTGGGGCAGCCCTGTTGGTGGTCGTGTTGACCCTTACCCCCTGAGGAAGCTAGTTCTCAGCTGGGCGTACTGTTGTGGGGGATGAGGATCCCTCCTGGACTCTGGCGGTGATGCAGTCTCCGAGATCTGATAGAAGACTCCAGAGGCGGCAATACCGTCAAATGATTCGATATTCGGCTCGTAGTCAAAGCCGACATCCATGTCGATGTCTGCGTAATCGGCCAAGTCGAACCAATTCTCCTCGTTCCATTCTCATGCCATGGTAGCATCAAAGAGAAAAGAAAGAACTGTTGACAAGGAATTACCAAAAGATCCCCCACGGATAGCGCCAACTGTCGGTGTTTTAGAACCGATCTTACGTAAAGATTATTTGATTCGGGGGGTCTCCACAATTGATCACGCAGACAAAAGAGACACGGGGATTTTTATACAGGTTCAGGCCTTCTCCAGTGAGAATAACAACCCTACTCCTGTGTGTATTGTATTAGGTATCCTGATTACAATCAGTGGAAAGACTTGCGTTAATACAGCTACTGATTGTCTCCCAAAAAGCCCTCTCCCTTTACCTCCAAAACATACCTATTTATACAATGTTGTAGTGGCGGTTGTCATTCCGGGTTAATAAGCGCTCATTATTATGTAATAATAAGAGTAATTACCGGAGTAGTAACCTACCCACGTCGCCCAACGGTTATCAATCAGAGGTAATGAAGAGTTATCTGTAGTTATTCCAAATATAACTACGTATCTTGACTGCTCAGATCTCACAGTTAATAGGGCCTACTGACGAGTGGACCCAGTTAACTATGATGAAGTCGTGGCAGGACTGGTCATAGCAGGACTTACGACCAGGGGGTAGTCGTAGAAAAGCTTACGACTAGATACTGGTCGTAGAAAGACTTACAACCGAAGGTAATCGTAGGAGAACCTACGATTATGGGGTAGTCGTAGAAAGACTTACAACTAGGGGTGGTTGTAGGAGAACTTACGACCACCTGGCTCACTTCTCTCTTACAGCAGTAAGGGGTATTCCATGTGACGTTATATTATACGATTAAGGAATAATAAAATGAGGATTACCAGATCCTCGCCACTATGGTTTCGACCAAACTAATCTATGGCTTCGACCATATTATTTAGAGAGAGAAATGCACAGTTAGCAAAAGAAAGGTTGACTAGGTTTACTACACATTCACAGTCGCGCGTCGTAAGTCACAAGTCAGATGATTGCCACACGAATATACGCACACGCGTGCGTACATACGTGTGTGTGACTTTAGCTATAGTCCTACTCATGTCACCCCATGTCATGTTTTACATGTTTCAAGGGGTGGAAGGAACTTCACCTTATAAATTGCTCTCACATAACTTAACTAGGCAATAGGGGACTAAACCATGTATGCTTTGGAATTTCAGGAATGAAAAGGACTTTACACTTATAGGCCCAATTCTAACAGAGGATATGCAGAGGGGGCTGGCGGCGGTACTTGTTGTGTTAGGTTACTTTGACAACACTCCCAATTCAAAGATATTAGGTTATAGTCTTTCTTGTTTGGTGTATTTTCTAGAACTTGACAACAGACATAAATGCTAACGATGATCTAATAATTCTCATTTTATTATTTATCTATAATTCTTATTATGGATAAATATATCGTCATACGGTTCTTAAGTATACCCCTTATAATCATAAGGGGGGAAGCCAACTAGGTGGTCGTAAGTCCTCCTACGACCACCCCCATAGTCGTAAGTATTTCTACGACTACCTCATGATCGTAAGTTCTTCTACGATCATACCTGGTCGTAAGTTATTCTACGACCAATACCCAGTCATAAGTTCTTCTACGACTACCCCCTGGTCGTAAGTTATTCTACGACCAGCTCAGCTACGATCACCCCGTAATCAATAGAGCCTACAGACAAGTGGGCCCAATTGATCAGGGGATCTAAGCAGTCATTGTATGCTATTATTCCCTGGAATAACTACACGTAATGCACCATTATCTCTAACAAGTAACTGCCAGGCGACGTGGAGGGGTTACTACTCCGGTGATTACTACCATTAATACTCCCGTTATATGAAATAATGAGGCGCCTCTTGACCTGGAGGAATGACTACGTCTCCACACACTATTTAAAGGTTTCAGTCAGAGATGATAAAGGGGGACAACACGCAATCAGGAGGAGCATTAGCATTAGACTTTACCTTGATTGTAACCAGCATACACAATACAATACACACAGGAGTAGAGTTGTTATTCTCTTCGGAGAAGGCCTGAACCTGTATAAAAATCCCAGTGTCGTTCTATCTATGTGATTAATTGTGGAGACCCTCGAATCAAATAATCTTTACGTAAGATCGGTTCTAAAACACTGACAAATGCATTTTCAGCTAGACATGTAGCGGTTTTCTAGGATACCACTTAAGTTGCCCAGTTTACTGATTGCATGCATTTTATCTGATTTTAATTGAATAGAAGAGATGATGTATCATAATGTTTTTAGTTATCCAAAGGTGGTTGCAATGTAGATCCAACTTGCTTGAGGTGTTCCCTACTGAGGTCTATGTGTGTGTGGCTATATTTTGTTTTATGCATCAATTCAGAGATCTAATTTGGCTTGGCAGGTCCAACATGTAGTTATGTGGCAGTAATAACTTTGGGGTACCTTTGTTTTAGGAAGCCAAGTTACACTCATGGTTTATGTAAGATGGTGTTGTAATTTTTTGTTAAATTGGATGGATTGCAAGTTTCTGCCTAATTGCCCGACAACTGTCGAATGTTAGTTTAGCGGTTGTAGTTAGTGGGTAAT
The DNA here is from genome assembly GCA_036346255.1 of Ampelocalamus luodianensis. NCBI lineage: Eukaryota > Viridiplantae > Streptophyta > Magnoliopsida > Poales > Poaceae > Ampelocalamus > Ampelocalamus luodianensis. Next base: position 76,899,546 of record CM070622.1, on the reverse strand, counting down.
GCATAGCTCCTTAATTGTTCTTTTCTTGCCGTTTTGTCTTCCTATTGTGTCTTCTATATGCTAGCTGTGATTGTCATATGTTTACTTTAGTAGTTCCCAGCAAGTGTTGCTGCCTTATCAATTCCCAATGTTAGATATTGACATGGAGTGTTGAGCATGTTGCATTCAACTATCTTATATGTTACCAACATACATAATTGATCTTTTGATTGTGATGATAATTTTCTGTGGGAGACTGGGAACTCTAGATGCACATGTCCATAAAGCTTCATGAATTGTAGTGTCGAAACATATTATTTTAACGAAATATTCATTTGACTTTCATTTGTATGCTTCATATGATGAGTATACATTACCTAAAATTATTTAGTGCAAATTATATATTCCCTTGCAACATACGTGCGCGTGCGCCCTACTTGTCTACCTAATTTTAAACCTAGTTTGGTGGCGGAGAGAGCTAGTGACCTTAAATGCAAAGGATACAAATCAAGCAGCGTGCACAGTTTGTTGGGCAGTGTAACGTATCGTTTGTCCAGAGTTCTTGAAGTTTTCAAAATAAAAAGAACCATTTGATTTTATTGAGAGTTCAAAGTTTAACTTGAGTTTTCAAAAGAAAGCTTTAAATGACTATTTCAAAAGAAAGCTTTAAATGACTAAGTCAAACATCAACTAAATCAGCTTGTTTCCTTTTGGTGTTTGCTGGAGTTCTCCCTTTTTCTCTCTGGTTGCTTCGTGCTTTGTCTCAACCCTGTGCTTTCTTTCGGTGTTTGGTCCTCCCTTGCCCTCTGGACCTCCTCTGGTGCTTTCCATTTGGTTTTGCCTTGTCCTTTCTTGGACCTCCTCTGAGCTTGGATCTCTTCCTCTCTTTCCTTTTGTTCTCTGGACTTTTCTTTGTATCTCTTGTTTGGACTTCCTTTAGTCCAGACATCCCCTTTGTTAGTCTGAACCTCTCTGTGTTTAGACCTCCCCTTTGGTCCAAACTTTCATCCTAGTCTAGATCTCCTTTGACCTAGACCTCTTTCCCTGTTTTGGACCTCCCCGTGGACCCCTCGACGTTCTTTTGAACTCCCTTAGTTCTCTTGGGTGTCCCAGAATCCTTTTTGACCTCCCCGTGCCCAAATGGACTTCTGTGTGTCCATATGGAGCTCCTTTTGATCTCCCTGGTGTTCAGCTGGACCTCCTTCAGTCCATTCGAACCCCTTGGGCTTATTTGGATTTCTTTGTGCTCTTTTGAACCTCCTCGGCTTCAAAAAGACCTTCCTGTAACCGCTCAGACCTCCCCCTTGCTAGATCTGGCCGTTAGGGCCTCTTCTCTGGAGATCTTGACCGCTTAGACCTCCCCTTGTTAGATCTGGCCGTTAGGACCTCCCCCTTGGAGATCTTAACCGCTCAGACCTCCCCCTTGTTAGATCTTGCCATTAGGACCTCCCCTCTGGAGATCTTAACCGCTCAGACCTCCCCCTTGTTAGATCTGGCCGTTAGGACCTCCCCCTTGGAGATTTTAACCGCTCAGACCTCCCCCTCGCTAGATATGGCCGTTAGGACCTCCCATTTGGAGATTTTAACCGCTCATACCTCCCCTTTGGTTTTCCTTCGTTGGATCTCCTTTTGGTTTCGGACCTCCTTTGCCTCTCGCGCAGCCCGAACCAACCCCGCGCCTCTCTCACTCATGGGTCGTCTGATCCTTTTTGGATGGCCCTATCGAGATGAATGGTTCGGCCGGTCCGCACATTCTCAGGTGTGTGGGTCGTCCGATCCATATCGAACGGCCCGACTGAGATATAACGTTTGGATAGTCTAAACGTTCCTCTCCTCTTTGGACCGCCCGATTCCAATCGAACGGCTCTGCTTTGCTGCGCGCTTTTCCTTTGTTCTCAGGACCTCTTCCTGGCTATTTTGCAAGGACCACCTCCTCGGTCCTTGTTGGTCTTGTTGTAAAGACCACCCTCCTGGTCCAGATTATCTCCTATGTCCAAGATCTCCCCTTTTTAGGCCACGACCTCCCCTTTTGAGTGTGACCCTCCTCTCTGTGTGTTTAGACCTTTGTGGTCTAGACCTCCTCCTTCTGTGTGTGTTTAGACCTTTGTGGTCTAGACCTCCCTCTATGTGTGTTTAGACCTTTATCGTCTAGACCTGCTCCTCTATGTGTTTAGACCTTTGTGGGCTAGACCTCCTCTTTGTGCAGACTTCTTTGTTGCCTTAGGACCTCCTGTCCTTAAGACCTCCCCATTGACCTTAGGGCCTTTTGCCTCCAAAATTTCTCTGGTTGTCCCCAGGACCTCCTCTCTGTGGACCTCCTCGCAAGATCTCCTCCTTGGACATCCTCGTGTCTTTTGGACCTCCTGTCCTCAGGACCTCCCCGTGGTCTTTTTGCAAAGACCACCTTTGCGGTCAGACCTCCCCTTGAGGTCATGACCTCTGGTCTTTTTACAAAGACCACCTTGGTGGGTTGAGACCACCCCTTTTGACTGGCCTGTTCACCCTAGTTTGACTGGCCTCTTTGTTAGTCCTAACCCATCCCCTTTGTCAGCCCTGTCAGTACCTTTTCTACCTCTTGTTGCATCATTTCTATTGCAAAAGTCTGTGCCCTTTTAGTGTTGTCATCCTTTCTCTTGTCCCCTCCGTTACCTATTTGACGAGGATTAAAACATCTACGTATTATCTTTAATACATAAAGACCATACATCTTCGTGGTCGTAACCCCTAAGGTTCACGGCCTCACTGGTCGTAAGGATTCTGGAGGTTACGTAATGGGTACCCTGGTCGGACAAGGTCCTATGCCTAGCCTCCGACCAGTTAAACAGCTCGTAAAAGGTATGAACTGATATTCGAAATTGATTCGGTATATTCTATGTCGTGTGACGAATGGAACATATGCGTATATTCCATACCACATGACGTCTCTTTATCCTAAGACACTGATGAATAAGCACCATACGGTTAAGTGTCTCACAGACATACAACCGCTGAACGGTTGATACTCCATCAACCGTCACCTCGCTTTGACCAGTCGCGACGCTTCACAATAGACGTCTTCTCCAAAAGTAGTTGCGACCTCTTCAAGAGCTATTTAAAGATGGAGCATGGACGGAGCAGGGAGAGGCCGCATCGAATTAAAGCATAGACATTAGCATCAGATTCATGTTTTAAGCCCAATGTTGTAGCATAACAAGCATTGTTCTCATTGTAAACAAGATTAGTCCACCATCTAGTCATTAGGCATCCTCTGTAAAATCCAGCTCATATTAATAAAAGAGCAGCCCCATTCTCTCCCCCAGAAATTCTGTGTTATTCTCCTCTATTCATTTCGTAAGATCGACATCTCAAACGTCGACACTATTCTAATCCTTTCTAGTACCCTCTAGCAGTGTGCCTTTGTACCAATACATTGAATTTGGCCACCCTCTTTTGTGGTGCTTCTATTCTCCTCTTCTTTTAAATAGAGCACAACTGCCTCCTTGTTCTTCATTTTAACTTCTGCTCCTAACTCTTTTGGTTCTGGTGAGCTCTCGAGCTCCTCTGGTTCGGACCTCCTTGAGTTTGAACCCTTCACTCGTTGGGCCTCCCTCTTGGATCTCCTTCTCTCTGTGGATCCCCTCTCTTTTGCTTTAAGTATGTTCTTTCGATTTCTTGGAGTTTCTTTGCTTATTTGTTTTTCTTTGCAACGTGTAGATTCCGTTGGTGCTGGGGAGCTCGAAGATCCAGCAACCTTCTCAGGGGTTCAGTAGCTCGCCATCGAAGGCAAGTCATGGTCCTTGATCATTTTGAGCCTATTTTTACAAAGCGCCTTATTTTGTTGTAAACCTGCATGGCTATTTATTTTATAAAATGGTTCGGGCTCTAGTTAAATACCTGTCTGTTTTATGCCTCCTTGCTTCTGTGGCAACACACATGTTGACATGTTTCCCTTGAACACCTTAGGATGGGTACTGTTAGTTGGTTTCTTATTGTTATTGCCAACATGGGTATCGTTTTTGCTGAGCTATGCTCTAGTAGACGTTGGTCTCCTCATGAATCAATATTGCTTAACTTGACTAATTGAATTATGAAACTTTGGTTGGTGCCACTGATAAGCAACTAGGGTTGAAGCCATAGTTGTGTTGTTTGTGGTGCGAGACCACTTTGTTAAAATTTGCAGTGCCAGGACTAGGGTGGTCTTTGGCCAGGTAAAACCCCAAAAATTGTTTTATGCTCGGGCAAGTTGCGGCATGATGTGAGTAGTTGGTGCTCCATGAGTTGTTGCTATAGAGTCACTCGGGGGGGCTCCATGAGTTGGTGCTATGGGGTCACCTGGGTGCCCCAGAGTTGATGCTTGGGGTCATATTGGGTTGAGGTTAGCCTTGCCTGAGCAGCCAATTAAGGACTGAACCTTAGGAGCCATTGATCTGGGCCATGCCGTGCAACCACTTGTTCATTATGGGGTGGACCGGGTGCAATATTTAGGGATGTCCTTATTCGGTTCTGTTTTTGATGAGTCGTTGTCGCGCTGGCGCAAGAGGGGGCAGAATCTGGCTGGTGTGAGCCCCGTTAGAAGCGAAACCTTAGCGAGCAGAACTGAGTTGGAACGGACCTTTGTAAAAGCCTAGTGGTGGTCTCTACTTGATTCACATATCTAAGGTAACGTGTGTTATTATATCAAGCGACTACCTCTTGTGGGTAAAGTTGTAGACATCTGCAGAGAGTAAATCTATTCGAATAGTTGCGTCCTCGGTTATGGACACGCCCGGAGATTTCGAATGAGGGGTAGAATTCTTTTTATAAAAATTGCTTTCCTGGGCACTTCGGCGAGAGGTCATGGTTTTTACCTCAAAGAGACCTTGGCCGGCTCCAGAGGGGTCATGACTGGCTCACGAAGTGGTCCAGGGGCTGGTCTTGTGTAGCTCTGGAGTGGGTGCTCCAGAGAGGTCTTTGTTGGTGCCTTGGGAGTGAGTGGGTGCTCACTGTCTCCTTTGAAAATCCAATGTACTTATGTATTATGTTTTCTAACTTGAGCTTTGCAATCTATTTATGTATTTCTCTGTCAATTATTGCTTTCTGCAAAAACTAACCTTACAGCTCTCCATTGTCAAGCCGTGCATAAATATTGTTTGCATTCTCATTACCCACAGCTTGCTGAGTACATTCAAAAGTACTCATAGGCTTGTGTCTCTATTTTAACCAGCAGAGGAGGGAGATCCAGGTGGTCAGGTGCTCTCAGGAGGGGAGCTCTTTGAAGAACTTGCGCACTAGGACGTCCTCCACTTGGTAGCATGTGGGCTGGCCGAATGGACCTTGCTGTTATCTTGTTTCCGCTGTGTGATGTTTTCTCTTTTGTTGTTAGCCTTGTGAGGCACCTCCTGTACAAATCTTGACCTTAAGGTTCTTTGTTATTATATGTGCTATTTTGATCTGTTTTCCTTTCATGCCTATTGTATGGATTTGATTACACTAATGTGAAGTTTGTGCGTTTTAGCCAATTGGATCCTGGGACTCGGGTGCGCAGAGGCCAAGACTTCCAGGAGGTCTTGGGATCTCCTGGGAGGCCCTGACGGACCTCTCTCGGAATGTACCGAGCGGTACTACCGCTCCTCCGTGCGGTAGTGCCGCCGCTCAAAAAAAAAATCTGGTGTATTCCGAGAGGGTCGTCACAGGCAGGATACAAATCAAAATCAAAACAAGATCTTGGAGGTCTCGGTGCTAGACCGCCAAGTCAGGTCAATCACTATGATCTGTGACTGTGAGCACTTCTCAGTTCTCCGGTCATCATCAATTATTATTGGCTTGCTACTGCTCCGTGGCGTGTTACGAGGTAGGATTATGGTATCTCCAACTGTCTCTAATTTTGCCATATCAACACCACGTTATCGAAAGATAGATTTAGAGACAACACCTCCAATAAGTTCTCTAGCAAGTTGTCTCTAACATTTATGTCAAACTTATAATATTTTCACTCCTTTACTCCTCTCTCATATGTACTAGTTAGTTTGTCTTGATTCGTGTGTAGAAATAGTTATTTGAGGAAGAGACGATTTCTCTTTTCTCTTACACTTCTCACTCTTCCACCTAAAATTTTACTAATATAGAAGGATTAACTGACAATGGCAATATTAAATATGCACTTAGACGTCTCAGTCCGGTGAGAGCTTTGCACCCGCCGGTTACGTCATGCGTGCAGCAAAGATTTGTTTTCCCGCTTTGACGTGGCGGCGCTTCAAGTCTCGAGCCGTAGCCGCACGCACCGTCAGCCGCCCGTGCAGTCATCATGCTACCTCCCCTCCCCGCACGCATCTCCAAGCAGCCGCGACGCGCTGCCCGAACGCCCGGCCCCGTCGCTTACCCGCAGGTGGGACCCGCGTACGTTCACCGAGCCACGTCACCATCAACCGATGACATGGTGGACCCGGATGCAGCATTGCACAGAACGGCGGTCGGCGAAGGCGGCGGGTCGCGCGCGTCCACACGAGTGCGAAAAGGAAGCGACCCCCACACTCGTGTGTGTCGTGCTCCTCCCACACCGCTCCACTACCCGCATGCTCGCTGCCTGGACTATTACTCCTCTCCGTCAGACGACGTGTGGGCCCGTGCTCCATATGGCCCATATGTCAGTGAGAGAGGCGCGTTTCGCTTGGTCTTCCCTTTGTCTCCCAATCCTCTATATATATACCCCCCACTCCCAACCTCGCCGCCTCCGCTTCAACTTCCGGGAGTGGTTTCAGCCGCGCTCGTCGTGGGATCTTCTTAACAATGTCTTCGCGCGGCGGCCAAGGCCGCGGTGGCGAGCTCTCCGGCGGGGTGGAAGGAGGCCGCGGGCGTGGAGGTGGCGGAGGCGGTAGAGGGCGGGGCCGAGGCGGGGAGGTCGGGGGCGAGCGAGGAGGGCACCATGACGCGACGCGCGGCCGCGGGGGCGACTTCTCTGGCAATCAGGAGGCCCGAAGTGGCAGTGGAGACCGGCGAGGGTGGGGCCGAGGCGGCGAGTTCGGGGGCGAGCGCGGTGGCCATCGCGACGCGGCGCGAGGCCGAGGCATCGCGTACCGCGTCCACGCCTGGCAACCGCCTGGTGGGCGAGGTGGCGTGGTTGAGGAGCGCCGAGCCACTGGGCTTGGTCGGGGCGGCGGACAAGTGGTGGCGCCGACGCCCGCGGAGGCGGAGGTGCTGGGTGCGGAGGTGGAGAGGAGGATGGTGGTGACGGAGGCGGGCGAGGGGTCGTCATCTTCGGCGCCGGCGGCCGCGACGGAGGTGGTGGAGTCTCAGGTGGTCGTGGCGCCTGGGAAGTTGCCACCGGCGTCGAGCAAGGCGTTGGTGTTCCCCGCACGGCCAGGGTTCGGGACGGTCGGGAAGAAGTGCCGGGTGCGCGCCAACCATTTCCTCGTGCAAGTCGCTGACAAGGAGCTCTACCATTACGATGTATGTGTGAGCTCTGTTTTTCTCGGCGTGTTCTCTACCATGCGTTCCATACTGTCATTTGATAATGTTCGTGCACATTTTGCATTCGTTGGTTTCTGCATTGAATTCGCCTGTCCAGCGATGTCTCGTAATGTTTATTGGGTGTCTATAGGTGACTAGTCATTTCGTAAGTATCGAGTTTTTTTCACCATTGGATCAAATTTGAGTCAATCACATACACGTCTCAACACTAATTGAAAGGTTGGGAAAATTAACTTAGACCCCCCCAAAAAAAAACAGGCAACGTACAACTAGCAAACCTGATTTTTATCCCTAATAATTGGCTAACAGGTCACTTTAAATATCAGACAAGCTAAAATATATACTTCATGTAGTTTGTAATTTTGCTGAATAGTCATCATGCCAATTATAAGGCGTGTTATTCAGTCTTGCATCTTCAACAGTCTGTGAATTACTTCTACAAGCATATCGTTAGCTTTAATCCTCAACCCATGATCCCGTCAGGTTCCATTATTCATCACTCATCATATATGGTTTGTTCTAATCCAAGTGAATTTGAATCAGCTTAGTTAAATATACACCTTCTTATGTGGAACTGCTATCTTTTTTGTTGGTATAGGTGACGATCAAGCCAGAATCGATTTCTCGGGAACGAAACAGATCGATAATTAACGAACTGGTTACATTGTACAAACAATACTTGGATGGTAGATTGCCTGTTTATGATGGAAGAAAGAGCATCTATACTGCAGGTCCACTACCGTTTAAAACCAAAGAATTTGTTGTCAAACTAGCTAATCCTGTGAAAGGCAACAAACGGTACGATGAAAAAATTTCAACCTTTTCTTTTTGTCGTATTTTTTGTATGTTCATATAATGGTTTTATATAGTACTAGTTCTTGTATTTTAGGGAGGAGGAATTCAAGGTGACCATAAAGCATGCTTCAAAAACAGATATCTACAACCTTCGGCAGTTCTTGGCTGGTAGGCAGAGGGAATTGCCACAGGACACTATTCAAGCTCTCGACATTGCTCTTAGACAATGCCCCACTGCAAAGTAATCATCGATATTTGATACTTTCTTGATATGGAGTAGAAAATTTTATCAGCTCAGCTTGTGTCTTTTGATTCCATGCTTCTCTATATTTTAGAATTTTGTTCAATGTAAATATTGTTTGTTAGCTAACTTAACCTGTAACAGGTATACATCTATTTCAAGATCATTTTTCTCTCAGTCATTTGGACATGGTGGCGAGATAGGCAGCGGTGCAGAGTGCTGGAGGGGGTATTACCAAAGCCTCCGCCCCTCACAGATGGGATTGTCACTAAACATTGGTATGGTTGTATTGTACCTAAAGTTTTGTACTATAAAAATGTTCTCAAGAATTGAAAATTCTGTATTCCATACTTTTACTGCATCTTGGAAGAACTTCCAGGATTAATATTTGTTGTTGGAAATTTTCTTCTCCTTAGATATTTCTGCAACGGCATTTTACAAGGCACAGCCAGTAATAGATTTTGTAGTTGAATATCTGAACATCCGAGATGCTTCAAGGCACAGCTTGTCTGATCAGGATCGTCTTAAAGTATGAACCTTTGTAGCATTTTCATCGCCTTGCTCATTCTAATTTCTGTCAAACTAACTGATGCGTTGTTGTTTTTTTTCTTTCGCTTCATAGCTGAAGAAAGCCCTTAAAGGAGTCCGGGTTGTGGCTACTCATCGGACAGATAAAACCATACGTTACAAGATTACTGGGATACCCTCAGCTCCGTTGAAGGAATTGATGTATTTATTCTCTTTTATATCATGTTTCGTTTATGCACTTTCTCTTTTATATCATGTTTTGTTTATGCACTTTCTTTACATTTCATGTATTTAATCACATCATACCATTACATAAATGATCATTTGCTTTTACAGGTTTGATCAAGATGGGACAAGGGTGTCAGTTGTCCAATACTTTAAGAAGCAATACAATCACTCTTTGAAATATATTCATTGGCCATGCCTTCAAGCTGGTAGTGATGTCAAGCCGATATATTTGCCTATGGAGGTTGCTTTTGTCTTTGTCTGACTTTCATCTTTGCAAGGCTGCTATATGCATTTGCCATTTAGTATCAATCTTCTTCTGTACTTTTTAAACTTCAAAATTTGGTCTTATCGTTTTGGTATTGAACTTATTAGCTTGTTCATACGCTTTCTGCAGGTTTGCAGCATCCTTGAAGGACAACGGTATTCTAGAAAGCTAAATGAGCGCCAAGTTACAAGCATACTAAAGATGACATGTGAACGACCAGCACAAAGGGAGGGCAGTATTCTAGAGGTGAATTATAGTCACCTGTTCTTGTTTACTTGGGACTTTTTTATTGAAGTTTATTTATGCACGGTTTTTTAGTTACATTTGAGGTGTATAGTTTGAGTTTTGTGCTACTCATATTTCAAATTAATTTTATATTCATTTGATTTGAGATATATGATCTTCTTTTTTTGCCTTCTCAGATTGTTAATAGGAATAATTATGACAATGACTATTATTCAAAAGAATTTGGCATCAAAGTGATGAACCAACTTGCCTTGGTTGATGCGCGTGTACTGCCTGCCCCAAGGGTAAGTGGGTAACTGTGCTTCTTTTTTAATAAAATTAAGGACCCCATTACTGTTTACTTATTGTCTATGTTCAACATGACCTCATAAGTTTCTCTTATCAACATGACCTCATAAGTTTCTCTTATTATTAGCTTAAATATCATGACTCTGGACGAGAGAACGTATGTAATCCTTCAGTAGGACAATGGAACATGATTAACAAGGTATTATGCTCTAGTTCTTTTTTAGCAACATCATTTCTTTTTTCGTCAATAGTTTTATATAGAGCGTTTATGATTTGTATTTCCCAAGACTCTTTCGTTTTATATATCTGTTTTTTAGCACTTGCATGTGAATGAGGAACATTTGTGTCGTAGTTACTCATTTGGCAGATAAGTGGCTATGATAATATTTCCCTTTTTCGTTAATAAATGAACAAATCATGCAATGACTATAATGCATTGAAATGAAAAGCGCATTATCTTTCTGCCAGGTTATTTGTGTTGATGATTTTTTTAATATCTTCTATCTATTTCATTTGTGTTCTACACCAAACTTAATATATGTGGTGGGTTTTTTTCAGAGAATGGTCAATGGAGGATCTATCAACTATTGGGCATGTCTAACTTTTGCTTCTCGCTTGCATCCGAATGACATTGGGATGTTTTGCAAAGATCTGACCGGCATGTGCAATAACATTGGCATGGTATTTTTTTTTAATCCGTAAGGCACTTATATCACAAGCGTTTGTACTGATTGACTGTATTATCCTATTCTGTAGCAAATGAGTATGAAACCATGCGTGGATATCAGACAAGGACGCCAAAATAGTGTAGAGGCTGCAATCAGAAATATCCATAGGCATTCTGCCGAGGTGCTTGCTCAGCAAGGTCTGACAGGGAAGCAACTTGAGTTATTAATCATAATATTACCTGATATGAGTGGTTCTTATGGTGAGAGCTCTTTAAATGGATTCTCAAGCTGATGACTCTTAATTTCTTTTCATTTTTAAATTCAAGTTTCTGACATTCATTACATATGTAGGAAGGATAAAACGACTTTGTGAAACTGAGCTTGGTGTAATAACTCAGTGTTGCGCACCTAGAAATGTTCAGAAAGGTGGAAAACAGTATCTTGAAAATTTGGCCCTGAAAATCAACGTTAAGGTGGGATGAAGTTTAATAGCATGATATGACTAACCTCTCTACATTCAGGCCGAAAGAACATTGATACCATTGGTGTTTTGCAATTAGGTTGGGGGTCGGAATACAGTACTTGAAGATGCTTTGAACAAGAGAATACCACTTCTGACAGATTTGCCAACAATAGTCTTTGGAGCTGATGTTACCCACCCATCTCCTGGGGAGGATGCCTCTCCATCTATTGCAGCGGTCTGTTGTCTCGTTCTCTCGCTCTATTTCTCTCATCATGTCACAATTTGTCATTTTGCTCAGTCTGTGTTCTTTTAAAAAAATTAATTTAGTTAGAAGCAAGTCATGCAACTCTAATGGAATGCTAATTGTTTTCGAACTTGTTGAGCCCAATTTCTGTTTTAGTTTTTTCCTTTCTATGAGGGCTTTCAGCATTGGGCAAACTTTGCATTTTAAAAGAGGAATGGATGAACCAAAGTAGTACTTATGCATTTGTGATTTAATGGGCCCACAACAAAGCTTGCTTGTCGTTCCAGAAGAAACATTGCCATTTGGCATTTTTTCCACTTTTACTTAATTTGTGGCACTAGTTGACATAACAAATCCTTGCTTTCTTTCTTGGCATCATATACAGTGTGCTCTATCTGGATTTAAAGCTTCTAGTTCCTATCATTGTAGGTCGTTGCATCCATGGACTGGCCAGAAGTTACAAAGTACAAATGCTTGGTATCTTCACAAGGTCAGAGGGAAGAGATCATAACTGATCTTTTCACAGAAGTGAAAGACCCACATAAGGGAATTGTTAGAGGTGGAATGATTAGGTAAATTTACATAAATCAGTGTCTAGTTTGTTTGTTTGTTTTGTGGTAATAACATTTATATATTGCAGGGAATTACTTGTGTCTTTCTTCAAAGCAACTGGCAGCAAACCCAGCAGGATTATATTTTATCGGTTTGTAAAGAAAAGTTCTTTTAAAAACCATTTCTTATCTCTGCTTAATACTTATTTCTTTAATATGCAGAGATGGTGTTAGTGAGGGGCAGTTTAGCCAAGTCTTGCTTTATGAAATGGACGCAATTCGCAAGGTTCTTTTTACCTTTTTTCCCCTCTACAGGTGTTTAGCATTTCATGGGTTGCATTGCACGTGATGTGTTAGTGATGTAATGTTGTTTGTCTTCGTGCTCCCAGGCATGTGCTAGTTTGGAGGAGGGCTACCTCCCTCGAGTTACATTTGTTGTTGTGCAAAAGAGGCATCACACCCGCCTGTTTCCTGAAAATCATCGTTCGCGAGATTGGACGGATAGAAGTGGAAATATCCTACCTGGTAAGTTGATTTTGATAGGCATAAAGTGGCATGCATTATTTAGATTTAAGTATCAAGCTTGTTTGTAAACAAGATTGAAGTATCATGTGTGATTTGTCCTCAGGAACTGTTGTTGACACAAAGATCTGCCATCCTAGCGAGTTCGATTTTTACCTCTGTAGCCATTCTGGTATTCAGGTAACGGTTTCACGAATGAATCACATTTTCACAAAGTCCAATTCTTGTAATGTATTGGGTTCTCCTTAACAACATTCTGCATATAGCGGCGAAGATTGATGACGACTAGTACTTTGCTCAATATTCACAGCCTCTTCTGTTTTCCATTGGACAGGGAACAAGCCGCCCAGCACATTATCATGTTCTTTTCGACGAAAATGGCTTCAGTGCTGATGCATTGCAAACCTTGACTTACAATCTTTGCTACACGTAAGCTGCATTGGTGTTGTCTCATGTGAATGATGCATAATCGCATACAGCATACCATGTTCTAACTTTTTCCCTTTTGATGATGTTCCTCGCTCGCAGCTACGCCCGATGCACCCGTTCAGTCTCTATAGGTATGCGCTAATGTAGTTGCAAGTTATGCATTATCTTGTGATTACAACTTTTTGCTGATTTGTCGTTTGGTGTTGCTCTTGCAACAGTTCCTCCAGCATACTATGCACACCTGGGAGCTTTTCGTGCGCGATACTACATGGAGGACGACCAATCTGATCAGGGTTCATCTTCTGCCGCCTTATCACGGATGCGTGAACTGTCTGCGCCGATAAAGCAACTTCCAAAAATTAAGGAAAATGTTAAGGAGTTCATGTTTTACTGTTGAAGGCTGATCCTTTGCGAGAACTACTGCATCTCAACGCTTTTGTGGTTTATGAAACTTCTGGTTCAGCTGCCTAAGTGTGCTGTAAATATGGCGAACAGGTTAATTAGTCTGCTCCAAACAGTCTGGCTTAATATATGACCTATGTATGTATGTCATATTTTGGACCACTAATATATCAATCTGTCTGATTACTGCTGTTGTCATGCCGGGTTTGCATGGAAATTCCTTTGTGCTCGGCTATTGCCGAAATGCAGGGTCTGGTGCCAAGCATAAGGTAGTGTATATCAACTGTGTTATTCCGATATTTCTCATAAGTATTCTTTTTAGCATGGGTAAATTTCATTCGGTTTATCGGGATAAGGACTTCACGTATCCCTTTTTTTTTGTTTGAGAACAATTCTCATTGTGAGATCAGTTAATGAAGTTTGTTCGATTTCTTTTTTTCTCAAAAATAGATAACGAGTTAAAAGTGGGTGTGGAGGAAGTACTAGGTGTCATGATTTACAACATACTAGTAAGATATCCCTACGTTGTAATGGAATACTTAACTTTATAGAAATAATATTTCCTTTTTTGATTCCGTCGAAAATCGATTTTACGGTATAGGCGCTTATGACATCCTCTTTTGTGCCTTACGGTAATGATTCCTCTGGAATTATGACTTTTACCACAACGGTGTCGTTTATGGATCAAATTATTTCGTAGATTGGATTTAACATATAAAGCGAATCAAACAATTAAAAGATGACGATATATACGGGTATCACAATAGTGCAACACGATAGAATAAGAACTTTATGCGATAATTCTATAAATAAACAGTAGCAGCTAATAGTTTCTCATAGTTTACTTCAATACATAAATAGTTGACATACCATCATGTAAATTAAGTATAAATCACAAGATAAATTAGAAATCATGCATTAAACATAAACATAGACAGAAATTTAATAATAAAACTGATGTGGCAGCTTTATGGAAGATCCATCCTCATCTCTAGCTTGTCACATAAAGATAAAGGAATCACACTCACAAAATGACAAATAAAAGTTAAACATCATAAATCTATTGTATATTATATGTAAGAGATGACAAAAGATTGAGTGACTTGCTTACGTTATTAATGTGCAACCATTCCAGCAAGTGCATCATTTCTTATGTCAACAGCATGCATGACAAAGTTTATTACATTCACATCGTGCAGCACTACCTGTTGTAGTTCTGTTTAAAGATAGTAACGATTAAATTATGAAAGAAAGATGTGTATACATTACTTACATGGTTATTTACCTTCGACCACTTGTGCGCCAGCAACTTCAGGTCCAAAGAAGAAATTGCTACAACCCATTGTCATCAAGTAACCTTTTCAATATTATAGTGTATATGATTAGTATGTTATAGCAATTTGTTGAGTATCAAGAACAAGATCGAAATATCTCTATGCATACCATACTGACTATTCTTCTTCAGCATTGTCACAGCCAAAACATGGTGCTCTTCACCTGCAAGTCTCCATCGTGTTAGATGCCGCAAATTAGCTCATAGAAAGCATAGACTCAATGAAAGATATGCAATATAATATAGCCTCTTTCAAGAAAATAGAAGCATTATTATGCAACTTGTACCTGTCATCCATAATACATAATTCCCTCATCGGTATACGAAGTGTGAAGCTATTAATGTGCTGAATTGGGCTAACGTGTACAACCAAACTGACCACAGTTTGCCAAAGTTGCATCAAGTATAACAATTGTGAGAAGCAACAATACAAAATATCTATTATATGAGAAGATACAATATGTGAAAACATAGATCTTACCAACAATTGACTTATTTGGTTTCTGATAAACCTCTTTAAAATGCGTGAAGAGGTAGGGAGATCAGAAAATTGAATAAATTAAACTGCTCAACTGCCTTACTGTAGTTTGGTACGTAAACCTCAACTCAAGCTCATTCCCAAGGAACTGGAATTTATTGGGACTTGGATCAACGTTTATGACACGGGTCTCATAAGAATTTTCTTCCGCAAGTAATCTATCAAATCTTCTAGGATCAACGAAATGGAACAAAACAATGAAAGCTACAAGGTTTGGCAACATAGTCACCTTTTCCTTTATGTGATGATTGGTTTGGATGCCGCGATATTTTTTGCAAAGATCCTTCCCGATCTAATATAGAGAAAAAATGGTGTGACACCTGAACTAGTCACTTTATGATGAACAATTCTAGTTGCCAAATTTGTGGTGTACAAATCTGATTTAGCAGAGAAAAACATTCTAGCTTTATCATATCTAACTTATGAGGAGGACAAAGCAAAAGAAATCGTAGAACGGGAAATGTATCTATTCTATGGATAACAACTATGTATCATTACATTTTCAGGCCATATTATTTTTTTCACCCTTTGATTTGATCAATGTCCAACATGTTGCACATCACTTATATAATGCAGCTTTATACCTTGAGTTTTGTTGATGACAGACATCAGTATCTAATTTTACTTATTACAAGCCATATCATAGCTTACATCAATTCAATAAATGCAACATCTACAAATATCATTACATCAGAATCTAGTAATCATAGGTTTCATCTATTCGCTTTAACAAGTAGACGAGCCAAACAAAAAAAATTGAACATGCCAAAAAAAAGAAAAAAGAGTACAAAAGCATAGGAACCTGTATTAGCACACACAACCACAGCCAACATGACGTCCAAACGAGAAGTTGGTATGAAAATGGCTAACAAGACAGTCCCTCAATTACAAATCTGTAACCTTAGATCACTGAAAAACTATTAAAAAAATGGATAGATATATTAAAACTGTAAAACTGTGCACCAAGAACTACAATAAAAATACTTTTGTTGGGAAATATGGTTGTAAGGATTTGGCAAGCATGCATGGGTTAACACAGCAAGAGTGAAGTAAGAGTGACATTCAGTAAGAGTGACATTCACTCAACACAACAAACAACAAGTGCAACAATTTGATTTGTTGGATACCTGAGTTAGCTGATAGGACTGGTTGCACTCCAACTCAGTTTTATTTTTTTGTTCTTATTCTTATCTTTTATCAATTAGTTCATTTTGGATACTCAAATTTAGTCAGTTCAATGATTCAATTGGAGTTTTGGCGGGGTGTGTTGTAACAGCCTAATTTTCAAATTCAGTATAAATTAAAAGTTATTTAAAGTTTTGTGGAATTTTCTGAAATTTTTAAAAGCTTTTTATAAATATTTTAAAGCCAAAACAAATTTATTTACAAAATTAAAAGCCAACAAATAGTTGGAAATAATTTTATTAAGTCCAAAATAAGTGTGGAAATTTCTGTGAATTTTTCCATAATTTTTGGAGTTATTTTGCTAATTTCTAAAACCTTATATGAATTATCAGAATTAAAACAATTGAGAAATCAAAAAGAAAATCAAAACTCAGTTTGGGCCGAAACCTAAGGCTCCGGCCCAAACCTCTTCGAGCACGCGGCCCATCCCAGCCCAACCTCCCGCGCCCACCTCTCACCCCCTCCCACCGTCCGATCTAAATCGGACGACTACAAATCACCCACGTTCTTCCCCTTCTCTCCGCACCGTTGGATACTACATCAACGGTCAGATCACACACCGTACCCCTTCGCGTCGCGACTAACAATTGTGACCGTTGGATTAAAATCCAACGGCTCTGCGCCATCGTCTTCCTCGCCTCTTCTTCCTCGTGCCGCAACTGTCGCCCGCCATTTTCGCCCACCGCCAAGCTTCGCTAACGGGCGATTCTAACTGCCCCGACTCCCCTGCGTCGTGCGCACGGAGTCGCACCAGTCGCCGCACACGATTCCCACCTTCTTCCCCCTTCTCCGCGCCCGGTTCACCACGATTGTTCGCAACCCCGCGCCGACGCGCCCACGCCGCCGGCAAGACACGATCTCCCTCCCGGTCACCCCGCCTATAAAGGGAGCACCGGAGCCCTATTCACGCCGCACTCAAGCCATCACTCACACCCCTCTCGCCGTGGACTCGCCGGAATTCGCGAAACATCGCCGCCGGCCGTGAAGCTTTTCGCCGCCTCTAGCGTCACCGCCACCGTGTCCTCGCCGCCACCACCTTCGGCATCGTCGTCTTCTCGCGCACCCGGTGCTCGCATCGCCTTCCCCGGAGCGCCGCTGGATCTCGCCGCCGCCACGAGACCGAAGCTCGCCGCCGACTACCTCGCCGCGCCCCTCCATCGCCAGGTAGCGCACCGAGTTCCCCATCGCGTTCCCTCTCTTTTGGTACCACTCGTCGCCGGTGATTCGCCGTCGATCGCCGGTTTGTCGGCCTCCGTGCGCCGCCCCCGTCCGGCGCCGACGTAGCACCGCCACGCAATCGCCACCTGGGCGCCACCTCGGCGACGCGACCGTGGCGCCGCGTCAGCAGCCACGCACACGCACACACGGCATGGTCCACCGTGCCAGTCTTCCCAAGGCTCAGTGGGCTTGGTCCACATGGGCCGTGTGTATGACACAAGGGGCCCACATGTCAGAAATCGTTTTATTTAAATTTAATTCTGAAAATTCAGTGTTGATGTCATCATTGTGCAATAAACTGATTTTCCTTTAGAAAAATAAATCCAGAAAATCTAATAAACTCTGAAATTAGGTTTTAAATAGATTTAAACTTAAAAAATTCATAACTTTTGCATATGAACTCCAAATTGAGTGATTCAAATTGCACAATTTATACAAAATTATAATCTAACTAACTAAACCAAAATATTTCAGTTTGGAGTTAATTTGAACTATGTTTTTGAATTTATTTGAATTTGAATATTGAATTTGTCGTATTTTCGCGTATAGAATTCAACGACTCCGGAGAGTTCGATCAATCTGAAGATTTAGAATTCCAAGGCATCGACCAAGGCAAGTTACACCATTGACCATATTGCCCCCAGTATTTTTAAGTTATTTTCAGCTTTTAAATTCTTTATCGCATGCATATGTTGCTATAAATATTTTAATATCCTGTTTTACATATAGTTAATTCCATGTGGTATTGTATAGCCAATTTGAATGTTGTATCCGACTACCTTGATACCATAGGCAAGATATTACCAAAAATTAAATATATGCTTAGCCAAGCTTAGTTCATATTTACAGGATTTGGGAGGATTTACACCAAATTTCTATAAATTTGTTTCAAACTTGTTATTGTGGTATTGTCTTACCACATAGGTTTATAAATGGAGTTTCATTCAAAATAAAATAAAATAAAAATGGGTTTGGACTTGGCGAAAAGGACGGAATGGTGGGTGCAGGTTTATGCATGGGATTAATCTGGTTAAGATTAAGGCCCATGGTTTGTAGGAATGACGCCCAAGTCAATTGAGGACCGGTCTTTGAGCGCGATTGCTAAGCCATATCGTACTACCACATGTCCTGTATGCAGGCGGATTTGGCTAATTAATTTGTGATGTTCTAGTGTATTTATGTCATGTGATTATGTGGGTGTCGGTTAGACGTTTTATTCCCACTTGGCGCAAGAGGGGCTTTCGGATGACAGTTAGTCCAAAGGCGAAACCTTAGCGGGCATGAATACATTAGGATAGAACATTGTAAAGGCCTCATGGTAATTGCTCACCACACGCCTACTAAGCGTGAATTGGCCGACATAACGAACATGTCACCTCGTGTGGGTAAAGTTGTACCAACTCTGAGAGTAGAAACTATTCGAATAGCGCGTCATGTCATGGACATGCTAGCAGGCCACTTAAAGTTAGAATTATTTTTGGTCTTTAAAACACTTTATTAAATGCTGAGGATGGTCAATCCTTATGAAAATTTGGGCGGGAAACCAAGTGTTAGGAGGGGATCCTTCACTTTATTATTGGAGGTTATCCACCTTATCTCATTGTCATTTTAAAATATAATTTTAGCCATAGTATGAAACTGCCTTAGAAATTACTATGTCTATTTAAACTGAAAATGTTGTTTATGCAAAACAACCCCAGCCATACTCACTTGTTTCCCTATGCATGCATTTAAATTCAATATTGGGTGTGACTTGTTAGCACGGAATTTGTGCTTATCCTTGCTGAATAAATCTTATTCAGGAGAAGACTGCTACCCTGACGGTGAGGACTCGGACGAGTAGGCCTTTTGACCCAGACGATTGCCTGTGGCGCATCGTGTGGCTTCCACTATTATTATGTTTCCGCTGTGTTTATCATTTGACATTTGATATTGTTATTCAGACTCGTTTGTATTAAACAATTATTTATTCAATGTCATTTACGTTTTCGTGATATGAATGTGATGTCCATTTTTGTGAGACTGTGTACACTGGAAATCCTGGACCGGTGTTTGAACACAGAGAATTCGGGATCCTTCGCTCAGGTTCGACAAAGTGGTATCGAGCCATATCGATCGTAGGTCATGGCCCACGGTAGAATTGGTAAAGACCATTAAGGACAATTTTCAAAAACTTAAAACTATTTACATGTCTTCCAGAGTCTTACTCTTCCTTTCTCTGTTAAAAGATTTCTAAACTCTTGTCTCTTCTAAAATTGTAGATGGCCGAGAGACCGACCCGCATCTCCCATGGGATCTTTGCTGGAGAATGGGCGGATATTCTATGGAAGATGATGCAGCATCTAAGTTTCAAGAAGAGGCCCACATACCAAGGATACAAGTATATTGTGGAACAGCAGGAGCGCTGGAGAGTGGAGGTTATCCTCTACTCTAACTTGTCGCCGGATACGAGTTTCCACATCTTCGACGCCCCAATGCGTCGGGAGACCTTCACCGACGGCATCCAGAACGCCGCAAGAGAAGTCGTCCGTCGACTTCGCTACACTTATGATGCCCACCTGCAGGATACTGCATTCCAGTACTATCCCATGCACATTTCCACCCGGCTAGGCAGTGCTTTCAGCTCAGTCGAGAATGAGGATATGCCGGAGATCACCCATCAGGTGGAGCTAGCCAAGGCGATGGACTACGCCTATGGCAATACCTTGGACGAACTGTATTTAGTCCAGGGGAGGTTAGAAGCAGCCGAGGAGAAATTGAGGGCGACCGAAGCAGAATTAGCCCTCTACAAGGCAGGCCAAGGCAGCACCTGCAACTCCCCTGACTACACCCCATCCACCCCATAGATGTTTACTTCCACCATTTAGATATTTTCTTTCCCTTTAGTTGTTTCGATTAGCTGCGAATTATGAGCTACCAACCTTCTGTGGTAGCCATAATCAAATAAATAAAATAAAGAACTACTTGGAAAAAGAAAATTTGGTTCTTTGTCTTGTATTTGTGTGCTTTTTGGGCTAATATAAACTTATCTCCCCTTAGCGCTATCTTTTCTCCTCTTTCCTAAGTCTTTGGAAAATTCAGCAGATGGTGGCCACCCGCACAGGAAGTGGCGGCGTCCAAGGCCAGGGCAACGAAAATGCCAACCATCAGGAGCAACCTGTTCAGCAGCCTCCCCCACCGCCAGCAGCAGGACCGGATTGGCAACAAATGATGGCCAATCAAACTCACCTCATCGACTTGCTGGCCCAGTCGCTCAGCAACTCTCAGAACATACAAGCCGCGGCAGCAGCGATCGCCGCAACTCAGGCACCAACACACCCTCCTCAGCGGGTGACCATGTCGGAGTTCATGCGCATGCGCCCTCCGACATTCTCCAGCAGCACCGAGCCGATGGATGCGGACGATTGGCTTCGTGCCATCGGGAAGAAGCTAGACATCGCCCAGTGCACCGACCACGAGAGGGTCCTATTCGCCTCCCATCAGCTCAATGGACCAGCTTCGGAGTGGTGGGACAACTTCTGCATCTCCCACGCCAATGCCCAGGCCATCTCGTGGGACGAGTTCGTCAGAGCCTTCCGTCATGCCCACATCCCTGCCGGCCAGATGACGTTGAAGAAGAAGGAGTTTCATGCGCTCCGCTAGGGAAATCGCTCGGTGAGCGAGTACCTCCACAGGTTCAACCAGCTGACCCGCTACGCCCCGGCTGATGTAGCCCGAGATGAAGATCGGCAAGAAAGGTTCCTAGAGGGACTGAATGATGATATCTCCGTCCAACTCATCTCCCAGAACTTCACCGACTTCCAACAGTTGGTGGACAAGGCGATCCGCCAGAGGCCAAGCACCATGAGATGGAGAACCGTAAGCGGAGGATGGCAGCCCAGAGGTTCAATGCAGGAGGCCTTCCCAAGCCTCGATTCATTCAGCCGCAGCCACCGCAGCGTGGAAAGTTCCAGTCTTCCACCTCCCGAGTTCCAGTGCAGAATCAGCGCCCCAACTCCTCCAATTTCGCAGCAAAGAACTCGAGGGCAATTTCGGAGAAGAGCTCGCTCCTCGGTGCAGGAGTGACTGTTTCCACCGCAACGAAAGCAGGCACTACGCCAACAGATGCCCCAAGAAGCAGTAAGCAGTGGCGGCATCTTCCAAGCCAGCACCAGGAGCCACAACCACTGGCGGCATTGCAAAGCCGTCAGGACAATTTATCAAGGGACGTGTGAACCACGCCACACGGTGAGAAGCTCAGCGGCGCGCAGATGTTGTGCTTGGTATGTTTCTTGTCAATTCAAGACACTTGAGTGCTATTTGATTACGAGCTTCGCATTCTTTTGTATCAAATAAGTTTGCGGGCAAAAATAGGTTACCTATATCTCCTTTGACCAACCCCATGATAATCCATTCTCCAGGATCAGAAATGAGACCTAGTTCTCTGTGTCCGAACCTCACTCTTGAAATATCCGGAGTATCCTTCCTAGCGGACTTAATAGTCTTGCATTCCCAAGGTTTGGATGTCATTCTCGGAATGGACTGGTTAGCCAAGAATCATGGACAAATAGACTACGCCAATAGGTCTATCACTCTCACTAATGGAGAAGGAATTTCAGTCGAGTTCAAGCCCAAGACCTGCACCAAAGGAAGTTCTATTCTCACTAGCATGAAGGAAGTGAAACTTGAAGACATACCTGTAGTCCGAGAATATGCTGATGTCTTTCCTGATGATTTACCTGGCATGCCACCGGATCGGGATGTAATGTTCTTAATTGACTTAGTCCCAGGGACAGCCCCAATATCGAAGCGACCCTATAGAATGCCAGCCAATGAGTTAGCAGAATTGAAGAAACAGATTGAAGAATTGCGAAGCAAAGGGTATATCCGACCCAGTTCATCACCTTGGGGAGCACCAGTGTTGTTCGTCAAGAAGAAGGACAATAGCATGAGGATGTGTGTTGATTATAGATCACTCAATGAGGTGACGATCAAGAACAAATATCCTTTACCTAGGATAGATGATATGTTCGATCAGCTGAAAGGAGCAAGTGTCTTCTCGAAGATTGATTTGAGATCTGGCTATCACCAATCAAGATCGGACAGAGATATTCAAGACGACCTTCACCACGGATATGGATTGTACGAGTTTACAGTGATGTCTTTCGGTTTGACGAACGCCCCTGCTTATTTCATGAATACTATGAACAAAGTGTTCATGGAATTCTTGGATAAGTTTGTGGTTGTTTTCATCGATGACATTCTCATCTACTCGAAGGATGAAGAAGAACACGAGAAGCATATCAGAATGATACTGGACAAGCTTAGAGAGCACCAACTCTATGTCAAATTCAGCAAAAGTGAATTTTGGCTAAGTCAAGTGGCATTCCTTGGACATATTATGTCAGCAGGAGGTTTATGCACGGGTTTGATCTGGTTAAGATTAAGGCCCATGGTTTGTAGGAATGACGCCCAAGTCAATTGAGGACCGGTCTTTGAGCCGTGTAACAGCCCTAACTTAGGGTTTGTATTTCAAATGTAAAATTTTGAGGAGAAATAAAAACTTTTGCTGTCTCGTCAAATCATTTGGAAGTTTTCCAAATTTTCCCTAGCAATTTCCAATTTTTAGAATTTAATTCTTGTGATTGGAAATTGTTGTCAGCAAATTCCTAGCCTTCAAACTTGTGATCATCCTCTGCAAATAATTTTCCTATCATCTTGACCATCCTAGCTACCTCTCTGAAAAATTTCACAATTTTTAGATTTTGGTTGCTATTTCAAATGGCCAAGTCAAACCAGTTTAGAAATCTGGTCAAACATCTGGACAGCAGCTTGTGAATTTTATTGGGAGAAATCTAGTGCATGAAAATTTCTAGAAAAATTACACAAGGTTGTCCTCTGTCCTAGCAAGCTCCCATAAAAATTTCAGAATTTTTGGAGCTCGGGAGCTATCTCTAAAAATTCCCCAAACCCGCTCAGCCTTTTGAAATCAAATCTGAAATCACTGTTTATCGGGCTCGAACCCAACTCGAGCT
The DNA here is from genome assembly GCA_036346255.1 of Ampelocalamus luodianensis. NCBI lineage: Eukaryota > Viridiplantae > Streptophyta > Magnoliopsida > Poales > Poaceae > Ampelocalamus > Ampelocalamus luodianensis. The sequence goes on along the minus strand of CM070622.1, from coordinate 76,875,984 downwards.
CGAGTCCGACCGCGCCACTTGACTCGGTCGCACCGCCTAGCTGCACCGCGCGAGCCCGATGGCTATCAGCCGTCCGATGAAGATCGCACGGTCCTCATTGCTTGTCTCGTCGACCTGTCCGAATGCATACATTGATCTCGCCGTCCATCCTAGATCCAATGGTCGACATCTTCTTGATCGAGTCAGACCAAATCGTGAGCCACACTTGGTCCGACTCGCACCGCTTCGACGCCGCCGCCGACATGTGGGCCCTCCTTGTCGATGTCGTCCTCGTCTTCTCGCGCTCGCGGAGTTCGCCGCAAGTCGCATGTGTGCCACGCAGCTCGTCGCCGCCACGTTGTGGGACGCGTGTCCTTCTCCGAGTGTCGCGGACCTTCATTACCTCACCGCGATCACTCACATGTCGCTTTCCCGCTCTGTTGTTCTCTCCGCCCACTTCGGTTTGGTAGGAGAAGAAGGAGAGAACAGCGCCACCACCTCGTTGCGCTTGTGCTCCCGCAACCTCTCGCCGCCTTCCTTGTTCCTCGCCGCATCCATTTTTCCCATCCCGAGCTCGTGGCACCAGTGAATCGTCCGAGCCACTTCTTCGCCTCCAACTCCGGCTGCTCGCGGCCCCGCGAGCTCGTTTGTGCTCCGGTGAGTCTCTTACCTCAACGTCGATCCTTTAGGATCGCCCGATCCATCGAGTCTAACGGTGGCTTCATTTTCATCTTTGGTGCATCGTTGCGGGCGTGCGACCGATTTTCCCCAAGCTCGGTGATTCGCCGCGCGATTCCGCGCCTCGGACCTCCTTCGTCGTCATCGTCTTATGCTTTACGCTCCACGGGATCAAGGCGGAGCCGAGGCGCACTTTCCGAGTCTTCTAGAAGCTGTGAGCGTCCTCGCCGTGGGAGCGCATCTTCTTCTCGCCTCCGTTCGCGCTTGACTCACCGGCATCCTCGTGGGTCGCGTCGCGTCATCGAGTTCGCAAGGTCCTAGCGAACTGTAGGTATACCCCTTTTGCCCTGAGACCCTCGGGTTAGCTAGATCAGTTGCGCGGCCGCGCCGTCCCCGTGGTCGCCGGTGAGCCGCCGGCAACGTTAGCCTAACCTCCCCTTTAGTTCTTAATCGCTATTTAGTTGTATCACTGCCATGTGGGCCCCTCTCTGGTTAATCGCGTTTAGAATTTTAATCCAGCCGTTATGCTTTTGCTCTGAGTCGCTGTCATGTGGGCCCATGCTATCAGTGAGTGGTTGTGTAACCTTGAGGATACGTTTTCTCTGTCGGGAAACGTATTTCTCTGTGCGTATTTGTTAGGATTGCACTTTGTTAAGTCGAAGACGTATTCTTAGAATACGCCTTCGACGTCGCCGTTGGCGCGGCTGGGTCAAGTTTGACTCAGTCGCCGCTTTCCGCGCGTCACTTTGTCGATGGTCGGGCTAGCTGGTTGCCTGTAGGAAAAGGTTTAAATGTTTTAATATTTCTGAAATGGATTTCTGATGCACTGTTAATTCTTTTAAACTTAGAAAATGCATAACTAATTCAATTTTTCTCCAAATTGTATGAAACCAGTTCTGTTAATTTTCATTTGAAGTGTACTATTTACTAAAAATGGTTTCAGATTTGTCTCTGTATGAAAAATCCGGTAGTTGATTAAATGGTGTTTTATGTATATTCCAAATTAGGAAATTCATATCTATCTCAATGTTTGTCCAAATCCAGTAATTCCAATTTTGTATATTCTCATTTTTAGTGTGCTAACTATTAGATTAGGTTTTGGGTATGTTTCTATTATTAAAATTTTGCTAAGTATTTAACTAGTGTTTTAATGTGTATGCTAGCTTAGGAAATTGCTAGAAAATTCATCACCACTTCAAATAAATATTTCCCTGTCTCTAAAAATGTGTTAGAACATGTTTAGGCTGCTGTGTAAAGCTTGTAATGTTTTGATGTTGTGTATATTTGAGTTTTGTCGGTGTTATTCGTTCTTATTATTGTTATTTGTTCAATCGTTAGGCTTCGACATTTGCGGTAACCCGAGAGCGATCCTCTGCAACAAAGTTGAGCATTCGAGCAACAAGAATGTGCAAGCGGTTTGATCATGTTAATCCCAGTATTTTAGAATCTATTATTTTGTTTCAATTTGTATGTATGCATTGCTTAATTTGTGTTAAATTGATTAGTTAAATCCAGTAGTTGCATATCCTGTAGGTGAAATATTGATCTCTACTACCGAGCCTAGGTTATTTCTTCGTGATTAGAGTTCGTTGGATGAACTCTTATCACTTAGTAGTTTACGTGTTGGATGCTTAGCCATGCCTAGTTTCGGTAGAATTGGGCGATTATCGACTTAGTCGATAATCTTGATCACATGAAATTATTATTGTTCTTATGCCTTGTTATTTACAAATCTCAAAATGAAAACAAAATAAAATGATTTCGACGGGCACAATGGTAAGATGGTGTGATTCTTGGGTGTGATCGAATGGTGCCAGGTCAATTAAGGACCGAACATCTTGTGAGTGAATTTTTATCCAGCATTTGCGTGCTAACCACACTAGAGTATATGGGACCTCTCTTGACCTAGTACTTTGGCGTGTATTGGCTCCGGTCGCAGGAGGTCGCGGGAGGGATGGTGTTGGGAGCATGGTAGTTGTCAGAAAATCTTTACCCCGAGTGGGTAGTTGTCTTTTCGGCTTTACCATGTAAGCGTATGGATTTCTATCCATACGAGCTCGTAGTTAATACACAATATTGGAAAAAGTCTCGTAGGACTTAGTCAGGCATCGCATACCTTCTGGTAGTGTGCTTTGGCTTAAAAGCGATCCAAGTGTGGGTACAGTGGTACACCCGCAGGTTAAAAACTATTCGAATAGCCTCGCCCTAGGTGATGGACACGCTTGGGTAAGCTTTTCAAGAGTTAGACTACAACCTTTTAACTAAAACTTGTGGGTGTGGTGCGAACGGGATTAGTGCTATGTTGTGGTGACTATTGGGATAGTCACTTCTAGGTTGTTTTTCGTTACTCTTTTGTTATTATTACCTTTCTTGTATTTCAACATTAAAAATGAATTGCAAACTTGCCTTTAAATTGTATTACATTATTGCAAATAAAGTTGGCTTTATGCAAATGAAACGTATGGCCTCCACCAAATAAGCCTACATGTAGCGTATGAGCAGTGCGCTAGTTCACACGTCGGTCTTGCGGGTACAAAGACAATCTTTGTACTCGGTGCTTTGCTTAATGTTTTTGTTGCGAGAGGAAGAAGGTGAGCCCCAAGGGCCTCACTTCGTGAGTTCTCTCACGCTTGCGTGCGACGACTAGGCTTGGCGGTCGGTCGGATGCCTTGTGGGTGAAGGCACGCCGATTGGCTTTGTTTATAGCCATCTTATGGCACTTTTGCTTCATTGTCTATCTTACGTTATTTGTGTATCTTTTGGCCTGGCGGCCCCAGTGCGTAATAATTTCCGCTATTTGTTTATCTTAGTTGGTAGTTTTGTTTGGACTCTATGTTTGGAATGGAGTTGATGCATACTTTTGTGGGAAGTGTGTATCTTGCTTCAGGAAGTATACATATCTCGAGGCTCAGTTTATTTGATTTGTGATGCTAGGACCAGGTGGTTGGTTAAGCATTACAAGCCAAATAAACTGGGGTCCTCACAAGCCGCTTATTGCTAAGTCATATCGTACTACCACATGTCCTGTATGGGCAGGATTTGGCTAATTAATTTGTGATGTTCTAGTGTATTTATGTCATGTGATTATGTGGGTGTCGGTTAGACGTTTTATTCCCACTTGGCGCAAGAGGGGCTTTCGGAGGACGGTTAGTCAAAGGCGAAACCTTAGCGGGCATGAATACATTAGGATAGAACATTGTAAAGGCCTCATGGTAATTGCTCACCACACGCCTACTAAGCGTGAATTGGCCGACATAACGAGCATGTCACCTCGTGTGGGTATAGTTGTACCAACTCTGTAGAGTAGAAACTATTCGAATAACGCGTCATGATCATGGACATGCTAGCAGTGGTCACTTAAAGTTAGAATTGTTTTGGTTTTAAAACACTTTATTAAATGCCGAGGATGGTCAATCCTTATGAAAATTTGGGCGGAAGCCAAGTGTTAGGAGGATCCTTCACTTTATTATTGGAGGTTATCCACATTATCTTATTGTCATTTTAAAATATGATTTTAGCCATAGTATGAAAGCGCCTTAGAAATTACTATGTCTATTTAAAGCGAAAATGTTGTTTATGCAAAACAACCCACCATACTCACTTGTTTCCCTATGCATGCATTTAAATTCAATATTAGGTGTGACTTGTGAGCACGGAAGTTGTGCTCATCCTTGTGAATAAATCTTATTCGGAGAAGCTCACACTACAGCGGTGAGGACCCGGACGAGTAGGCCTTTGACCCAGACGATTGCCTGTGGCGCATCGTGTGGCTTCCACTATTATTATGTTTCCGCTGTGTTTATCATTTGACATTTGATATTGTTATTCAGACTCGTTTGTATTAAACAATTATTTATTCAATGTCATTTACGTTTTCGTGATATGAATGTGATGTCCATTTTTGTGAGACTGTGTACACTGGAAATCCTGGATCGGTGTTTGAACACAGAGAATTCGGGATCCTTCGCTCCCGGGTTCGACACGTGTTTTCTACAAATTATTACCATGTTACAACCTCTACCATTTCGAGATGTCCACAGTAACATGCTAGTCAATTGATTTGATCAGTAATATCCAAGAACAATGGTTATCTGATAGTCTTGTGCAACCGATGGCTTAACCAAATGCGAGCAATTGTAGGTACTGTGTGAGTGAGTGTATCTATCACAAAATGTATATTCCCTGAATCCCTACTTTTGTTATAATACCAAAATTTATATTTGTGAATATGATTTATGATACAGGGACAATTGCAAGGTAACTGAATGTCACTCTTACTGTGTGGCAATAGAATAAAACATTCAATAAGAGTGACATTCACTCTTAACACAGCAAACAACAAGTGCAGCGCATATCATATGCTTTAGGTAGTGAAGTAATGCAAGATTCACTACACCATGAACACCCCTTTCGCAACGCATGTATGCATTGCTATATGTCCAAATAACTATTTCTATGATCTATACCAACGCATTTCGTATGTGTTGTCATTGAGGCCGTTGCAAAGGTCAATCACAATACATATAAAAGCGTTGGTAACTAGTACAAAAAGCATTGCAAGGTAGCAACGGATATATGTAGGCATAACCAGCACTTTTATGCGTTGCTATTTTGGACAGCAAATTATTTTATAATTGTTTATGACCCATATTAGTATTCTAAAAGATTCATCATTTTAAAGTTTTGCAGAAAGTAATAATTAAGCTAGGCTCACAAGGCTAAACACATTTTTGACAATAAATTGTACTCGTATAAAGAAGGAAGTAAATAGATGTATTTATCGAGAGAATAATACATTGGCGAACGTGACATGTACAAACTGGACGTGACATGTACAAACTAGAGTACAAGAATTCTATGAATTATTCTTAAATTATAATACACGATATCTAACATAATCTAGCTCTTTCATCTTTGTTGTCCATCACTGTTCTGTTGTCAATATGAAAAACTATCAACTTGTCTTGTTGACCTGCATGAAAAATAACAACATATAAGTAAAACTTATATACTTTAACATCAGATGATTTAACAAAAGATATACCGCAATAATTTTGCAATGTGTCTAAATAATGTTTCAAAAGACTTGCGCATATGTGATCAAGAAAATTTCTAGATAGCACAAGACTATGATGTGGATGCACCAGCATAACACAATAGTTTTAAGTCATACAAGAGTCACATACCCATGCCTTCAAGTGTAATAATTCGGTTGATGCAGTCCTGCAAAAGAGCAAAACTAAACAGAAGCTCAGCAAACAGAACACCATTAAAGGGTGAAATAGAGGTTTTTTCCTGACACGAGTATTACCAAACAAAGGAAAAAAGTATGTCCCAAAGATTACCCCCAAAAAAATCAACAGTATTTAAAGGATAAATATTTTCCCGATGTGAAATAAAAAACTATAATAATACTCTTGAAGGGTATTATAGGCCAAATTCAGGGTCACATCTAGAGAATCTACTATGATGCTCTGAATACCAATCATTCATCATCACGTTGAATGCTCAGAGCTCTAGGAATAACAGAGCAGGGATTTTGCTACAGAAAGTATGCCAACCTCATGTACTTGGTATAGGGATGACGAATTGAGGATACCATTTTTTCATGAAAATGATAGTCCACAATTTTGATCTAGAAAATCAACAAGCTACATATGTTGTTGGATACACAAAGCCAGCATCGTGATAAACCACATGTTGTCTAATTGGATATATGGAAAAGTTTTAACTTTTAAGAAACTAGAAAAGTTTTAGATTCCTCTTAGTGTTTCCAGTCTGACTTATGGTGGTTTAATGGGGTCTTTTTGGTCCATATCTCACAAATTTTGCCTCACCTCAACTGTGCCTTGTGAAAAAAAAAACTCAGTCATTGTTTCAGCGATATCCTCTCATACTTGTCTTACCTCAGAGTTTGACTCATGTGAGGCGCCAATTTTCCATGCCTTGCACGAGGCACATTTTGTGAAGACTAATACTAGTAATTTGTTAAATATAATTTTAACAAACTTAACAGAAAAATAAAACATTTTAAGGGCAAGACAGTTTTGAAATGAAGGCGTAGTCGATGCAACTCAAAACATGCTTCTCAGTGATGGGGACGCAAACCAGAGTTACCAGACAATTCCTAAATGCCACTTTAGCACTTCCACGACAAGGTAGTAGGAAACAGGGTGTCAATTGTAAACTATCAGCAATCTAATGGATTTTATCATTATTTCAATTTAAAGTGTAAACATTGTAGAATCTTAGTGTTATGGCAGGGAATCAAATGTCAATCAAGTTAGCAATGGCAACACCCAACACTCTGATGTATAAAGGCTCTTTAATTACCTGGGTTCGCATCCTGAACTCTGCAGCAAGGTCCTCTAGCGGAACACACTTCTGCTTCTGGAATGTTTATGAAAGATTTAACATCAAAGATTATCAATTTACTAAGCCAAGCAGATCTTACCAATACAATATACTCAAGACAATGATAAGGCAAGTAGGCAACACTACATCCTTAGAAATTTAGCTAAGTAAAGTCAACAAGAAAGTATCATTGATGTAACTTGTCATAAGAAACTCTTGAGACTTCAGTGTAATTGACATGCGATGGTAGTTGTTTAGACTGAAGGGAAAAACAATAGTACAATTTTGCTAATCATAGCAACAGCAAACTACTGTAAAAAAAACAACTTTCCAACCTATTATGTAGACATGCAGTATACAAGGGAGATAAAAATTATTTGGCTGTCGGCTTGGATAAACAAATATTGCACACACTAAGTATTATATTCATGATAGAAAATTTAAAGACACTTGATTTTGTCAAATAATGAATCATCTACATACTCTAGAATGTAACACTAGACTACATCCACAAAAGAACAATGTACCTTGATGTATTCCACAAAATTGTGGAGCAAGCCCTCGCCATCATCTTGTGTCTGGCTCTTCGTTGTACCTTCAGCATCAACTGAAAAAGCCCCTTTCCATTTCTCAAATTCCAGAGCAGCAGCCTCCTCCTCCTTGGCTTTCCGTGCCCTAGCTTCTTCTTCCTAAACCAATTAATAAGCAACTTAGCATGAGATTTTATTACATAACAACATCAAACATAACAATCAGCAGTTAAACAATCTCTAACCATTAATCTCTCTTGCGCTTCACGCTCCTCATCCTTCTTCCTCCTCATTTCTGCATAGCAATCTTGTTTAGTCCTCCTTGAATCCCGCGCGGCTTCTTCAGCCTCGCGAGTAGAAAATTTCTTTTATGTAAATTTTTTTGTTCTTTACGAGATATCAGTACAACCAGGAAAGTAAATAGAAAAAGTGCACTTCCGTTCCATACTCTATCCTGAAATGAATAATTGAATTGGCAAAAACTCATATGAATTAAGAAAACAAGCACACAATACTATCAGTCTAAATAATGTTTCAAAAGAAGCGTGCATATGTGATCAAGAAAAATTTCAAATAGCACAAGACTATCAGTCTAAATAATGTTTAAAAAACAACTAGGATAGAGGAGGCGAAGCAGGAGATGCGGCGTGGAGGAGGGCGGTGTGGCGTGAATGGGAGGGAGGGAGGGACGGGCGCGAAGGCGAGGGACAAGTGAGGCGGGTGAGGGGCGAGGGGCAGGCAGCGGCAGGCGAGGGGTGAGGGGCAGGCAGCGATGGGTGAGGGCGGCACGGAGGTAGGTGAGTGAGCGATGGAGGCGGAGGATGTGGGCAAGGGGCATAGCACGAAGTTTCGAGGGTGGCTTGGGGGGAGATGGGCAAGGGATACAAGCGAGGACGAGGGCGGGTCGACAGCGGGCGAGGGTGTTGTGGCGGTGGGCGAGGGCGGTGCGGTGATGGCGAGTGGGGAGCGGCACGGTTTTGGGGAAGGGACGAGGGCGGGTCAGCGGCGGGCGAGGGCGTTGCGGCGGTGGGCGAGGGCGGCGCAGTGGCGACGAGTGGGGAGTGGCGTGGTTTTGGGGGAAGGAATGGGGCGGCGGATTTTTTGGAAGGAAGGTTGGGGGTTTTTTTTAGAGGAAGATGAAGCGGACGGGGGGAGGAGGGAAGTCAGGATAAGCCGAGCAGTTTTATTTGGATGTGGGAGGTGGTGGGCTGAGTTGGTTTTGCAACGCATGTGCTTTCCGTTGTGAGTTATGTGTTGTTGTATGTATGTTTTTCTTGTAGTGATTGATAATCTGTATGGAGGACCTTATATTTTGATTCAATGTATCATATGATTTCAACGCATAGTGGCCCCAGCGTGAGTTCCAATAGAGGTCCATAGCATAAGTTCAAATAGATGTCCAGATACTTTTGAAATTATGCTTAATCGCTTCACTGGCCATACCTAATAAGTACATCTAATCCTAGAGATTGGTTTTTATTTTTTGAGCCAGGAGGTATGTCCCTCTTGGCAAAAAAATAACTTTTTGGCTATGCATAATCACTTTGGTAACCAGACCTAACGAGTACATCTAATTAAAGCCATTAGCTATACAATTGGGCTTGTTGAGAGAAGTTACTACTATTCTACTGTGTTGGCTTGTGGGTAAGGTAAAAAAAAGTTCACCATTGTTAGCAAAAAACTGAACTCCAACCAGTAGAGTTTACCTAGATATAAAAGAAACTGCCAGTAAGTACAATAGTTGTTGATGGGAGAGCATTGGAAGATAATCTTGATTATTGAAAGTAAGTGAAATATTTAGGCTAAAAGACAAAATTCCAGAAAACACAGAGAGATACCTCCTAAAGGACATTCGATAGCCCATAAAGACTACTGGACATATAAACTTGTAGGCTTCTATGGACAAAATCAAAAGGATAAGACAGAAATCTTACCTCAATCTCCAAATGTTAGAATGATTTGTTGCATTCTGCTGTAATAAAGAACATCAACTATAATCCAAATGGAGTGAACACACCTGAAAAATAAATTAGGAGCATCAATCATAAAACTGTAGCAACCAATAATTCTGAAGGTAAAGTAACTACAAAATATAGCAAATTAAGAAGAATAAGCAACAAGGGCGATCAATATGTCACCCAATCTGGTTCTTGGCTGAACAAATTATATAGTTAGATCTTTCATTTTTTGATAATTTATGTTACAAGTAGGGCTGCAGTAAAATTGCAATTGTTGCCAAAGAAACTTGGATAGATTGTTTGCAACGCTTTACCTAATTAAATGGCTAGGACCAAGAGTTCTCTCACATCGCTACTTGAAACTCATTTAGGAAAGCGCCTAGTTGTTCTAGGTGCTGCCACTGATCAAAACAGTCAAATAGGTACTACGGAAAATAAACAAATCTAAAAGATATTATTCCCTTCACAAAGTTCGTTGTTGATCAAAATGAAAAAGGAAGAGATAAATCATGTACAAACCTCAGGCTTCTAATCTCGGAAGAAAACCTTGATATTTTGAAAAGCTAGTACAGGACTACGGGCATATATTTATATAAAGCCTGTGAATATAGAGAAATATGAGACAAAACTTCAGTAATCATATATTCTACTATTCTCGAATCAGATTCTTTTGGGATAACTACTCAAGGTTGAAGGATCTATAGATTTTGTTGACCATAGTATTCAGGAATTAAGAGGAGAATATGAGACAAAATTAAGATTTCCTTGACCACAGTATTCAAAAAAAATTGATGTATTCACCAAACAGGTATCAACCAAATCGAGCATAGTGGATATATGAGAATCTATGCAACTTCCAAGTATCAATAGATAGTCAGTGGTCTAGAAAAAAAAAGCAACCAAATTTTATAACCTGGAATCTGGACATAACTTTTTCACAGTTAAGTGCACCAATTGGCAAATTTCCTAAAATATGTCACCAATTCCTTCTAGTGAGCGAATTTGAAATTTGATTTTAGAACTCCTAGGGATGTTAATCTCCTCTGTTTTATGGCCATAAAAAAGTAGGTAACAATTGCTTCCCATTGACGTATGTTACACCTTGTGGAAAACAGTAACCTTATATTACCAAATTTGATTTATGACTTTGAAAAATATTATATTTATTTGTTTCATATAACAATTGTGTACAGAGATAGACAAAATCATTTATCAGTGCTAATAAATGGTAGCACTCTCGTCGAACTACATAAAAGGCCTTAATGGAAGCAACAAAAAAAAAGTTTTTACAAGGTTGAGTGCAAAAAATTAAGAATTCCAAACATGCATCCCATGGCATCCATGTTGCAAAGAAGTAATCAAAACACTTGCTTCTAGGGAAATTGAATTTTTGTGTTTGGTACTCAATTTTTATCGACTGGAAATCAAACTGATAATTTTAATTGACCGTCGTTTGAGTTGGAGCCAACTGAAATAAGCATTGTGAATCAAACTGATAAAGAAGAATTGTAACTGATAATCATTAATCACAAACTGATTATTTTATCGACTGGGAATCAAACTGATAATATCAAAGCACTTGAAATCACAAAAAAAGAGATCACTTGAAATCGCAAAGTCTAAACTATATTTTTGGTTCTTAAATCACAAACTGAATCTTCCTTTTCCCTTCCATCTACTCCTAAGGAACCCTCCAAACAGGATCATACCAAATATACCCCAGTACACCACAATAAACAAATTTCAAAACAATTGAATTTCGAAGCATACTTTCCAAAGGTAATGGACTATAGCTTCATCTAAGAGAGTAAAATTCAGCAAACATCAAATTGCAAATATTTCGTGCACTCAAATTCAACAAACAATGAAATGTATAATTGAACAAACACACCTCTAATTGTTCGTGCAATAGAGAAAGGGAGATAAGCAGGAGATGGTTGCCAAGGAAAAGGAGGTGGAGAAGTGGAAAACAGTAACCTTATATTACCAAATTTGATTTCAAACCTTGAAAAATATTATATTTATTTTTTTCATATAACAATTGTGTGCAGAGATAGACAAAATCATTTATCAGTGCTAATAAATGGTAGCACTCTCATCGAACTACATAAAAGGCCTTAATGGAAGTAAAAAAAAATAGTTTTTACAAGGTTGAGTGCAAAAAATTAAGAATTCCAAACATGCATCCCATGGCATCCATGTTGCAGAGAAGTAATCAAAACACTTGCTTCTAAGAAAATTGAATTTTTGCATTTTGTACTCAATTTTTATCGACTGGGAATCAAACTGATAATTTTAATTGACCGTCATTTGAGTTGGAGCCAGCTGAAATAAGCATTATGAATCAAACTGATAAAGAAGAATTGTAACTGATAATCATTAATCACAAACTGATTATTTTATCGACTGGGAATCAAACGGATAATATCAAAGCACTTGAAATCACAAAAAAGATATCACTCGAAATCGCAAAGTCCAAACTATAGTTTTGGTTCTTAAATTACAAATTGAATCTTCCTTTTCCCTTTCATCTACTCCTAAGAAACCCTCCAAACAGGATCATATCAAATATACCCCGGTACACCACAATAAACAAATTTCAAAACAATTGAATTTCGAATCATACTTTCCAAAGGTAATGGACTATAGCTTCATCTAAGAGAGTAAAATTCAGTAAACATCAAATTGCAAATATTTTGTGCACTCAAATTCAACAAACAATGAAATGTATAATTGAACAAACACACCTATGATTGTTCGTGCAACAGAGAAAGGGAGATAAGCAGGAGATGGTTGCCAAGGAAAAGGAGGTGGAGAAGTGGAAGAAAAAAGAGGAGAAGAAGAGATGTGTACCTTTTGTAGTGTGGAAGTAGCAACTGCTGGTTGTGCACGATTCTTCGTTGCTTGCAACCACCATGCATAAGCTGGGTAGTTTGAATGAACAGTCTTTGCAATCAAGCTGGTCGTTTGGCGAGAGAGCTGACCACCACTCCACCTCAGTCTCCCCATCGTGCAACGGCAGATGCGGCACTGGATAGGGAGGACGGTCGCCAGCACAGATGCAAGGAGATGATGGGATGCGCCATAGGGGTGAGGGGATGCGCCGTGGGGTGTGGGGGCAGCCTCCGTCCCGGGGGCGATGGCGCCGCGGATGCGAGTGGCGAGGGTGGTGTGAATGTGAGGGGCAACGCAGCGGCAAGGCGATGGTGGCACGAATGCGAGGGGCGTGGTGGCATAGATGTGGTAGGGGTGAGGGCGGCGTCGATGCAAGGGCGATGTGGATGCGAGGGGCGACGCGGAGGCATGGGAGAGGAGTGGTTGTAGGGGGAGTGCGGTTCAAATTGGAGGGCGGGTGGGGTGGGGCTGTTGCGAGGGACGGGGCGTGGGGGCGAGAGCAGTGAGCGAGGGTAGCGCGGCGAGGGCTACAAGGCGGATGCGAGGGACAGGGCGTAGCGCGCAACGAGGGACGAACGGAGGCGAGATCTGAGGCAGCCCAATTGAAGGATCTAGACCCGCCATTATGTGTTAATGGTGTATTTTGGTGATTAATGACAAATGCACTTGTGAGACTAACACTCTTATTGTTATATCATGTTTAGTCTCAGCTTGGATATAAAAGCAAAAATCCAAACATGTAGGTATTCATTAATGACAAATCTATTTATGAGACTAACAATTCTATTGATTATCTATTACTTAGTCTCGTTTGGATATAAATATGAAAATACAAGAGGTATGCATTCTACTTCTTCTTATTATATCATGTTGCATTCCTCGGATCCAAAATATAGGTTAAACTCCACTAAAAAAACTTGGATATGTGCATATGTTTCCATTACACATTTGTGTATGCACACATTTAGGGGGAGTTTATTCTATATTTTGTGGTTTCATTAGTATTGATCCATATTCTCTTTCCACATATATTAAGGATCTTTACTTTGAAACATATTCTTGAATATATTTAACTTGTGTAGTTAATATATTCATATGAGTATATGAGAGCATATGTGACTTGTGTAGTTCATAGATGCTCATATATCCTTGAATATATTTAACTTGTGTAGTTAATATATTCATATGAGTATATACAACTTGTGTAGTTCGTATACACTCATATTTGGTATATATAACTTTTGTAATTCATATATACTTATATGTGAGTATATAAAACTTGTGTAGTTTATACATACTCATGTTTATCTATATTCAATTATTTAAAATTATGTTGTGGGATTAACATGTGTGCTAAGATGTTTAAAGGCTTAGTCCCAGTTTATGCATGGCGACATGGTAATGGAAATGCATGACAATAGAGGGATCATGACAAATAGCTTGATAGCATGTTCTTGTGCCTTATGGATCAAGTTAGTATCATGCATGCATTTGAATTTGAGTTTTGGAAGCTCTAAGTGCTTATGTCAGAAATCGGTAGTACCGGAGGCTAACCGGCGGTAGTACCGCATCAAGCGGTATGACCGCGCATTACTTGGCGGTATTACCGGGTTTTGATCATCACAGCCAACTGAGCGCTAATGCGGTACGACCGGCTCTTGCAGTGGTACTACCGCATTGCGGTCGTTCCGATTTCTAGTTGGTGGTTGGATAAAACCAGAACCGATACATTTTTGGCTCAGAGCTCTCTTTGATTATCAGTCGTACCGCCTCTGAAAATCGGTCGTATCGATATGCGGTTGTACCGATGTTTGTATGAAGGTATGAATTTTCCAGAGAGCATGTCTTTTCGGCAAAATTGAAAACCCTGAAATTGGTAGTACCGCTCCTTCGTGCGGTACGACCGGACCAAGCGGTAGTACCGCAACTTGGTTGGCGGTAGTACCGGTCCAGGATTTTCAATAGCTTATTTAGAAGCATTTTGCAGGTATATCTTGGTAATTAATGTTAATCATTATGGGACTAACATTTTTCATGAGTTGGATGAATAGGTTATGTTCTAGGGTAATGAAGACTTCGGATGGCATCATGAGTTGATCGTCATCAAGTAAAAAGAAGAGTATGCATCATGTGTTGATGCATATCAAGATCTTGAAGAAGAGATGATCATGAGTTAATAATCAAGTCAAGAGAAGACTCAACTTATGTTGATTGAGGTCAGGTAAAGGATGCATCATGTGTTGATGCATATCAAGACTCGGGATGAAGAATATCATCATGTGTTGATGAGCATCAAGTCAAGATCCCGAAGTGAAGAAGATCATCATGTGTTGATAGTATTCAAGTCATTATGTGTTGATGAGCTTTCAAGTCAAAAACTCGGACTTGAAGTGAAGATGTGCGTCATCAAGCTTCAAGAAGATGCTCAAGGCAAAGGTATGACTAGCTAGGGCTAAGGATGTGTTTCTAATCTTATACCGGTCTTGGTGTTTGGTTGAAAGACCGGATTGCTAGTATATGTTGTCGTACTATTAAGAGGGGTCTTGTCTAGTAGCTTGAGTCTCAGTATGTGTTGATAACTCAATCTCACTTGCTCTAGCTCACTCTAATATGTTGTCTATATTTGCGAATGTGTTTTGCAAATAGTTGAGGCTCATGGATAATCCTTGTAACATGTGACTATACTTTGCAAATGTGTTTTACAAATGATTGAAGTCCATGTACCTACTCCTTGTGGCATGATCTAAGTTTGCAAATGTGTTTTGCAAATTATTGGGATTCATGTATTTTCCCTTGGTATGGTTTAAGATTGCTTGTTGCTATCACTTTGGACTTAGACCATGGCAGTGGCTCTTTGGAGTTGTGTCTTTTGATTTGATAAAATATGTTTGAGATCAAATCAAATAGGTGGGTTGTGTAGCCCTCTGAATAAGCTTTCAATAGAGTCCAAGATCACTCAATTCCGACATCGGAGTCAAAAGTTATGACCTTTTTACCGAGTGTCGTCTGTGCTGATTTTGAGCTGCTGTGCAACCGCCATGTAAAGAGCGGTATGACCGCCCAGAACGGTTGTACTGGCTCTTGTGAGGGCGGTACGACCACAAAAGTCTGTAGCGGCTAGTTTTTGCTGTTTCGTCTCCAAACGGCTAGTTTTTGGTGTAGGGGTTATAAATACCCCCTTGGCCGGTTGAGAGGCAACCTTTGGCATCCCATTTCATTCTCTTGAGCTAGTGTGAGCTTCTCCTCTCAATTGTGCATGTGTTGCACCTTGTGAGCAAGGGAGAGGTCTCTAGTTGCATGTGTTGCATCTAGAGGTGGATTTCGTATCCACTTGAGCTTGTGCATTCGTTGCACATGGTGAGAGTCAAGCAAGGGGCTTGGCTTATTACTCTTGGTGTTTGCCGACACCTAGACGGCGTGGAGGCGTCGTGGTCCGGTGATCTTCTCAAGTGAAGCTTGTGATAAGGCCCGGTGTTTGTGAGTGGTTTGGTGCTCACCATCTCCGGAGTGGAGTAAGAGCAACCCTTGTGGAGTAAGGTATTGATACCTTGGAGGAAGGCTTAATTCGTGGAACCGACCCAATTGGTTTGGGTTTTCCTCAACGTGGATTAGGGGAGACCGGCAAGTCTCCGATCACCATGGTAAAATATCGCCGTGTCTTTTGTGGTTTGCATTCTATAGCTTTACATATTGCAATTTATATTCGTTATATTAAATTGCTTATTCATTGTGTATGAATGCTTGCCATGCTATATGCCATATTCATTGTTTAAATTGAATTGCTTACAAGTTCATGCTTGATTGATTATTATCAATAGACTTGTATTGTTGGTGCACTTAGTTGAACCTAGTTGATTTAGGCTTTAATTGTACAAAACCGTATTGTTATAAACTTCCGCATTAGAAATCGGTTTTAGCGTATAGAAGTTTTTAAAGCGCCTATTCACCCCCTCTAGTCGGCCTCCTCGATCTTACACCAATCGAAGCTGAGGATATAGCATGAGGGAAGCCGTCGGCTAGATCTAAGGTAGGTCAAAGCCGCACACTGTTGTGGCCTTGGGTTGGCCGAAAGCTGCGGAAAGATGTGGCGGTGCTAGAGGGAGAGGGAGGTGGTGTGGTGGCCAGAGTAGCGATGGCGCAAAGCAGGGGGCTGGGAGGAGAGGGACGGTGGGGACCGACCGATGGCAGGTGGCGGGGGCGGCGAGGTGAGAGAGACAGAAGTGGTTAGCTAATGCGTCGTAGAAGAAGTGGGGGCGGTCAACATGCTCGTGAGTCGCAGGTGGGGGAGGGGGATGATCGTCCCCACTGTGTGGGGGTAAACCCCAATCTTTATTAGTTAAGAAAATATGTATATGCAATAATCCATCACTATATGTTTAAACCAAGTTTCCCTCTAACTACGTATAGTAAGTTCAAGATCCATATTTTATTATGTCGTAGTGAACTTTGACATCACTACTAGAGACCTAATGACGTAGGTAGACAAACCCTTGCTAATCATATCTCATATGGCTCTTATTTATTGGGTGACATCATTATGGCTATCAACACTATGGCTTAAGGCCCAAAACTTTTTTGACAGTTTTGTTAAGTTAAACCAATACTATGCATGTGAGTATCTGATACCCACCCGATCTTATTAAGATAGTTAATGACATTCTACTTTAGCAGACCTACCGATTAACGATTAAAACTATGGCATGTGTAGCAATTGGAAAGACATCAAGCTTTACTTAATTTATCTTGAGGGATACTATTTATCATGTCAAAACTACCTAATGACAAAAACATTAACAATAGCATAACAGAAATATAGATAAACATTCATAGTAAACCACATTAAACTGTAAGATAATATGATCTTTAACATGACAATCTCCATCACCACGCTTCCTATCCACCTAGTCATGATGCTTGAGGTCACCATATTCATTTACTATGCTATTACTCCTAACATATAGTAACGAATTACATATGAGAATACCAAGCATCACATGTCGGCATGTAGGCCATTATACAATAATATGTATCCCATAGCTATAATTCAACATGACGAGCAGGCCATGAAAAATTCATACATGCATCACATACGCAATAGGCCATATTATTCACATCAATCTCAGCAAAAGAGTTATGCATAGAATCCAATTATATAGGACGATATTAACAATTAATACTATATAACGCACCAACTATTACCTAGCATGGGTCTAAGAGCGGTGCCTTTAGTAAGTTTTCCAGGACATGAATCTAATTCATGGAATCGCCCCTGGAAAATTCATCGGATTAAATCATATTAACCCAAGTTTCAAACCAATCTGATCAGCTTGTTTTTCATCTATCAATCACATTGATCTACACATGAGGTTTCCAGAAATAATAGCAACCCACAAAAATTGTTATGTTGGCTCCATACGGTTAGGCATCACGGGTTACCCCGATGGTGGAATCCCATCAGGTAGGAGTATTATGCAATGCGACCGTGAACAAGCCCAGCTAATCATGCGGTGCTATCTACTCATACCTCCCGCGAACCCATCTACTATCGTTGAAGCCGATTGATCTCATCAACCAGTGCCAAAACCAATCCATCCATATGAACCGATCTAGGTTACCATACCAGAACGATAATAGATCCAATCTACTACTACCACATATCAACTATATACGACCAATCTTGATCAAATATTACACAAGATTGCTCTGATACCACTGTTGGCATACGGGTAGGCTACACTAGCGTGCAACAAAATTTTCTTCCGCATAAACCAGGAAGCCATGCGACTAAGAGATCATAAATCATTACCACTAGACGTGTAGTGCAGTGAAAGAAGAGTTAGAGTAGCCTGGTACAACATCGCATGCATCGATGTAGTGGAAGTAGTCGATCATTCAACGTCCTTGGCCGACGATTGTCTCCTTCAGCAGCCCCTCGCATTCCTTACGTATGTCGCGGATCGTCCTCGATTAGCGCAGCAGCGTCTCTACGGTATCCACACGTCCAGGGGTGGAACGTCGTGCGCCAGTGGGTAGTGCAACATCCTTCCAAAAGCCCCCCACGCCCCCCTTATAAATAGCCCCTAACGGATCCCTACGTTAGAAACCCATTAGAACTCTTAAGAATGTATGGATTATAATCCAATTTAAGCCTCTAACGGATCCAATTAGATCTAGTTTGTTTAACTCATTAAGCGTGTGATCCTATAGGTTCATGTGTAATCGACCGTGACCCAAAAACTCCTTTTCAATCTACAAGTCGGTAGCGGTTCCTAGCCAGACATAGCGACTCCCGAATACACATAAAGATCATATCGGACGAACCTTTATAAAGCTCATGTGTTGATCCCTTTGCCTCACGATATCAGATCGAACTCAAGGCGAGATGTGTGACATCCTATGATGGCTCGATCATTCACTCAATCGTATAGTGGATTACTTAGTTGTAGTTGACTCCTCAACCATATTCGGCATGGTCATGCACTTCCTTAATCCAACCATGTCGATGGACTCGGGAGATATCTCTCCCATTAATGAGGAGGAGAAAATTCCATCTTGATCACTCATATTCCTTCGCATGTTTCATAATGAACCCAAAAGCCATATTTATGACTACCCATTTACGAATTAGAGTTTGACAACCCCTAAGTAAACTATTACATATGTAAGAAATCATGACGACGTCAGGTCTAAGAATCCCACATACACTATATATGAGACCGACTGATGATACTGAAGAATATAATAATTCTCGCAGTGTCTCAAGACGGGTCAATCCAACACTATGCTCTGCAACATATGTCCACATTATTAATTTGACATCCCATATCCATAATCCGTGAAATATGATCATCAATTAATACATATGATGATCCATAAATTATAAGGGTCCCATATAATGATACAAGATCAGAGATGTTTAGAGAGTTTCACAAATAAGCCATATACTTGTCAATCAATATCAATGATATTTCATTCAATGGACAAAATAACATATTATTCAAAAGTTCATAAACATATATATAAATGATACAATCATCTCTATGATTACCTCTAGAACATATGACCAACACCATATGGGCATCCTCATAGAGGTTGCATGCATGGTACGGTGTTTGCTTGGGCCACGGCTCATGTGCGTGCAGCAAAGACGAATCACGCGTGCGTGGCGCTGCCGGGCTAGCGAGGAGGAGCTATTCTCATCCTGGACATTTTGCCAATACGTCGAAGGGTGTCGTGTCGTGCTTCAACAGGAAGGAACAGAAGGTGCATGTGGCGATGTGGCCCACAAACCGACGAGACAATTTGGCCCAGTCAAATCTCCAAACATCCTTCGGCCGAGGCCCAATAGGCATCGACATAGTCGCAGGCCCAAGTATAACACCAAATCGGCGCAGTCACGGCCGCGCCAAGATGCAAACCGAACGATCTTGGCTAAATGGCGCGCCCGCTGCGACAAAGACGGCCCATTTAGGCATAGCCCATTATGGCTTGGTTACTATTTATGTCGGGCCGGACCAGGCCACGTGTCGGAGTGGCGGCCTAGACACAGCCCGTCGGCCGTTCGTGCCGTGCCGGACCGGCACGAGCCCATTTGGCCCAGTGGGACAAGGTTAGCCCATCTAGCTCGCCGCGCCCACCACCATCGCCCGCTTGCCGCCGCTCTACCCGGCCGCCCGCCGCCACCGCCCTATCCGGCCGCCACGCTTCTACCCCGCCCCGCGCGTTGCCTCCTCTTTTCCCCTGCCCGCCTGCCTAGTTGCCCTCCACAGTGCGGCGTTGTGTGGGGCGCGGCACTACGACACGGCCGACACCGCCTCCTCGCCGCACGACCGACACCGCCTCCTCACCTCCGCGCAGCCGCGCCGCACCGCACGACGGTGACGGTGCATGCACCGCCTCCTCTTTGGCTCCGTCACCGCCTCGGCGCCTCCTCGTCCTCACCGCCGCCGAGCCACACGGCCCGCGCCGCCTCCTTGGGCCTCGCCTCCTTCGCTCCGGGTTCCGGCTCCCTCCCTCGTCACCCTTTCTCTCCTCCTACTCCCGGTCTCGGACCTCCCGGCTGGCCGGCTCCCTCCCATGCCACCAGTCTTCCTCGGCACCAGCACTGCCCCGCGCGACCGGGCACTCCCGCCTCCCGTCTCTGGTCTCTCCCTCGGGCCAGATGGGTCGTATCGGACTCACTGTGCTCGTGCCGGGCCAAGTCAGCCCATCGTGCCGTGGTGACGGTCCAAACACGACGCAGTGCATCGTGTCGTGTCAGCCTGACTTATGAACAGTGTGGACCGTGCTAGACCTACAGTATTATGCCTGGGTCCGGGTCGGCCCATCCGGCCAGCTCTAAACCGAACCGAACCCTTGCGCTCGCCTCTCTTTTCTTTCTCACCTTGCTGTTGCCGCTTCCGATTTCCTCGTAACCTCCACCTCCTCCTCGTCTCCCCAAACCCTAATCTTTCTTCCCCACGAGCGGAGGCCGCGAGACGGAGTTGTGGGTAATGGCGGGCAAGGAGGAGAGCCGGATCTTCGTGGGTGGCCTGTCGTGGCAAACTGACGAGCGTAAGCTCGAGGATGCCTTCCGCCGCTTCGGCAAGGTCGTCGACACCCAGGTATCCCGACTGTCACTGCGTTTCTCCGCGAGCGCTTGTACCCGCTTTGCTCCGTATTATCTGGTTTTATTTACGGATGACGCTGCTAGATCTGCGCAATTTTTATTTTTACTCTTTTTTTGGGGGGGGGGGGGGGGTTGGGTATTTGCCGAGTATTGTTGAATGTCTAGTTTGATCTTAGAGAGTGCCTTAGGTTGGAGGAAGGATGGTAGATTTCATGGTGTAGGGAGGAAAGGTGGATCTGCTCGTTGCTGTATATGGTCTGGGGGGGTTCGTCTTTTTTAGGGAATATGATTGTGCTATTTTGGTACCTGTGAAATCTTAACTAGGCATAAATAGCTAAAATAATATTAATCGCTATAGTTTTAATTTAACCAAACTATTTAGCTTCTTGATGAATAAAAAAAGTTGCTGATTTGTGGAGCAAAGAGGTAGGAGTAAAAGATATGAAGTTTCGTTTAGGAATCGATCTTATTTCAGCTCTTTCAAACACAAAATAACATCTGTTAGCTTCTCAAAGATAATTTAAAAAATGTTCTGACTGGTGGAATTTACCCTCTTTAAGGAGGGGTAATTATATTGCTACGTTGTATGCGCTCTTCTTAGTTTGTGGTCACCTTAGGAGTACTCACTGTTCTTTTGTTCTACCTTTGTTTGCTGTTGATGGTCTGATAGTGATATTTCTCTGTCACACTTAGTTTGATGAGGCCAAATGAGCTGGCAGATATCTGGAGTTGGATGGCACAGGGGTTCTTTTTTATTGTTAAAGGAACAAGTTTGGAGAGAACCTTTTTAACTGTGTTGCAAAAAAGTATGTATTGGCTGCACTTTGAGAAAAAACTTGAGGTGGAAGTTGCTTTCCCAAGGGGACATTCTGATGCTGTTCATTACAATTAGATGCCTGAAGTGAGCATTGTGGCCCCTGAAATTCGATCCAATAAGCAGGGTATTTGATTGATCCAAATGTTGGTTGTGCTCTGATATTTTTCATTCAGCTTTGTGGTCTGATAAAAGAAACAAGGTATTGTTGCAAAAAAAAATTTGTATTACTTGATGAGCAATACTTGCAGTGGCTCTGTAGCTTTGGTGATTCTCTGCACACCTGGTGATTTTGATATTGTGCTGTGTCAACACCAGAGTTGTAGGCTGCCGTCGGAAACAGCTGAAGGGACAGATTGCTATTTTTATGAGACATGAAAATCAGTTATGCTTTGGCAGTCCATTGCTCTACCATGGAGACATGTGGAAAATTTCACTTCTTTCAGGTTAAACTGATTTGAATGGCTCACAAGATAAAAAAGAAATTGTCTATATGTTTTAGTGTTTGATTGTGTTCACTATGCAATGATCGTGTTTCTTATTTAAGGTCCATGGAATCCATGGCTCCATGCAATTAGAAATCTCAACTTCTGTTGATGTGTTTTTCTTTCCTTGATATGCGTTTCACGCCTTGCTTGATTTGTCAGTATTCGGTAAATTGGAGACAACTTGTTCTGTTTTCCATTGCTGGTTTGTTAGAACAGGGCAAACATTCTTTCTATAATCATGTACTGGTTGCAATTCTGGATACATATGATCAGTTTATTTTATCAGTAACAACTGTAGCAACTTGCTATCTTTGCAGTTTTGGTATTATAATATCAGCAGTACAAGATATATGTTTTCTGAAACATACTGTTATCTTAAGTTGTTTCTTGTGTTGTTTGGGTTTTACTCAGTCATTTTTTTTTTCTGACAAGTTAAGTGCTAAAATATATTTGTACTGTACTATCCGAACTTCTTGGCCACCATCTATTTTAAGCGATGTCATTGCAGCCAGAAAAATGTGTGCTGAGAGTTATCAACTTTTGTGATGAAAACTAAGTGAAGATGTAGTGCTCATGTACGGACATTGAAGGATAACCGCAGAAGCAAAATTTTGATG
This sequence comes from Ampelocalamus luodianensis, assembly GCA_036346255.1. Taxonomy (NCBI): domain Eukaryota; kingdom Viridiplantae; phylum Streptophyta; class Magnoliopsida; order Poales; family Poaceae; genus Ampelocalamus; species Ampelocalamus luodianensis. Next base: position 76,853,063 of record CM070622.1, on the reverse strand, counting down.
TTAGCACTTAGCCCAACCAACCCACTCCTCTGACTCATTGTGTTTGTCAGATATTGCTTTGTGCTGCTTTCGTGAGCTGTTTGTGCAATGTTAAACTATTTTCTCATTAGCTTATCTACCAGACACGTTTGCCAGCACTTCAGACATCGTCCATGATGGGCTTGACTTCTGAGAATATTCTTGTTTTGCTGCGAAAGAGTAGTTCTTGTCCTTTACAGTGAAAATTTAGTGGATGGATCCACCTACTCGACTGGTTGATGTTTTTAGGCATACCATGCTAACATATGACTGGAGTAGCACAATCCTTGAGGTGTACACGGTTGGTATTGCTTTCGTGGCAATGGAAGTTGCTTGCTTCTCAACTCTCGTAGTTTGTTACATTGGTTTAGTTGATATGAGATGCACAGTAGGAATCCGGATACTAGACGATGCTCAGATTATCCAGAGAAGTCTAATGACTATGGGTAACAGCAAAAATTGTTGAAAGAGGGTAACAGAAAAAAATTGTTGGCTGAGTTCATTGTGTTGCTTTTCTAGACCGAAAGTGCTGGGACATTGTTTTATTGCTCTACTGCTTGTCAGTGATAATGAGCTTTACTTTCTTGGGAATATGTTCAGTCACAAAGGTAGTTACAGCTACATGCGGCTGTGACAGAATTTTGATTCGTTCAGTTGAATTATTGAAATTCTGGAATAATCTATTACCTAATCTCAGTGCTGCTCCCAAGGTAATGACTTTCTGTTGTCTGTCGACCGTCCTAAAGTTGTGTATATCTGATTTTTGTAACATGGGTAATCTATTTCGCCCCCGAACAATCATCATTACATAATGCCCTTAATTCTTCTGTATTTTATTGGTGATTACATTTTCCTTCGCTGAGTTATATCTCCTATAATTCAGTTTCACTGTTAAGGTTATAGTTAATTCATTCCAAAAGAAAAGCATGTTTCTTTGAAGGAGGGGTAGCTGACTGTTATAGACTTATAGTTGCGTGGTGTTTTATGTTTTCCTCGTTACCTTGTCAAAGTACAAGTTTTCCAAGTTGCTGTGTGGCAACCCTTTTATAAATTGTGATATACTATGGTTTCAAATAAACTATCACTTGAAATGTTATAGCAGCCTTCTGGTACTGAATGTCAAATTATTTGCTGAAATTAAATATTTTCTTTACTCTTGGTCTACTCAAAATTTAAATATTTTGCATTCCATACGATGCTTATTTGTATATGCATTAATTATTCTGCCGATTTGAGTTTAGTATTCACTTGGTTTATTTTTTTATTGTCTTTGTATATATCCCAATATTTATAAGCATTTCTTGTTGTAGATCATGCTGGAGAGAGGCACAAACCGCCACCGTGGCTTTGGCTTTGTGACGTTTTCAGATCTTCGGGCAGTTGACAGCGCTATCAAAGATATGCACAACCAACAATTAGATGGTCGGACCATTTCAGTGAACAAGGCTGAGCCAAAGATGCATACAGATGACACAAGGTATGACAGCGGTGGTGGACGAGTAGATTATCGTGGCGGTAGAAGTGATGGTCCACCCCCTGGTAATTGCTTTGAGTGTGGCCGCCCTGGTCATTGGGTTCGTGATTGTCCTAATGCTGGTGGAGGTCGTTCTGGGCGATTCTCTTCTAAGTTCAGTGGTGGCAGTGGTGGTGGCAGGGGAGACCGATTTTCTGGATCAGATAGGTTTGGTGATCGTTACATGGATGATCATTATGATGGTGGCCGTTATGGGTACCGTGACCCCATTGACAGCAGAGACAGGTATGGTGGGGGGCGTGATCGTTATGCCAATGATCGATACCCCTCTGGTGGTGATCGCGTTGGCACAGACAGATATGGAGGTCCAGATCGTTATCAGCCAAGTGGTTATGGTAGGGAGCGAGAAAGAAGCTATGAGAGAGATGGAGCGCGTGGCAATGGCGGCTATGATAGGAGTGGCCCAAGGGGTGGTGGAAGCTATGACAGGGATGGAGCGCGTGGCGGTGGTGCTGACCACTATGGCAGTGGAGGGCCTGCTCGTTATGATGGAGTTGGTTACAGGGAGAGACCTGGGCCGTATGACCGCCCCAGCAGAGGAGGAGGACGCTATGATGATCGCTTCCAATGAACTGTTAGCGGAATCAAGCTATGTATTTGCAGTTTAACATTTGCAGTTTCGCATGGCTGAATGCTCAATGAGTGCTCTGGCACAGTTATCTCTGTTCTGTATTTGGTCTAGTGCTGGCACTGGTGTTGCCTTCTGGCTAAGTTTATCCAGTGGACTGTTTTCATGCTGAATTGATGTCTTGCCCTGACTGGTTGGTTACCTGATTACTCAAGTTGCTGAATGCTTTGTACTGTTACTCATGTTATGCATCGAGCTGTAGGAAACTGAGGCGTTCTGCTTTGGTTGCTTGTCATGTTAGTTATGAAATGCAAGGATTATTACAGAAACAGTGGCCGAAGTATTCTCGTGCAGCACGTAGATGAGGAACCATGCAAGTCTTGTAAGTTAATCATACGTCCGGAAAATGTTCTCCACAGCCATGAATGAGCTTTCATACCCCATGTTGATGTTGGGTATCATTTGTTCGCATTTCACAATAGCAGATGTGGCGTTGTGCCCGTGTTGTTTTTGTGCAACTACGCCGCCATAGGAGGTGAAGACGTGAAGGAGCATCCTCATTTTTCGATTTCATTCCATGGTTTCTCTGTAAAGGCTTGTAAAAATTATATCCTGACAGATCTCTGCATTAATTGAATTTGGGAAATATTGACTTGGTGCCTAAATCACATTATTTATTTATTTTTAATACGGGGGTAGTGTACATGTCTACATGACGCAGTCGTTGGAGAAACTTTTTAAAAAGACGGGAAGAAGGGGGAAAAAATTCAAGTAAAACTCGTTAAGAAGGTACAGTTAGTCCAATCATAGCTAGAGGAATGTCACTATCTCCATCTCTAGTGTCCTTGCACGACTTTATCCAAAAGGTCCCCGTCTCTATCTTCTCTCCGATTGGACTCGGCAAGAACAATCTCCATCTTTGTTTAATCCTCTTCCCTCTTTTGTCCTTTAATCCATGAAAGGCCAGTAATGTATAAATTAATCTCCATTGACGTTATGGCACTCCTAACAAGCAAATACTTAGCCCTATGCCATATTAACTTTTTAAACGATTTATTCCTCCGCGCACACAACATATTTAAAAAGGGAGATTCGAATCTGAGTTAGTTAACCCATCATTCGTGGTGCTAACCAACTGCCCCTCGGGGGACTCCTCTGCATGTTAATGTTGGAAATATGAATAATATTTTAATTCTAGATTTTATTATGAGGTAAAGATCACATACAACTGGATATGTATAAAGCAATACTAACAATAGGCAACTCATTCCACTTCTATATATACACAATAATAGGATAATAACAAAATAGATTAGTCGGACAACCAACTTACAGTCGAGCTTGATGAAGAACGTAGCGGCGTAGACTCAAAGCGATGCGTAACGTAGATGAAGCGATGAAGCGGCGGTCGATCGTTGCCCGAAACCTTATTGCCGCCCCGTGCAGATGAATTCTACGATAATGGTTCAGAGATACCCGCCCACCCTCCTTCTCAGTGCATACCGAGGAGAAGAGATGGTTTGGTTCGGCAATACAACTCTCCAGCACAGTAGAACAGAGAGGAAGAAGAAGAAAATAGAAGTGAATCTATGGATCTCAGGTCTGGACGTCTCTAGATCTTTTAAAGGTTGAAACAATTACTCTATAATAACTGCATAATAAAGCACATATTAAATCAGTGGTAACTGCTAATTCAAAATCAATTAATGGTAGTTAAGCAGTGTTTATCATATCCTGATTACACACTGGTCTACAACTTCGATCAGTGTATTTTGACCACATTATTTCGACCACACTGGTCTATAGATCCGGTCACTATTTTTTGATCACTTTATTTCGACCACACTGGTCTATGGCTTCGACCATATTATTTCGACCACTGTGTTTTGATCGTAGTGTTTCGACTTTCGACCACATTATTTTGACCGAGAGAAATGCACGGTTAGCAAAAGAAAATGAGACTAGGTCCACGACACGTTCACATTCGCGCGTCGCAAGTCACGCAAAAAATACGTTCGCGCATGCGTACGTGCGTGTGTGTGACTTTAGCTGTAGTCCTTATATCACCACATGCCATGTGTCATATGTTTCAAGAGGTAGCAAGGACTTTGCCTTATAAATTGCTCTTCTACCACTTGGTTAGGCAATATGAGACTAAACCATACATGCTTTGTAATTTCAGGAATGAATGAGTCTTTACACTTATGGACTCAATTCTAACAATCCCCCACCAATTCCAAGGCAAGCAACAAAAACGATGATAAAGACTATTGTGCTGAAGTGTTATTAATATACTAGTCTTTTAGTGTAAGTCCTGTACGAGTTGAACTTGCACCTAGAATAATAAAATTCGTCTTCTCGCAACTAATGAATGGACTATGCCTTGAATTCACAGCTTTTCGTGATTAGATTTCACTTGAAGTCTCAATTGATACTAGGCTGCCAAATAACCATGCCTAAAAAGAGCATTGTTTGGTCATACTCATGAGCTTTCTAGAGAATGCCATATTCTCGTAAACTGCGACCTCACAGTTAAGCTCAAGTAGGTGTATTCATTTTAGGTATCATATAGGCTAATACCTTTTTTCCTCATTGAACACTAGAATACATTAAGGTTTTAAGCTACCTTTCCATACAGTTGAGAGTGCTTTGTCTATTAGGACGTATGTACAGCTATTATTAATTGTACTCTCTTGTTATAATTTCTACTTGTTTTCCCATTACCCAAGTCACGGGATCTCCGATCAAGAAGGTATAGGTTACTGTTGAGTTGTAACTCCAATGGGCCTCGTTCCCATGTCCACAGACGCAACGGAAATCGCCTTCCATGCTAGCCCCTTTGTGAAAGGGTTTGCCAGATTTTTCTCAATGTGAATACAATTCACGGTAATCACTTCAGAGTTCCTTAGTTTTCTGACAGATTTAAGCCTACGCTTCACGTGTCTAGAGGACTTCATGTTATCCTTAGTACTTGTAACCTTAATCAACACTATTTGGTTATCACAGTACATTAGGATTGCTGTTATTAGTTTCTCAACAAGTGGCAAGTCCAACGGTAGCTCTCTAAGCCATTTAACCTCAACAGTGGCTGTGTCTAGTGCTACAAGTTATACTTCTATGGTTGATCTCATCAATATGATCTGTTTACACGACCTCTACAAAACTGCAACACCTGCTAGGGTAAACACATAACCACTTGTAGCTTTGATCTCATTTGCACCAGAGATCCAATTTGAATCACTATATCCTTCTAATACAGATGTGTCGGTGATCTAGAACCGATCTTGCGTATGATTGTTTATATCGGAGGGTCTCCGAAGATTGGAACTATGCAGAGAGTAGACACAGGGATTTTATACAGGTTCATACCTTCTCCAGAAAGAATAACAACCCTACTCCTGTTGTACTGTATTGAGAGTGCTAATTATAATCAAGAGGAAGACTAAAGTCTAATATCTTGTGCTCCAGATTGCTCAGTCTTATATAGTGTATGAGGAGGTGACGATTCCTCCAATCCAAGAGATGCCCCCAACGTTCCAAACAATGAACCATTGATGGAGGTTATTGTTAAAGACACAAGTCCCGCACGTTGCCAGACGGTTATTGTCGAAGACAGAGAAAAGAACGTGTAGTTTTCACTGAGGATAACTGTGTATGCTAACTGTCATGTGTATCAAACATGACGCATACGACTCCCTAATTAATCAGGCCCACATGACAGCAAGCTTTATTAATCATAGGGTTATCGAGGCCAGGCTGGTCAAAGCTAGGCAAGTCGTAGAAGATCTTACGACTACAAGGTAGCCGTAGGAAGGCTTATGACTATGCCATGATCATAGAAATACTTACGACCATGGTGTGGCCGTAAAAAGGCTTACGACTAGACAACTTGGTTTTTCCCTTATGAGTGATAAGGGGTATACTTAAAACCAGTATAAATAATAATTAAATGAGGATTGTTATATCCTCGTCAAGATGGATACCCAGTATAGTGAATTCCATATGAGGTTGTGCCTTTCAAGTAGCGCAACACTCTCTCAAGTGCCTCCCAGTAATCATCTCCTGAGTTAGAAGTAAATCAACTTAATATGCTCACAGCAAATGATATGTCAGGTCTTGTAGCACCAGATAGATACATAAGGAACCTAATAATTTGTGAATATCTCAATTTATCTTTGCCTAATCCCTGATTCCTTTAAAGCTTAACGCTAGCATCATAAGGAGTTGGGGAAATCTTGTAGTTCTCAAAGTCGAACCGACTCAATATTTTTTTAGCATAATGGGATTGGTACAATGTGATCCCATTCTCATTTTTATCAATTTAATATTCATAATAACATCTGTCTCTCCTAGGTCTTTCATATCAAAGCATCTAGATAAGAAAGATTTGACTTCATCAATAACAACAGTGTTTGTCCTAAATATAAGTATGTCATCGACATACAAATACAAAATCACTTCTTGACCCCCCACCATAATGATAATATATACACTTATCTGCCTTATTCACAGCAAAACCAACTGATGTTAAAGGTTTAGCAAATTTCTCATGATATTGTTTAGGTGCTTGCGGCCATACAAGGATTTGATTAATTTGTACACCTTATTTTTCTGTTTAGAAATCACAAAACCATATAGTTGCTCTATATAAATTTCTTTCTCCAACTCTGTATTAAAGAAAGCTATCTTTACCTCCATTTAATGGATGTGTAGACTATGAGAAGCAGCTAATGCAATGAGCACTTGAATGGTGGTTAATCTAGCAACAAGAGAGTAAGTATCAAAATAATCCTCACCTTCTTTTTGGGTATAACCCTTGATCACAAGTCTTGCCTTGTACTTATCAATAGTACCGTCAGGTCTCATTTTCTTTTAAATCCACTTGCATCTAACAGGTTTGCACCCGTTAGGACGACCAATGATCTCCCAAGTCCCGTTAGCTATGATGGAATCCATCTCGCTATGGATTGCCTCTTTCCAATACTCAGTATCAGGTAATGCATAAACCTCTGAAAGAGGTTTTGGCACATCATCCACGAGATATATAATAAAGTCTTCGCCAAAGGTTTTCTCAACCTTTCGTAGCTTGCTCATGCGAGGAATCTCTTCGACTAAATTATTATCTTCCTTAGGAATATCACAGACTGGTGGTATATCACTCATTGGTTCAGAGATGGTGGTGGGTTCAAAATTACTATTATTCATAGTTTGATTATCCTCAGTTTGAGAAGTACTGCCTGTAGTTTTCATAGGATAAATATCCTCAAAAATGAAGCATCTCTAGACTCCATTATTGTGTTAGCAATAATCTCAGTAGTTTCTAATTTTACTACTAAAAATCTATAAACCGTGCTGTTATGAACATATCCCAGTAAGACACAATCGACTGTTTTAGGTCCAAGCTTTCTCTTTTCCTAAAATGGTATATTGACTTTTGCCAAACACCCCCAAGTTCGCAGAAAATTAATATTGGGTTTTCTCCCCTTCCATCCCTCACACGGAGTAATCTCACACCTTTTAGTGATTACTCTATTTAGGACGAAAGTTGATGTCAATATAGCTTCTCCCACCACATCTTAGGCATACCGGTACTCTCCAATATAGCATTCATCAAGTCTGTTAGTGTCTGATTTTTCCTCTCAACTACACCGTTTGATTGGGGTGAGTATGGTGGTGTAACTTTATGGACTATTCCATGTTCAAAACAGAATGGGAGAATTCATAAGAGATATACTCTCCTCCATGACCAGACCTTAGTCTTTTAATTTTCTTTTTTAGTTGGTTCTCAACCTCGGCCTTATAAATTTTGAAGTAATTTAAAACTTCATCTTTTGTTTTTAGTAGATACACATAACAATATCGAGATGCATCATCAATAAGAGTTAGAAAATATCTTTTGGCTCATTTTATCAAAAATCCATTCATCTCACACAAGTCGGAATGGACAAGATCTAGTGGTGCCAAGTTCTTTTCCTCCTGTAGCCCCTTAAAGGATTTTCGAGGTTGTTTTGCTTGCACACAAGTTTGGCATTTTGATCTTTTGACAATATCATATTTTGGAATTAAATCTAATCTGGACATTCGAGCAATACTATCAAAACTAATATGACAGAAATGAGAATGTTATATATTGGCCTCGCATTTATTCAGACCAATTGCAACATTCATATTATAATAATATTGTAAAGTACTTATACAGCACAAGCCTCCGCTCTTATAGCCTTCACCAACAAAGTTACCAAACATAGACATTACAACTTTAGTTGACTCAAATACTAGTTTATAACCATCCCTGCATAGGAGAGAACCACTAACGAGGTTCTTGTTTATTGTTTGTGTATACTCTACGTTCTTTAAGTGGACAATCTTCCTGAAGTAAGCATCAGATCCATCGTGCCAACACCCAAAACAGAAGTATGCGACTCGTTCCCCATTAGGATGGAGGAAGCCCCGGCTGTCTGATAAGAAAGAAACAAGGAAATATCAAAACATACGTGAACATTAGATCCAGTATAAACTCACCAATCAGTGGATTGACATGTTAAAAAACAACAACAGATGAATTACCATACCTTCCTGTTGAGGCCTCTCCTATGATCACATGGCAACCTTTTTCTTTGGTTGTTCAACATCCTTGCTCTTGCAGAAATAACAGTCTCTCACCATATGACCATTTTTTCCGCACACAAAGCAAGTGATATTCCTCATGTCCTTCTTCTCAGTTTTCTTCTTAAAACTAGTTGCTTTGTTTGGTTTAAAACCTTTGTTTTTCTTGTCATATCTTTTCTCCATGGCATTTGTGTTGATTTGATTGTTCTGACTGGAAGTGCTTGGTGCATCTTTTGCTCTTGTCTTTTCTTCTTTTGCTCTTGCCTTTTCTTCCACATCAAAGGCAGCAATAAGATTCTCAGTAGATATCTCATCCCTATTATGCTTTTAAAAAGTGGCAAAATCCCGCCATGAAGCAGGAAGTTTGGCAACAATACCTGCAGCCACAAACATAGGAGGCAAAACGCAACCCAAATGCGCAATCTCACCGGCTAGTAGTTAAAGCTCATGAGCCTGTGCAACTATCAACTTAGCATCATCCATGTTGTAGTCGAAAAATTGCTCGTACCTGTAGAGCCAACGACCAGCCTCAGCTTCTGTATATTTGTGCTCTAGTGCATCCCACAACTCTGCAGCAGACTTGAAGTCCATGTACACATCATAGAGTTGATCTAGAAGTATGGTTAGTATGCATCTATGGGCAATATTGTTATCTGTGTCGAACTGCATGGTTTGTTCAATTATAAATGGATACTGTAGATGGATCACCCACCACATCCCCAAATATATGAGCCAAAACTTGACCCTTGTCTGCCATCTACGAAAGTTTTGACTAGAAAATCTCTCAAGTTTCATAGCATCAGAAGCACCAGCTATTGCTGAATCACGAAAATATCAATAATAAGATTTCTAGATTGTTGAAAATATCGATAATATTTTAATTTTAGATTTTATTATGAGCCAAAGATCACATAAAACTAGAGATGCATAAAGCAATACTAACAACAAGCAACTCATTGCACTTCTAAATATACACGATAATAGGATTATAACAAAATAATTTGGTCGTACAATCAACTTACAGTCGGGCGTGATGAAGAACAAGAAGCAACGTAAACTCGAAGCAGTGCAGAACGTAGATGAAGCAGCGCAGTGAACGGTCGCACAGATGCGCTACCCAGAAACCTTATTGCCGTCCTGTGTAGGTGAACTCCGTGACAAAGGTTCAGAGATACCCACTCACCTCCTTCCCAGTGCATGCAGAGGAGAAGGGATGGCTTGGTTTGATAGCACAACTCTCTAGCACAGTAGAACGGAGAGGTAGAAGAAGAAAATAGAAGTGAATCAATGGATCTCAGGTCTGGACGTTTGCAAATCTTTTAAAGGTCAAGACAATTACTCTCTAGTAACTGCATAATAAAGCACATATTAAATCAGTGGTAACTGCTAATTCAAAACCAATTAATGGTAGTTAAGCAGTGTTTATCAGATCCTGATTACACACTGGTCTATAGCTTCAACCAGTGTATTTCTACCACACTGGTCTGTGGATCCGACTACTATTTTTCGACCACTGCATTTCGACCATTTTATTTCGACCACACTGGTCTATAGCTTCGACTACATTATTTCGACCACATTGGTCTATGGCTTCGACCATATTATTTCGACCATTGTGTTTCGACCACACTGGTCTATGTCTTTGACTACATTATTTCGACCACTGTGTTTCGACCATATTATTTCAATCAAGAGAAATACACGGTTAGCAAAAGAAAAAAGGGGACTAGGTTCACGATACGTTCACACTCGCGCATCTCAAGTCACAAGTCACGCGAAAATACGCGCGCACGCGTACGTGCGTGTATGTGTGTGATTTTAGCTATAGTCCTTCCCATATCACCCCATGTTATGTGTCAAATGTTTCAAGGGGTGGCAAGGACTCCACCTTATAAATTGCTCTCCCACCACTTAACTAGACAATATGAGACTAAATCATGAATGTTTTGGAATTTTAGGAAGGAATGAGCTTTTACACTTATGGATCCAATTCTAACCGTTAACTTTTTTATGTAGTGAAAGAGAGGGGGGGAGAGATAAGAAGCTTGGTACTCATGCAAGTATCCAACCTTTTTATAGGAACAAAAAAATTAGTATGTCATCTCCCTCCCACATAGTCTCTCTCATTTACTAATAAATTTTAGTAACAAGCTAAAGATACAAACTATTAGAGTGCTTAGTAATAACTGTTCAATCTCTTCTAGTAATAAGTTTTAGTATCAAACTACAAATTCATTATAGCACGATTTAGTTAGTAAAGATACGATACACTGAACAATGACAATACATCGTGGGCTAAAATACACTGTCGATCAGCGAAGTGTCAAGGAAGAGTCTTGATGCTTTTCACACGGTAGGTTCTGATCCATATTTTAAGGGCGTTCCGGGTTGGTAGAACTCGAAAATTATGAAGCGTCGGTGCTTCTAATGAACTAAGAATCCTTCCATTTACACTCTATGCGTAGATAGTTTCTCCTCATGCGCACGAGGAGAAAAACAAGGAAGAGATTAATGTCTTCTTTTTTACATGCACCACCTCTATTAATTGCACATACAAACTGCTGACAAACAATAAATAAGGACATTTGAAGGAAAATGTGTATTTGCAAATTTAAACTAATAAAACAACATCTATTTTAGATTGGTGTTTTTTTCCTTAGATGTCTTACTCTCGTTCTTTCTCCCTTACAATTTGGGAAGACGTAGATATACTCCCTCCGTTTCTTTTTATCAGCATATTTTAGTTAAACGTGGGAATTAAGGAGGTTGCAAAATCAAGAGAAAAACTAGAAGAAATGGCCATGCTATACATACATTGAGAATGAGATAAAGAATAGTTTGTGAGATGAACACTTATAAATACATTGGGAATGTGAGAGATAATAATTTGTGAGCTTGAACACTTATAAATGTAGGAGGGAAAAGGTGTAATAAATAAGGTCAAGTAAGGAAAAACATCAATAAATTTGCATGTACATCTTATATTTTGAAACAAAAGTGTAAAATTATATATTTTATATTTTGAAACGGATGGAATATCAAAATTGTGCTACACTTAGGCCCTGTTTGGTATGGCTCCAACTCCTAGCTTTATAGTTGGAGTGGGTGGAGCTATGCCAAACAGGGTTGCTCCACAAATTTTTTGGAGTTGAAGCAACCGGGAGCGGAGCAGCCCGTAGTGCAATTTTTAGGAGCAACCTTCCACCAGCTCCCCGCAAGAAGCAGCAACTCCCTTATCAAAATACCCTTGGAGTTGAGGGGTAATTACCCACCTTTGCCACTCCACAAAACCCCCTCAACCCCACCGATTTGCCCCAGTCGCACCCACATTCTTCCCGACTCTCACCCCTACCCCATCCCCTCCGAACCCTAGGTCCAGAGACCCACGCCGCCGGTCCTACACGCCGTCGCTTGCGTTCCGAATGCCCTCGACCTGGGATCCCTCGCCGCCAAACTCCCTCACCCCCGGATCCCTCATCGCGGGACTCCCTCGCCTTGGATCCCTCACCGCCGAACTCCATCGCCCCCGGATCCCTCGGTCGCGCGCTGGTCCGGCAGTGCAACAAGGCAGCCGCAGCCGCCAAGGAGAGAGGCCAGACTCTCATCCTCTCCCACCGCGCGCAACAGCCGCCGCTGTTCGAGTTCGTCATCGACGTCAGCGACATCGACGTTGTCCTCCAGCATGCGGTCGAAGATGATCTCCTCCTCGGTGATGATGCCCACGACGCTTCCCTGTCCGCTGCGTCCGGTTTTGGCCTAATCGATCTCTTAAGCGTCTGGGAGAAAAAAAGTTCCTCCCCCCACAAGTGTTCGATGAATTGCAGAGGTGGGACAGGGATCTCTAATGGCCGCACGAATGCTTCCTGTTGATGCCAACGAGAGGCGGGCCTTCCGGGAAGCGGTCAGGGCGGCCTGGGAGGTGGTTTCGGCTGGTGGAGGAGGGGGTTCGGCCGTGGATGCCGTCGTCGTTGGCTGCTCCGCCTGCGAGGTGCTCCGCTGCGATGGCACAGGTCAGTTGGTTGCTTCTGGCGTTCTCTTTATAGCATTCGTGTGGCCATGTGTGCCTGTGCTTGCCGGGGATGTGGATTGGTTTGCGGTGGCCTGGCCATGATTTAGCTCACGAGTCACTGAGCTGAAGTGGGAGCACTGGTGAATGGTGGTGATATATGAACAATGTTGATATATTAGTCAGATTGGTTGGAAAAACCTGCTAAAATCGATATGTGATAACACAGTTGCAAAATAGCACAGTGGAACAGTTGCAGGTGATCATACCTGCTTTAACCTCGTCGCTGGCATATATGCTCCATTGTGATCATTGGTCAATGCATAAGGACTGATACACAAAACTGTATTTTTGAAATTTGCATAGCAGTATAGCTCAGTGGACTAGGACTTCTCCATACATGCTGCTTTGTGCCATGAGACTCTCATACTATAACACTTTGAACATGCTTGCAGCCAAAATGTCTCTGATAAGCCATTGATCCCATTTGACTTACCCCTGCTGACTATTGTACATAGAACCGTAATATTGTTCACTCTTTTGATGGGAGAAATAGACACACAATAGTTATGGAGCTCAAATAGAATCTTTCTCAGTGCTTAAAGTACATTTATGTTGAGAACCTTAAGCCTTCTTCCAGCATTTTTAGAAGCCTACTTTATGACAATTTTAGCACAAGCTTAATCCCTTTAAAGTTTCCCATAATATCTAAAGTGAAGAGTGCTATTTTTTACTCCTTTAAATCAAGTGTCCTCTCTATTTATGTGCCTCTCTGAAGCCTTCTTTGGTTGTAGAGGGGATGTTTTTTATTTCTTCATAGGTGCTAAGTGTCTGGTCCATATAACTTGCAGGCTCACCCACTATTCAGAGACCGAAGAAAGTTTTGCCAAATAGCCAAATCATTGCTGCAAGGTCATTATCCCAAAAGGGGTTTGTACCAGGCCTTAGCTGTTGTAGCTATGTGTTTGCAGGAGCAAGCAACATCTCGACCCCTCATAGGGGATGTTGTCACTGCACTTTCTCATTTAGCTTCAAATCATTATGATCCAAATGCACCGTCCACCAAAGGTTCTAGGACTTGCCCATCTACACCAAGGATGAAAGCACACCGACGAGCAACCAGTGTTCCTGATGCTCAACATGTCGTTGACTCACTTAACTGGAACTTCCTAGACTCGAGGAGGAAGGGGACCATTAGAGGAGGGGAATTCGAACAGGATCATAGTGAAGGTTATGGCAGTGGTAGTAGCTCTGGAAGGAATGATTGCTTGGATGTGCCAGAATTGCTTGCCTTGCATAATGGACAAAATTACAGTGAAGCTGATATCAATCACAAGTCCACTAGCAAGGTTGATGCCCGTGAGAAAGTAGCGAGTCGAGCAAAGGCGCGAGCAACTTTGATAGGCATACAAATTGCATCTATACAACTCTTTCCATGATTGTAGACGATCAATTTTGCTGCATCTTCGCAGATTGCTATTGTTGAGGGTTGAGTACTTTTGTTGCTACAAGCGCATGCTTCTTTCGTCCAGGCTTGTCTTTGCAGACCCAAATGACCATATACTCCATGGTTGGTTTTTTGCCATTTTCATGGAACAGTTTCAGAACATTCTTCCAGGTTTGCATGAAAATCACCATATAATGAAAGGAGGAAGTCATTCTATTGCCGAGAATCATCAGTCTTCGAGAGTACCAGCAACATTCTACCCATAAAAGATTTCCCCTTTATAATTAGATCCTGCAGTGTGTATCATTCAAGAATCAAGACGAAATTTTTTGTTGTTGTTGTTTGTTTTTGTAGAGAACACACTTGGTGTGAGAATGTGTTACAGTATTACAGACTTGATTGTATGTATGTTTGTACATGTAAAGGAGTTGTATTTGTAAGTAGACCTGTCTTTAGAGGTTTTTCTTTTTGTCCATAAGATGTAACGGAGTAATTTGCAGAAGATATGTCAGACATGATTCTATATAGCCTATAGAGTGATTTGTAAGTAGACTCAGGGAGGAGGGGAACTCCGTGAATCACCTCTCAGTTTACCGGCGCCGTCCGATCGTGTCTTCGCGGACAAGATTAATCTCGAGCGGTCTGGATCATCCGATATATCTTTGTAAAGAGGACCATGTCATTGCAGGTATAACGTGAAAACAAGCACATGCAAATACGTATGCTACCGTTGAAAGCATCTAGGCCCCTAAAATTGTTTTGGTAATTAATGACTACATGTGAATGTTGGATTAACATGTTTATTGAGTATCTACAAAGTTAAGATCCATTGGTGGTTATTGATGACGCAAAGATGCACGTTAAATGGTTCGATGAAGATCTACTTGGCTCAAGACAGGTATAAGTAGACTAGGATCCTTTATATTTTACCGGTCTTAGGAGAAATATTTGGAAGACCGGATTTTAGGATAAACGTCGTACTATTAAGAGGGATTGTGACTAGTAGCTTGATAATATGGTCTTGTGCGATATGGATCAATTTAGGAACATGCATGCATTTGAATTCCTTTTCTCAAAAGGTTTCAGTGTGGGTGTCAAAAATCGATTGTACCGACGTCTTTTTGGCGGTTGTACCGCTTGGTGCGGTATGACCGCATTTTACTTGGCGGTACTACCGGTTTTTGAACTCCTCAGCCAATCGAGCGCTAATGCGGTATGACCGACTCTTTGATTGGTACTAGCGCATTGCAGTCGTTCTATTTTTAGTTGGCGGTTGAGTAATACCAGAACCGATGCATTTTTGACTCAGACCTCTCCGAGATAATCGGTCGTACCGATCTGCGGTTGTACCGATTTTCGTATGGCGGTGCGAATTTTACAGAGAGCATGTCATCTCAACGTTTTTGGAAACCCTTCAATCGGTCGTACCGCTCCTCCGTGCGGTATAACCAGAAGTTGCGGTCGTACCGCTTGCTAGTTGGCGGTCATACCGCAAGGGTTGTTCAATAGCTATGTCAGAGTCATTTAATGCTACTGTTCTAACCGTTAGAGTGCTTAGTTTTGGGTGCGGTCGTACCGCACCTTAGATGGTGGTCATACCGCATTTCGTTGTTTTTCTGGGTATGACTCTTCAACGGTCGTTTTTGTTGGTGAGTGGTATAAATACCCCCCCAACTGCTCAAGGGCTGGTTGCTAGACCATATTTAACATCCTTAGAGCCTTGAGCATTCATTCAACTCCTCAAATACACTTTGTGCACTCTTTGAGAGGTTGTTGAGCTCATTCAAGTGCATTCATCATTCTAGTTGATCCTCCTGCACTTGAGTGTCGTCAAGCGAAGGTCATTGATTTGTTACTCTTGAATCTTCCTCTGGATCTTCTTCGGAATCCTCCTCGGGGTCTTCTTCGGAATCCTCCTGGGGTCTTCCTCTTCTTCTGGAACTTGGTCGTAGAGAATCTCTTGCAGAGTGGCGACCTTCTCTTCAGCTCTCTGCAACGCCTCATAGACATGATCCAACTCTGTGATAGTCCTCTCCAATGCTTCCTCCTGTGCAGCTGCAAACTGAGCGAGGTGCACGACTGTAGTGTTGCTCTCTTCTTGTGTAGACGGGTAGCGTGCTGGCAGATCCACTGCTGCAACTCGGGGGTGGTAACGGAAGACGGTGTCTTGGAGTTCCCGTGCGTAGATGTTGCAGATACGCAGCATGGCCAAGCGCTACGACTCCTGGATACCTTCCAGCCAAGTGATCTTCCTCACGGAGATGTGCGAAGGTCGGCTTGCCTTGTCGTTCCTCCTGGCGTAGATCGTCAGGCGACAGATCACTCCACGATTTTGTCCATTCACCATCCAGTTGTTGCCGACGTACAACGGACGATCAAAGCCTCCAAGAACTTGCAACAGCTTCCAAAGCTCAGCGGCGTATCCTCCTGTGCGCTCACCATAGCTCTGGAGACGAGGCATCTGTCAAGACAGACGAAGGGGGTAAGAGCAACTTTAAAACAGCGGAAAGAGAGAAGATTATAGCAATAGTTGAGTCGAGAGAGATATGAGGAGAGTTAAGCAACTAATTAACCTTGCAAGTTAATTTTTCTTTTAGAAAATAGTTTGGACACTCTATAGACGGCCAATCTAACTAAGGTCAAGACCTACAGTCAGTATGGCTCTGATACCACCTCTGTCGGGACCCAGAATTACGATTATGAAACCCTCTGTGTATACTGCACTAGTCCAGGATCACGCTAGTGCACACAGTGTCAACATAGGTACATATCGATCCACACAAGCGATAAATAAAGTAAACGATTAGTTTGAATAACAAATAAGGGTTTTGACCTTATGGTCGAGTTTACACTTATTAAGCCACGTAGGGCTAACAGAGAATAAAACAAAGCGAGAACGAAATAACTCCAACAGATCCCACCAATTCACCACAGTCAACCGATCGATCCGGACTTAATGATCAACAACCTTCGCGAACTCCTCCTCGAAAGCGGCGAGACTCCTCCTCTTCAGAGGTTTGGGCGCAAGTTTTACAACAAGCGTGAGTACACAACCGCATTTGCAAATCATACCACATAATGCAATTTATAGATGCAGACTTATTCCAAAGAAAAAGGCTTCTATGGTTCTTTTGCATAAAAGCAACATTTGCAATTGAATACGAATAATAGATTGAAAGCATAATTCGAAACAAATAGACAATATTAATTTAATAATTGTTTTCACAAAGACACACAACTAAATGATTATTTCACATAGCCATATGATTGAGGTCACAAAGCTCCCATCCCAATATTTTATGAAAACTACCCTCGTGTGAAATCCCGAGCATGTCCATGATCATGACGCGCTATTCAAATAGATTGATTTAACACTCTGCAGAGGTTGTACACTTTACCCACAAGATACAACTAGTGTAGCAAGCACTAATCGTAACAAAACAGTTTGAAACTTCATCTCAAACATTGACATTCCCGATGTGCTTTCCCGCTATACCACTCACATAGAATTAGTATAACACACACCATTGGACGGGAAGCGGCGAACCGCCCCGCGATGCAACCACCAAGTAGTCACACCTCCACCTGTCACATGACCTAACCTATCCACCGAACATCAATGCGAGAATCCATAACTTACTAAGTTAGGCCGTCCCATACGGGCATGTGGTCGCATGAAGAAGGCTCAGTTCAATGGCGCATAAAGTTAAGTCCTTAATTGATCAAGACAAGACTTCCATGTTCTAACTAAGTCACAAAGATTATCAAACCCAAGCACACGACTTCCACCATATCACGCTTCCACCACTTACCTCAGTCTAAATCCTTTACCACTCAGATGGTTTTAGTGCAACACATGCCATCACGAAGTAATAACACATAGCACACAGTTTTACACAAAGTTCCATAATCACTTAGTCACATTTGATAATTGCAACTTACATGAGATGTGAGACTCGTAGCATGGCTAAGCAATTGTACTCGCATCTAACCAACCCACGTTGGTGCTATAATATTACCAACTAATAAACCAATCTAGGGTGATAAGGAATTATGACATACAAGGCCAAGGGGTGATAACAATTTGGATAATAACTATGCCTAAAGCATTTAAATAAATAATTAAATTAGAATGCAATACTTTAACACAAAGTAATTTGAAAATTGGGTTCAAGATGATCAAAGGTATGACTTGCCTTGAAAAAGTTCTATGTATTGATCTTGATCTTGGGGTGCTCCTTCTTCCACAAAATTCCCCGACGAATCGACGTCTACTCGCAAACGAGACAAACAAACAAAACAAATAAATAACAGAGGCAAAATAAGCTCCAAAAATTAAATAAAAATCTTAGATAAATAGATCTTGAATTTAGATAAATTTAGAAATTTGAATGGGCTCAAACGGAGTTAGGATGCAAAAGTTATGGCCTCTGGAAGTTTTAAATCTAAAAAGAAACCCTAATTTGGATTTTTCAGAATTTCTGAATTATTTCTCTGAAGAAAAAATGGATTATTGAGCAATGCTGACGTCAGCCCTCAGAATTTCGGAAAAAGATAAATAAATAATTCATCGACATCGACACGGCCACGGTAGACTAGGTCTCCGAGCCTCGGACTTGGGGTCCGGTGGACTAAGCCACGCGGCGCTGACGAGGCAGCCACGCGGGATGACACGTGCGTACTCGGGCTGAGGTGGACGCTGACGCGGACTGCCATGTCGGACCGACGGCGACGACGGTCGGGAACCAACAGCAACGGCGAACGGCGGCTCCTCGCCGGCGGTGAGTGGTACCGGTGTGTAGCTCTTGCTATTGCGAACCTGTTGAGGTAGGTCTGGGTGGTCGGGAACGACGGAGGCGGCCGGCAGCGAGGTCGAAGCGGCGAAGAGGCTTCGGGCTTGACGGGATCGGGCCTCCGATGATGCTCCGGCGGAACCAAGGCGACCACAAGGTAGCCCTTGTTCTTGCGATGCCGACGAAGCAAACCCCGGGGTCCCGGCGACGTTGGTTGCGGCGGAAAAGCTCGTCGGAGAAGGCGGCGGTGCAAAACGATCTTCGAGCTCCGGCGGCGGCTAGGGTTCGGCGCGAGGGCAAAGGCGGCTAGGGTTGAGGTGCGGACACCGAGGGCTACCTCCCCTTTTATACCCGGAGGCCTGGGAGAGTTCAAGGCACGAACGCCCAAAAACGGCAGGCGGCGGCGGAGATCGTATCCCTAACGGACTCGGAACGGCAAGCCTGAAGATTCGGGGCCCACACGTCGGCCGGACGGCGGCTGGCGCGGCGCGCGCGCGAAACGCGCGCGCAAATGCAGACTCAAGATCGGACCGTCGAATCGATCGAACGGCCCACAACACATGTGACGTTCGGAACCTCCGGTTAACACACGCACATCCAGCCGTCCATTGTTGATCGAACGGTGGAGGATGATCGGGTGCTCGAAGGAAAGAGAGAGAGGCGAGAGGTTGACAGTGGGGTCCACTCGCCACGGAGGCGCGCGGAGTGAGCCGTGGCGTGGTGGGTTAGGAACAGAGTGGGCCGGGAAAGGAATTTACCGAGGAGTTTTTCGAGATTTTAAATAGCTTTTCCTTTTAGAAAATACCGAAATTCAAATAAGCAATAGAAAATAGCAAATGAACTCAGAAAAATTCCAGAAAAATCTAGAAAATATATCTGAGCACATAGAACCCAAATAAAATAGTTTTGGCTAATGTTCATGTTGGGATTATCCACATTAAATATTTTTGATTGGAAAGTCCAATATTAAGCTTTTGAATTTAAATTCAAATAAATCCAAATGGTGAATTTTCTCCTTACTAACTAATAAAAGATTTTTAAGCTCAGAAAATTGGGATGTTACAAACCTCCCCTTAAAGGAATCTCGACCCCGAGATTCGGCTAGCTAGAGAACAGGTTAGGAAACTCGGCTTTCAGCTCCTCTTCACGCTCCCACGTTGCATCTCCTTCCGAGTGGTTGCTCCACTGGACCTTGCAAAAACGAACCGTCTTGCTTCTGGTGAGGCGCTCTGCAACATCCAAAATCTTGACTGGCTACTCCTTGTAGGTAAGATCCTCCTTCAAGTCAATCGATTCTAGCGGTGCTTGCTCTTCTAGCACACGAAGACACTTCTTCAATTGCGAGACAGGAAAGACATCATGCACTCCTGCTAACGACTGCGGTAGCTCCAACTGGTAAGCAACTTCTCCACGGTGTTCCAAAATTTTGAACGGACCAACATACCTAGGGGCAAGCTTCCCATTGGCATGAAACCTTTCTACACCTCTGAGCGGGGTGACTCGAAGATAAACGAAATCCTCGGGTTCAAAGCTGAGATCACGACGACGATTATCAGCATAGCTTTTCTGCCTGGACTGAGCTATCTTCAATCTTTCTCTAATCATGGTCACTTGCTCCTCTGCTTCTTGAATGATGTCTGGGCCGAATACTGAACGTTCAGCTGTTTCTAACCAATTCAACGGGGTTCGTTAGTTGAATCACTAAATTTCAATCTTTTATCCGTTGCTCAAATTTGTGATATCGGTTTAATTTTCTCATTCTCTAGTGAAGGTGTTGAAATCTCTAAGGCAAAAGATATCTCTTTGGTATTCAAAGGTTTTAGATTTGGAAATCTTTATTTGGTTGATTTTAGCTCAAATGAATCTTGTTTAAAAACTTGTTTAATTGCAAAAACCTCTTTGGGTTGGCTTTGGCATAGAAGGCTAGCTCATGTTGGGATGATTCAACTTAAAAAAACTTTTTAAACATGATTTAGTTGTTGGCTTGAAAGATGTGAAGTTTGAGAAAAATCGACTTTGTAGCGCATGTCAAGCCGGAAAGCAAATCGCTAATTCTCATCCATCCAAAAGTATCATGTCAACTTCTAGACCATTGGAACTCTTACATATGGATTTGTTTGGGCCAACAACCTATAAGAGTATCGGGGGAAATAGCTATTGTTTAGTCATTGTGGATGATTATTCTAGATATACATGGGTATTCTTTCTAGATGATAAAGGTGAAACCTCTAGAATTTTCAAAAGTTTTGCAAAACGGACTCAAAATGAATTTAATTTCAAAATAAAGAAAATCCGTAGTGATAATGGTTCCGAGTTCAAGAATACTAGAGTTGAAGACTTTTGTGATGAACTTGGAATAAAGCACGAACTTTCCACAACCTACACTCCGGAGCAAAATAGAGTTGTAGAAAGAAAAATCGAACATTAATTGAGATGGCTAGGACAATGCTCGATGAATATAATACTTTCGATAGCTTTTGGGCGGAAGCTATTAACACCGCTTGTCATACCATAAATCGGCTTTATTTGCATCGTCTTTTGAAAAAGACTTCTTATGAGTTACTCGTAGGAAGAAAATCGAACATCTCTTATTTTCGAATTTTTGGTTGCAAGTGTTACATTTTGAAGAAAGATGTTCGTCTTTCAAAATTTGATAGTCGTTGTGATGTTGGTTTCTTGCTCGGTTACTCTTCAAATAGCAAGGCATATCGTGTCTTCAACAAAAACTCCGGCTTAGTTGAAGAAAGATATGATGTGCAATTTGATGAAACTAATGGCTCTCAAGAATAGCATGAGAATTTAGATGATGTAGGTCATGAAGCCTTAAGAAAAGCAATGGAATACATGCAAATAGGTGATATCAAGCCCGAAGATAATCTGTAATGCCATGCATATAGATGAAGTACTTGATGATCCCGATTGGGTGAATGTCATGCATGAAGAACTCAATAATTTCACCCGAAACGAAGTTTGGACATTGGTGTATCGACCCAAAGAACACAACATCATTGGTACAAAATGACTGTTTAGAAACAAACAAGACGAAAATGGTATGGTTGTAAGAAACAAAGCAAGATTGGTCGCACAAGGTTTTTCACGAGTCGAAGGTTTCGATTTTGGTGAAACTTTTCTCCCGTAGTTAGACTTGAGTCTATTATGATATTACTTGCTTTTGCATCATGCTTTGATATTAAATTCTTTCAAATGGATGTTAAAAGTGCTTTCCTAAATGGATAAATATCCGAACTTGTCTTTGTTGAACAACCTCCCGGCTTTGAAGATCCTAAGAATCTCAACCATGTCTATAAACTCTCCAAGGCGCTCTATGGTCTTAAACAAGCTCCTAGAGCATAGTATGAACGCCTTAGAGATTTTTTAGTTTCAAAATGATTCAAAATCGGGAAAATCGACTCAACCTTATTCACTAAAGTATTAGATAATGATTTCTTCGTATGCCAAATTTATGTTAATGATATCATATTTGGTTCTACTAATCAAGACTTTTACAAAGAATTTGGTGATATGATGTCTAGGGAATTTGAAATGTCCATGATTGGAGAACTTAGCTATTTTCTTGGACTTCAAATCAAGCAACTCAAAGATGGAACTTTCGTAAGCCAAACAAAGTATGCGAAGCACTTGATCAAGAGATTTGGGATGGAGGATGCAAAACCTATGAAGACTCCCATGGCAACCAACGGTCATCTCAACCTTAATGAGGGAGGTAAATCAGTAGATTTAAAGCTTTATAGGTCCATGATTGGTAGCTTGTTTTATCTTACCGCATCTAGACCCGATATTATGTTTAGCGTTTGCATGTGTGCACGTTTTCAAGTATCTCCAAAAGAGTGCCACTTGATGACCGTAAAAAGAATACTAAGATATTTAAAGCATTCCTCTAGCATTGTCATATGGTTTCCTAAAGGTGCTAAGTTTGATTTAATTGGATATTCGGATTCCAATTATGCGGGTTGCAAAGTGGATAGAAAAAGCACCCTAGGTAGTTGTCAATTCTTAGGGAGATCTTTAGTATCATGGTCATCCAAGAAACAAAATTCCGTAGCTTTATCCAACGCCGAAGCCGAATATGTTTCTGCGGGAAGTTGTTGTACTCAATTGTTATGGATGAGGCAAACTTTGATGGATTATGGAATTAAAATTGATAAAATGTCTCTTTTGTGTGATAATGATAGTGCGGTGAGAATAGCAAATAATCCTGTCCAACACTCAAGAACCAAACACATCGACATTCGTCACCATTTCTTGAGAGATCATGTGAGCAAGGGAGACATTGGAATTAGCCACATCCGAACCGAAGATCAATTAGCGGACATTTTCACCAAGCCATTAGATGAAGGCCGTTTTTGCAAATTGAGGAATGAGTTAAATGTCATAGACTATTCAAATGTTGGTTGAACTCCTTCTTCATGCATTCTGCTTGATTTGGTGTTATTTGAAGGTTTTAAAATTGATTTCTTCAATAATCTTATTAAAGGTATCTATATTCATAAAAATATGTTCTTAAGTTCCCTCTAATGCTCAATGATCCTTGAAGGTATTTAATTGAGTGCAAAACCAAGGATCATTTGCATATTTTTTCTAAATCAAAGTTCTGCTATTCATCGAGATTAATCGGAACAACCGACGTTATATGCGCGGTACAACCGTTGTACGGTACGACCGGCTTCATAACTACGGTACGACCGCAATACGGTACGACCGATGGTGTGTTCACGGTTCAACCGAGTTGGTTTTAGAGAAGGCTGTTTTTTCACCTCACAGCGGTTCAACTGCACTCCCACCGTTTCTTTTCTTCTCGGCCTTTCTCAATCCAACCCGAAGTCTCTCCAAAACCCTTCTTCTAAATCCACTTGATCCTCGGCGGTTCTTCGCTCTCTTGCTTATGTCTACCTCTTTGGAGGTCATCTCCTTCATCCCTCAAGGTAAAACCTCCTTTGATTCAAGTTTTACCGAAGATTTTCATCCAAGAAGTCATTTTAGGGTTAAATGAATTATAGATGATTTCTTGTGTTCTAGTTGGGAATTTGTGTAAATTTGATGTCTAGTGATGCTTGTGCATCTATACCGTGGATTCACTCCACGAGAAACCATAAAAAATCGCGTTTAAGAATTGCCCTAGAACTCAGTCAGGAGGATCGGTATAACCGGTTCTTGAGCGCGGTTCAACCGCAATGCGGTCGTACCGGTCCTATAACGGCGGTTTGACCGATCATCCTGACAGAAAAACAGAAATTTATTTCTATTTTCACTTAATTCTATCTTAGTTGATCCTTTGAACTTCTTGTAATCTTTTCTATGTCCATGAAGATGCCCAGGACAAGAATCATGACTCGAAAGTCGCATGAACCACCTAGAGGAGGGAAATCTTCTTCTCAACCTCAAAGTCATCGTTCCTCTGCAGCTCAAAGTTCAAAATCTGTTCGTGGAAAGGGTAAAGGCAAAAGACCAGCAGAAGAAGAAGACCAGATTCGATTCTCAAGAAAGTTTATCTCTTCGAGACAGTCCAAATCGAGTCGAGCACAAGCGGATGCTTAGTCAGATGATTTGGGGGCTCCTCCAGAACCTCCAAGAGACTTAAGATTGCTCTCACCAGATGAATATGCAATCAAGCGCCATGTAAACCAATATCTTTCCAGATCAGACTCAATTAATCCAAGATTTCACACTGCTTTTCAAGAACAAGTCTATGAGCAGCTATATGGACACCACAGAAAATTTGCAGATCATAAGTGGATCAAGTGGGCACACATAAATACCTTGGATAAATACAGTGGTGTTTATCAGCTCTTTCATCAAGTGGGTCTTCATGATATTGTGGCACTTAAGCAAAATTATGATGATGAGCTGATCAGACAGTTTTATGCCACAGTGCATGTCTCTGCAGACCTAACCTCAATAAGATGGATATCTGTTACCAGGTATGTGGAGAGCACTAAAGAGGAGTTTGAGAGAATTTTGAGGATTTAGTCCAACTCTTGGGAGAAGATCTTTGACAGTCCTGCTCTGCTTACTCCAGCTTGGGCTGATTACTATGACTCCTCTGTCAAATGTAAGCTAGGTACTATTACTGGACTTAAGCCTGAACCAAGCATGGTCAACATAATCATTAATCATACTTTTTACCCCAAAAGTGGGAACTTTGATGCAGTCACAGGACATACTTGGAATATTATTGATCATATTATAAAGGGGATAAAATTTGATATTGTGGATGTGATTCTTCAAGGCATAGTCTCTTCTAAGAATGATAGGATTAAGAGGATATACTATGCTCCATATATCATGGCATTAATCATGAAGAAAATTGAGTATCATGGTGGTTTGGGATCAGCTCACAAATCTTATCGGCCTCAAGATGGACTTCCTCCTCGCCGTGTTGATGTAGAGATTGAGGCTGATGAGGCACCTGCTGTGGCTGCTGCTCCTGCTGAAGGTACACTTAATCAGATTCTTCAAAATTAGCACTTGATTCTTAGCAATTTAGAAGCAATGAAAACAGCCTAGTTGGAATTCTAAAATGAAACCCGTGCCAAGCTAGCTCACTTGGAGGCAACTCAGAATGATTTCTTTGATAAGACTCATAACATGATAGCAGTTGTGATGGATAGCTTCAATGATTTAGAAGAGATTTTGAGGACTCCTCAGCGATTCTCTCGTTGTCCACCTCCATCTCATGTTGTTCCTCCCTCAGGAGCTTCTACCTCTTTAGTGCCTCTAGTTCCTCTGGACCCAGCTCCAGCACCTCAAGTTCCTGCTCAACCTCCTGTTCCAGCACCAATTCCTCCTTCAGATCAGGCCGCAGATCCTCAGGACTTCACTTCTCAGGACCCTGCGCCTTCCTCTCAGGACCAAGCCATCTGATTTAGTGCTTTTGGTTTTTCATGCCAAAGGGGGAGAAGTGTTAGTGTGAGAAGGCTCTTTAGAAGGGAAATACTTCATGGGTTATTGTTTTGTGTATCTGTTAATCTCTAATGCTTGTAATGCTTAATCTAGTTGAACTTGTGAGTTAATGTGTTCTTACCTATGTTATTACATTTCTCTCCAGTTAAATGTCTTCATGTGCTTGCAAAGTCTCTTTTTATCCTAATGCACATGTTTAGGGGGAGCTTTCCCCATCTTGGCTTTACTAAAATGATAATTCTCATAACCTTTTCAAGCTCATTGCAAGAATTTCTTGTTGTTAAGTCATCAAAAGAATATACACTCTTAGTATATTCAAATCAATCTTTCTCACATAATAAGTTGTGTTGTCATCAATTACCAAAAAGGGGGAGATTGAAAGCATCTAGGCTCCTAAAATTGTTTTGGTAATTAATGACTACATGTAAATGTTGGATTAACATGTTTATTGAGTATCTACAAGGTTAAGATCCATTGGTGGTTATTGATGACGCAAAGATGCACGTTAAATGGTTCAATGAAGATCTACTTGGCTCAAGACAGGTATAAGTAGACTAGGATCCTTTATATTTTACCGGTCTTAGGAGAAATGTTTGGAAGACCGGATTTTAGGATAAACACCGTACTATTAAGAGGGATCGTGACTAGTAGCTTGATAATATGGTCTTGTACGATATGGATCAATTTAGGAACATGCATGCATTTGAATTCCTTTTCTCAAAAGGTTTCAGTGTGGGTGTCAAAAATCGGTTGTACCGACGTCTTTCTAGCGGTTGTACCGCTTGGTGCGGTATGACCGCATTTTACTTGGCGGTACTACCGGTTTTTGAACTCCTCAGCCAACCGAGCGCTAATGCGGTATGACCGGCTCTTTAAGCGGTACTACCGCATTGCGGTCGTTCCGTTTTTTAGTTGGCGGTTGAGTAATACCAGAACCGATGCATTTTTGACTCAAACCTCTCTGAGATAATCGGTCGTACCACAATTGAGAAACAGTCGTACCGATCTGCGGTTGTACCGATTTTCGTATGGCGGTGCGAATTTTACAGAGAGCATATCGTCTCAACGTTTTTGGAAACCCTTCAATCGGTCGTACCGCTCCTCCGTGCGGTATAACCGGAAGTTGCGGTCGTACCGCTTGCTAGTTGGCGGTCATACCGCAAGGGTTGTTCAACGGCTATGTCAGAGTCATTTAATGCCACTGTTCTAACCGTTACAGTGTTCAGTCTTGGGTGCGGTCGTACCGCACCTTAGATGGTGGTCATACCGCATTTTGTTGTTTTTTCGGTATAACTCTTCAACGGTCATTTTTGTTGGTGGGTGGTATAAATACCCCCCCAACTGCTCAAGGGCTGGTTGCTAGACCATATTTAACATCCTTAGAGCCTTGAGCATTCATTCAACTCCTCAAATACACTTGTGCACTCTTTGAGAGGTTGTTGAGCTCATTCAAGTGCATTCATCATTCTAGTTGATCCTCTTGCACTTGAGTGTCGTCAAGCGAAGGTCATTGATTTGTTACTTTTGGAGTTTTGCCAAACTCCTAGACGGCTTGGCGGTGATTGCACAGTGATCTCTTCAAGAAGATTGTGAAGAGGCCCGGTACCGAGATTGTGAGTGGTTCGGTGTTCACCTTCTCCGGAGCGGAGGAAGAACAACCAATAGTGATCGAGGAAATGCTTAATTGGTGGACCGACTTGATTTGTTCAAGCTCCCTCAACGTGGACTAGTGAAGACCTGCAAGTCTTCGATACCACGGGAAAAACCTTTATTGTCTCACTTGTGGTTATTTCTTGTCTTTACTTATTCCGCACTTATAAGTCAAGCATTTATCTTATGTTAAATTGCTTAGCTATAATTATACCTAGTATTGACTTTAGCTCTTTGTTGTAGAAAGTTGATTGATAGTTCTTTCATTATATTGTGTTAGGAAGTATTTGCTAGAACCTTTTTAGATCTAAGTTTAATTTAGTTGATTAAATTTAGAAACCTCCTATTCACCCCCTCTAGTCGGTTATCATTGATCCTACAACCGTACACGTGAACAGTGAGAAATCTGAAAAAAATACAAGTCACAAAACCAAGGTTATTCTAGTCTTTTTACATAGATCATTCTCATTCAAGGAGTGGGAGTTGGTTTTCTAACCAAACACATCCTCAATCTGCTCCAACTTCCTGTAGAAGTGGATTCAAGAGTGAAGTTGGAGTTGGAGTTGCAAAAACCTGGAGCAGAGCCATACCAAACAGGGCCTTAATATCGTGGTGAGCTGTGACCGATGAATTCCCTATTGCCCCCTCAAGTGGAGTGCATGAGAACCATCCTTGCTGGCAACGGCAACGAAATGGACAAAAGGTTCATTTCGAGTGATGTTATCCATGCAATAACTATTCTACATAAATGTTATTTTCTAGTGACATCTATGCAGAACGTTAGTCCCAGTCACAAGTGAGGCATATACACGTAATTTTTTTTAATGTGCACACACACACACACATATATATATATCACACACACACACACACACACACACACATATATATATATATATATATATATGACACCCGTTTTGTACTTCCGGGAGTATGTACTCCCACTTCGAATATACCACTTAAACGAATATATTATACTTCTTTATCACTCTCAGTATACTTAAATATCAATTATAATATACTCCAACGTGACTTGATTGAAAAATTTTCATTGGAGCTCTTTATTTTTACTAGATAACCCTTTTCATATATAAAAAGAAGTATGTACACAAATATTGCAATAAAAAGCTGACTTTAATGAATTTTTTCATGGAACTCATTTTGGAGTATCTTATAATCATTATTGGAGTATACTCAAATAGATAAAGAGGTATCACCATACGATTTAAGTGATATATAAGAAGCGGGAGTACGTACTCCCAGGAGTACCATACCATTTTCCTATATATATATATATATATATATATATATATATATATATATATATATAACATTCCAAAATTTGTTACCAAAAAATTATTATTTTATTTGATTCTCTGAGTTTTAAAAGAGTTTCTCTGCTTTTCTTAAATTTCCTAGTTTTAAAAATCAAAGATAAAATTTATTGAGTTTTTTGGAATTTAAAAAGGGTTTCCTATTTTCCAGAATTAAAAATAATTTATGTGAAAAAAATAAGAACCAACTTTAAGTTATAAATAATTTTATTAAATTCAAAAATAACACCCCAATTTTCATGCCTTTTTGAAAGTTCAAAATAAAATAAACCATTTGAACTTTATTTAAAGCTTAATTTGAAAATTCAGAAATTGAAAACATTTTAAATGATTGAAATAAACTTCAATTAAATCTAAAATTATTTTTTTTCAATCGATTCATGTTCCAAGGTTTTCATTAAACCCATCCCCCACCGCCGCCTCGCCGTCGCTCGCCGCTGACGGGCAAGCACCCGTGCGTCTCCCTCCTCCTCTGAGCTCTCTGTCATTTGCTTGTGACTATGACACATGAGGCCCACACGTCATTGGCTCTCCCTTTCTTTACCTCTCTTGCTATCCCTTCCAGGTGCCCCCTTGTCATATGCTTTGGTTGTTTAAAGAAAAATCAGTGAAGCATCTCCCAGAATATTCCATTCTCAATTTCTGATTTTCCTATCATTTCATGTGACTTCAAATTTTCGGACGTTCGTTCTCTCTCATACGAACTCTGATACCGTCGATTCTTGTTTCTAAATTCAGCCCCTTTATTTTGGTTCTAATTTTATAATTTTTGGAGTTTATTTGAATTTAGCTCGTTTTCACGTTTAGGTTTCGACGACTCCAGGGAACCCAAAGTATTTGAAGAGTTAGATCCTCAGACATTTGAGCAAGACAAGTTACATCTTTGATCTTATTTGAATCCCAATATTTTAAATTATTTAAATTCTATTTTAAATTATTATTGTATGCTTATTTAAATTCAAGTAATTTAATTTTTTGGTTTAACTTTATAGTTATTTCCAATTCCTTTGTATAGCCAAAATTTGTCATTGAATTAGCCATCCCTTGCTACCTTAGTTGAAAATTTGGTTAGTACATTAGTATGACTAGAACATGTTAAAAAAATTATGCTTAGTCAAAGCGTAGACAAAAAACATTGAATTGGGGAGTTTAGCCAAATGATCAATTATGATTTAAAATAAGGCTATAGTATTATTTTACCATAGAACTTTTGACAAATGATTTAACTTGAAAAATAAATAAAAATAGTTTAGACTTGGCGAAATGGATGTTTGGATGGTGCAAGTTGATGCACGGAATCGATTCATCTCTATGATCGAGACAAGGATTTTATGGAAAATCGTCCAAATCAGTTAAGGACCGATCTTCGAGCCACATCTTGCTAAGCTCCACCGTATTATCACAGTCTGAAATGGGATAGATTAGGCTAATTAATTTGTAATGTCTCATTGTCATTTATGCCATGTTGATGTATGGGTGTCGGTTAGACAGTATTCCCACCTGGCGCAAGAGAGAGGCTTCCGGAGGGTGGTTAGCCTAATGGAAGAGCGAAACCTTAGCGGACATAATTAACAATGGGATAGGACATTGTAAAAGCCTCATGATATTTGCTTAGTCACAGGCCTTTGGAAGCGTGTCTTGGCCGATATTTAAGCAAAATATCTCTTGTGGGTAAAGTTGTACCACCTCTGCAGAGTGTAAAAATATTCAAATAGCCGTGTCCACGGTCATAGACATGCTGAGCAAAGACACTCAAAGTTAGACTTTTGTTTTGTTTTAATAATGAATTTAGCAAATGTTTTAGGATGGTTAATCCTTGTGGAAAACTTGGGCGGTTAGCCAAGTGATAGGAGGGTATCCTTCACTATCTTTGTATGGAGGTTATCCTACTGTAAAATTTGAGAATTTAGAAAATTGAATTTAGGTATAGAATAACTGCTTTGGAACTTAGTACAAGTACTTAAAGAAAACATTGCTTTATGCAAATTCAACCCTATAAGTCTTCATTTGATAAAATCCATGCATGCATTATAATCAGTTATTGGGTGTAACTTGCGGAGTATATTTATTTGTACTCACTCTTGCTTAATAAATTATTGCTCATATAAGGATTACTACGAGGAGGATGAGAACCTAGACGACTAGGCTACGTCTCCAAACGATTGCCTGTGGCGAATCGTGTGGTCTACCTTTTTACTAATGCTTCTGTTGTATTTTACTGTTGGACTTATGCCCTTTTGTAAGAAACTTAAGTTATTATGAATGTATCACATATTATATTTGTGCTATCATCTTTTGTTTGACTGTGTACATTAGTTGTTCCTGGACTAGTGTATGAGACACAGAGAATCTGGGATCTTTCGCACCCGGATTCAACAATATACATCTAAAGTAGGGGGTGGAAGACCTAATTCTCCCTAGAACTAGAAGTAATTGTGTTTGACGGAATTACTTCAAGGGCACTTTTTTTTATAAAAAAAAACATTTCACATTTCCATTGTTTCAAAATAGTTCAACCTCTTTTGTAAAAAAATGTTACAATTTCAACATTTCCTAGAATACAATATATCTAATGGGAGCAACTAGCGCTCGGACGTACGATAGGAGGCTTCCCATCTTACGCTCCGATTCAATAAAAAGGAAGAACATGTGCAATATTTTTTTCAACGGTCGCAACAAAAAGGACTTGTTCGTACTGGGTTTCAAACTATCAAAGAAGAGGTGGTGACAAAGAAGAGGATGCAACATCTCAGAATCCCAGATGCAACATTTCAAAGAAGATATAACATCTCAAAAATTTCAGATGCAACATTTCAAAAATTGTTGCAACAATAAAAAAAACGAGGAAACATCTGAAAAAACCTATTGCAACATCTCATGGATGACCATGCGAAACACAGTTTGGAAAAGTTGATGCAACAATTTCAGAAAGAGGCTACAACACATTAAGAAACACATGCAACAACCTGCTTCGACGGTCAAGGGAGTCGCCACCATGGAGCCATCGACTTGCGGTTGCTTCGGCACCGCTGCTGCACATTTGCCCGAGAGAAGAAATCGATGAACCGGACGTCGGCACCGTCGCGGCCACTCTGCACATCGTTGTCATCTTCCGCATGGGCATCGTCGCCCTTTTTCCCGAATACTCAGCAAAGCACCCACCCCCTCCGCGGCTCCGTCGGGCGCGTGAAGTCGACGTCGCTGCCTTCCGTGCGGCGGCACGTGGCGAGGCCACGAGGTCGGCGCCGATGCGCCATGGTAGCACCTCTGTGTCTCATTGGAGTGAGCATTTGAGTAGCTACAACCAACACAATCACTCGACACTGAGTGGCTCAATGGCGGTGTGACTAGGTGGAACTCGCTAGTGGCTAGCTACGCAGAGCTCACAGGAGTAGATGTGCGTGGATGCTTGGTAACTGACTTGAGGGAGCAGTAGTGGAGGATGTTTTGGGGACATGAGTGAGAAATGGTAGATTGGGAGGCGAAGCATCTGATGTAACCGGGTGTGAGCTTGCAAGTGAACATTCGCAAGTTAAAAGTTCGCATCCACAACGCATTGTAAACGAATGTGTAGTGGCCATTGGGTGGCCGTTCGAGCGTAACGTGTCCTATCGGATGTTAGTCCCATAGGATTATCCATATCTAATTATTAGTTCAAAAGTAAGAGAAAGAAGCTGAATTATTTTTTCCCCTTCTTCATCACCACTCTCAAAACAGCCAGTCGAGCCTTATCAACCCCCAAAAGGCAACCAAGCTCAAAACGGGATCGAATCTATGTCCACTCTGTGAACAGTGTTTCACGATAGAGTGAACAACGCTTCACTATAGTATCGTGGCAATAGTGGTGATTTTGAAAATGTTGTAGCAAAAATACTGCAACATTTTATCTCAATCTTTGATTTTTGATCGAACAGTAGAGATCACTCCTAATACATATGTACTGTAAATCGTCTGCATTGACTCCTCCTCTTCAATACAGAGGATCCCAATCTGCCCACAACTACCCTATTTACATAAACCAAAAAAATCTGCAATTTAAACGGTCATCGAAAATAAAAATAGATCAAATAACCCTCAAAATACAAAATAAATACATCCAAAAAATACAAAATGAATACATTAAAAAAATCCAAGAATCCCCGTTCCTCCTCTCTCGCTTTGATCCCCTCGCCCCTCCTCCCCTCTCCTGTCTCCTCCCAAATCAGCAGGCAGCCAATTCACCATGCCGCCGCCTCCCCTCCTCCGCTCACCGCCCCTGGCCGGCTGACCCCACCTCCCCCCTCACTCGTTGCCACCCGGACCCCACCCCACCTCCTTCACCACCTCACCAAATCTCCAAATCCTCGCAAGGAAGGGGGAATTGATCGAGCGATCCGCCGCTCTCCCAATCCGCCGCCGCCGCCGCCGCCATGTTCAACAAGATCATCAAGCGCGGCGCCCGCAAGGGGCCGCGCGCCGACGGGGCCGAGCCCGCGCCGACGTCCTCGTCTGGCGGCGCCGGGGCGCCCGTCACCGTCAACCACGCCTCCCGGGCGTCCGCGCCGTCGCCGTCCTCGCCCACCTCGCCGCACCTCGCGCCCTCCGCCTTCTTGGCCAACCCGGTGTCCCACCCCTCGCCGCCCCTTCTGGAGCCGCTCCCGCTCCTCCGCGACGTCGCCGCTGCCGACCGCCCCGGGCTCCTCCTCCGCAAGCTCCGCCTCGTCGCCGCGCTCTTCGACTTCTCCGACTCCCTCAAGCACCCCCGGGAGAAGGAGGCCAAGCGCCAGGCGCTCCTCGAGCTCGTCGACTACGTCCAGGCCCCCGCCCCCGCCGCCAACGCCAACGCGCCCGCGCGCATCCCTGACCACGTCCAGGAGGCCCTCGTCGCCGCCATCTCCGCCAACATCTTCCGCCCGCTGCCCCCCGCGCTGCACGAGTCCGCCGCCGCGATCGACCCCGGTGCTGCCCCCGACGACGAGGAGGAGCCCTACCTCGACCCCGCCTGGCCGCACCTCCAGCTCGTCTATGAGCTCCTGCTCCGGTATGTGGTGTCTCCCGACACAGACACCAAGGTCGCCAAGCGGTACGTGGACCACGCTTTCGTGCTCCGCCTCCTCGACCACTTCGATTCCGAGGACCCCCGCGAGCGTGAATACATCAAGACCGTACTGCACCGCATCTATGGCAAGTTTATGGTCCACCGCCCCTTCGTCCGCAAGGCCATCAACAATGTGTTCTACCGGTTCATCTTTGAGACTGAGCGTCACAACGGCATTGGCGAGCTTCTTGAGATACTCGGAAGCATCATTAATGGCTTCGCATTGCCAATGAAGGAGGAGCACAAGCTGTTCCTTACCCGTGCGCTCATTCCTCTGCACAAGCCCAAGTCCGTTTCAATCTACCACCAGCAACTGTCCTATTGCATTGTCCAATTTGTCGAGAAGGACTACAGACTTGCAGATACTGTGATCAGGGGGCTGCTCAAGTACTGGCCAGTCACAAATTGCCAGAAGGAGGTGCTGTTTCTAGGGGAGCTCGAGGAAGTGCTCGAGGCGACACAGCCTGCTGAGTTCCAGCGGTGCATGGTGCCGCTGTTTAAGCAGATTGGGCGCTGCCTTAACAGTTCCCATTTCCAGGTTTGGTTTTTCTGTTTGTTACTTTCATATTTACTTGCTGTTAAGTATATCTTCTTCAGGATGCTCCCAAAAATGTGATTATTTAGGCAAATGTGCTCCCATACATTTGGAGATATGCCTCTTTGAGGAAAATGGGCCACATATAACATATTGTTGTTTGTGATAAGCGTTCCAAAACACTAGTTGCATGGAGAGCTGAAATTTATTTTACAAGGCACATAGTGCAGGTGCTAGGAAAAACATTTTTTGGTGCATGTCATGTGCTTCCTGCAAAAGATTAGTTATTGGCTTCTAATGTAGAGTATCTGTGAGATATGAAAAGTCTTGTCTTCTTGCTACATGCATGTTCTTCACGAAAACAAATCTGGTTTGGAAGTATACAAACGAGTTTTCGTCAGAGTAGGGTTTTGTTTTCAGCATTTCCATGTTCCAACATTCGCTTACTTGCTTACCGACAAAAGTGTTTTGCCTGTAGTGGATAAGATAAACAAGCAAACCTTCTGCTACAGTGGAACCCAAATTGGCTAATAATTAATAGTAAAACACATTACTACGCTAGTATTCATAGGACAAACAGGCTGTTGCCAGTGTTTGTGACAAAATTGTTAAATGTTAATTGCAACCTAGATCTGTTAAGGACAGCTCCAAGGAATGTACCCAAAATCTGTCACTTGTTTTGTTCCTGCTATGGAATTGATGGTCTTTTTCACTTTTGATTTGTTTGTAAATTATTCACCACCATCATTTGATGACCACATTCCTGCCAATATCACAAGCTGAACTCCACAGCCTTCGGTCTTGTTGAGATTTTATGATTCGATACTTTAATGTTAACAGTGAATAGCAATGTGCTTTTTTAAAGTTCCAGTATTACTGTATTGAAATCAGTATTCCCCTAGGCACTAGGCGCTAGTCGGGTGGGGGACCGGCGCCTAGCGCCTAGGCGGCCGACTGCATCGAGGAGCATGGCGCGAGGCGACGGTGGGCACGGGTGGGCGGGCGGGAGCGAGAGCAGAGGGTGGCGCGCGCGGCGAAGCGAGGGGATTGGGGAGTGAGGTGAGGGAGGACCAGAGGAGCGTGGGGTGGTTGAGCCGTCGAAGGGAAGGAGGCGACGTCGAGGGGGAAGAAGGAGGAGGCAAGGGCGCAAAGGGGAAGAAGGATGAGGCGAGGGGCCAGGTGCGCGATGCGGATGTGCCGTGGAAGGCCCAATTTTGTGGCCCATAATCCCAAAACCCTTGCCCATCCGAGATCCGACGGCCACCGTTTGCCCATCCGCCTCGAGCCGTTGATACAAACTCCCCCTCCTCGCCTCCACCCAAACCCTACTTGCCTTTGGTCACCTCTTCCTCGTCGCCCCATTGCCTCGCCACCGCCACTTTTGGGGCCCCATCACCTCCTACCTCACCTCCTCTTCCTCGCCCACCTCCTCCTACTTGGTCACGGAGTTGGAGCTGGGGCGGCAGCGGGAGGAGGACGGCATGTGACAAGCACAGGGACGGCGAATCGGATTTGGCGGCTACGGTGGCGGGGAGGGGTTGGAAGAGGTGGCGCCGATGGCGGGGACGAGGATTTGGCAGACACGGGTGAGTCTCCTCACTTCATACCCCCTCCTTTCTCCCACATGTCGCCGCTCAATTCTGCCCGAAACCGCCCAGTGCCGCCGCGCCTAGCCCGTTGGGTCCGCCTTGGACCGGCGATGTCCGCCTAGGCGAGGCGAGCTCCTAGGGCGCCGATTTGCCCCGAAGTGCGGCGGCGGGGCTGCGCCCAGCACCTAGGCGGGCACCTAGGGGAATACTGATTGAAATATTGTATCACACATGGGTGTTATTGGATGAAAGAATCATATGCCGAGTTTAGATTAGAGGGCTGATTTGTCAAATACCAATCCTCCTTGTGGCCTTATATTTTTCTACTTATATAGTACCTATTTTATAGCCCTAGTGTATCTTGTCTACAGCTTTTAGCAGCCTTTTTATTTCCCGTTTATGTTATCTAATATTCTAATGCCCCTAGTATCTGCAGTTTTTAGCATTAGAAGCGTGAATAATATTGACTACTTGTTAGCACTCTACTCCATGATGCTATCTGCTACATTATTGTCAATGGTAGCTCTGCTATCACCTTTATTTAGCTTGAGTTTAGTTGAGATGATTGTGCGCTTTTAGCATCAACCTGTGTATGGATTGAATAGAATGATTTGTACAATTAGACATAAAACAGCTCCATTTGGTGCGCTATGTGAAGCAGATCCACACAGTATTGCCTCGTAAATCAAGGAAAACTACCCTTGGTCTTTTCTTTTGCTGCCTAGTTTTTATTATTATTTGGCTTGCTCAATAAATATCAATGTTCTTTTTAGACATTTATTGATGAAAAGGAGTCTTATGTCCAGGTTAATCAGTGCACACTTGTAATGCAAATCCAAATATAGCATAAAGTAAGATAAGTGTGAATGTAAATCTATGCCATCTAACTGCTGTGTTGCCACCCGTTTGTTGGTGTGATTTAAGGGTTAATTGGAGATTTTTGCTGCTGTCACGGATAGAAGAAAGTATATATGGGGGGAGAGGCAAGTTAGGGGTATTTTTTTTCCATATTTGGAGATTAGGGCATTTAATTAATATAATTGTGTCATAGCAGTAGTTTATTAATTGTATTTTTACAAGACTACAAGTTGATCTTCCCTGTGGGATTTTACTCATAGGTACCTATAAATCTTTCATTGGTATTGCGGTATCTTTGTTGGTGATTTGACAACATTTTGTATTACTGTAATTTTACTGTATGTTTTGTTCAAGTTGCATTGTTCAAGACAAGGCAAGCAAGCCATCTCGTGTTTTTGTATTGGTAGACATCTTGTACCACATAAGTGAATTCTTCAAGCTGAACTAGGATAATCTATAGTTACCAGAAACACGGTTTATCCGAGTCGTGGTACGATTCAGGTTCGTAGTTCGCCACTTTTTCTTCCAATTTCCACTGCGAACACGAACCCTGTACCCTAAACCGGTTCAAGTTCCCTAAACCGATGTCATGTGGGGTATTCAATACAAACGAAGAAGCAAAACAGCAAGGGACGTTGCTCCAGAGGCGTCCAGTTCGGCTACTTTAGCTTGTTTGGAAGTTTTGCCGGAATCAGAATAGCTATCCTTTAGTTTCCTTTTCGGTTTGTTAGATAGTTTCAGATATCTGTAATAGCTTTCGTATTCGAATACGTTTACTAGTATCTCTTGTTAGGATCCTCTCTATTTAAAGAGAGACGCTGTTTTGGGTTAAGCAAGAAATCAGAAAATTGCCTCAATCTCTCTGCTCCTCTATTCTGTTCGCTGTATCGTATTGTTCTGTTCGTTCGTCAAGCCTTCCAGAGCTCGGCCGCACGGTTGCGTCCATCACGGCGCCCCAGCCGCGACGCTGAGGGTCTGGATTCGGCTCCAATCCTGTGCATAGCTACAACCTGTGTTCACGAGCTTCATCATCAAACCAGGACCCCGACAACCAGTTCAAGTTCGACGAATCTGATTGGCGATTCGCGGGGTTTTATAGCAAATCCGGTAACTATGGGATAATCCCACAGAGGGAATGCAAGTTTCTATTCTTTTTTTTGGGCAAGAATGTAGTTTCAAGTATTTGTTGGAATGAACCCACATCTATTCCAATGGGCCAAAGACCAATATAAGATGTACAGGGTAGGCAATACGCAAAGAACACCCTAAGCTATATACTTATGGTGGATCAACAACACTAAGTTTGGAGAAGTAGAAACTGTGATGAGCTATAATTTGTGCCTTAGTGAAGAAATCTGTTAACTGGAACTCTGAAGGCATATACTGAAGAGCAATAATTTGATCTTGCACCTGCGATCTCATGTACAAAGCATCCACTCCAATGTGCTTGGTGAGCTCATGCTTCACTGGATCTCGAACAATGCTGATCGCACTAGTATTGTCTGATAAGAGAGAGTCGGTGCAAAAACTGAAACACTAAAATCCTTAAGTAGCCACCGAAGCCAGGTGATCTCAGCTGTCAACAATTCCATGGCTCTCAATGCAGCCTTAGCACTCGAACGGGAAATGGTAGTATGTTTCTTGATCTTCCAGGCAATTAGAGAGGAACAAAGGAAAACACAATAGGTAGAAAGAGATCGGCGATTAGAATGATCGCTAGCCTAGGTCGCATTAGAGTACGCCTGAAGCTACAGAGAACTGGAGCGACGAAAGAAAAAGCGACGAGTGATGGTCCCATGAAGATATCGCAAAACACGAAGATGACCGTAGTGGAGCTGAGTCGGAGCAGAGACGAACTGACTCAGGATGTGAACTGGGTGAGAAATGTCAGTGTCACGGATGTGGGCCCTGGAGCCGGGCTGCCGGGCTGGACTGTTACTCG
The DNA here is from genome assembly GCA_036346255.1 of Ampelocalamus luodianensis. NCBI lineage: Eukaryota > Viridiplantae > Streptophyta > Magnoliopsida > Poales > Poaceae > Ampelocalamus > Ampelocalamus luodianensis. The sequence continues at coordinate 76,814,182 of CM070622.1, read as the reverse complement.
CTGGACTCTTGCTCTTGGTGATAGCAAGATCCTTACTCTCATGGAGAGGATGACACTTGGAGATGGGGTAAATTTTTCTTGGTTTATTTCTCACACAATGCCATGCCAACTTTGAGGGTTGGGTATACATATTTATAGGTCGCTACTCACCAAGCATATGCCAAGATGCTAGTCTAAGATGCTAACAACCCGTCCTAGATGCTAGTCTAAGATGCTAACAACTTTGTCCTAGATCTTTGGTCAAGATGTTGTCCTAGAGATGCTAACAACCGATCAAGGATGTCGTCGATCAAGGATGTTTGTCCTTTACAAAAGCAAAAGGCCGACACAAAAGCCATACGTAAAGCCGACACGAGACTTATCCAACATTCTCCCTAAGTCTTGTGCGTCGTCTTGTGGGAGAGTTGAACCATCCCGATCCTAGAGCAGCGAGCGTCGTCCTTGATTTCCGCGCGAGGCGCCCCCAAACTTGACGGAGCCTCGAACGCTCGAGTCACGCTCGAGAAGAACTCCGCCGCTTGGTCATGTGGTGGGTGTCGCGGTGTCGAGGCACCACCCGTCGGCCTTTGTTTGCCGAAACTTTCGCCGAGGAGGCGTGTGCTTTTGTCTCGTCAAGGTGGAGGAGAGCCATTGCGGCCGGCTGCCGCCGAGGTAGTTCGATGCTCGCTGAGCAATGAACGCAGCAGCCGCTCCTCCTCCTCCGCCGCGCGACGTGGGCTCGCCGCGTCGTGGTCGCCGACAATCCTTGGCCCGATGACCAAGCTTGCCGCATTGTAGCAAGAGTCGTCCGTCGCGCTCTTGCTTGCCCGGCCGCGCCGCCTGGCGCCCACGCGATCATCGCCTCAAGACGTCCTCGCGCTGCTGGCGTCTTTGCGCGCTTGCCGCGCTTGCCACGCTGTGGTGGCGCGCGTGGAAGAAGGCTCCCTTCTTCCTGTCACCACCGCCGGCAACCCACCGCTTCCCGAGCGAGGAGGAGCTTCCGCCAATGGTGACGGGTCCCGGAGGCGTGGCTCATCATCATCGACGACCTTGAGGCGACCTATCGCCTCCTCGATCGACATCGTGGAGAGGTCCAGCAGAGACCGGATCGAGCGAGCCATCCGCTTGTACTTCTCGGGGCGCAGCGAAAGAGCTTCTCACGCCTCTCTCGCCGTAGGTGTCATCGCCGGCTCGCGCGGCTTCCGCAGCGAGTGTTGAGACGAGAGCAAAGTCATCGACGTCCTCACCGCTTGAAGGCGTGTTCTCCCTCCGCGCGGCGCTGCAGTGTGGACTTGCGCGCGCGGCCGCCGTCGCGCGAGGCGGCGATGGCGTCCCAAGCCTCCTGGCGATCGCTTGTTGGAGAGCGAAGCGCATCTCGGGCGGATCGCAGCGGCGATGAGAGCATCCAGCGCCGTCGATCTGGTTGTAGTCGACGCCGCCACTCGCATCGCATCCCACATGTGCCGCACTGAGCCTCACTTCATCACCGCGCCCACTCGACGTAGTTGGCCTTGGCGAGGTAGGCCACCCACCGCCGGGGCGGCCCCCGACAACGACACGAACCCGTGGTAACCACGGTGCACGGTCCGGAGAGAGCCACGCACGTGAAGGCCGCGCTCTCTATCGACCCGTCCGCCGCCGTTGTCGTGCGCGCGCTCTTCCAGAGCGCCACCGCCGAAGCGCCTCCTCCGAGCGCCACCGCCGTCGCGCTCCTCCAGAGCGCCACCAGCGCGACCGCGCTGTGCTCGATCGCCGCTAAGCTTCGGGCGCGCGCGGCCGCCATCGCGCGCCCTCTGCTGTGGCTCCTCGCCGTGGTCGAGGTTCTGACGACGCTTATCGTCGTGAAATAGAGCTACCGACGCCGCCGCGCGAGCCTCGACCCATTGTTGCCGCCGCGACGCTGCCGCCGCGCCGCCGCTTCCGCCTCTTCCAGCTGCTTCCCGGCGCCGCATTGCCGGCCTCGGCGCGCTTCTTTCGCTGCGTGTCTGCCGCCGCCGCCATGCTGCTTTGCCGCGGCGAAGCTCGGCCGTCACGACGCCGCGTGCTCGAGGCGGCCGAAGGGCGAGGCGCCTGCGGACATGGCGCGCTCTCGGGGTTGTTGCGTGGAGAGGTCGCTTCGACGAGCCGCCGTCTCGGAGAGAGTGGCGTGGATACCGGAGTCGCTGCGCTCACGGCGCCGCCGCGACGGCCGGAGAAGGAGATGAGCGAGGAGATGCTCGGGCACGAGGATAGTATAGCTCGATACCACTTGTTACTCATTGGACTCTTGCTCTTGGTGATAGCAAGATCCTTACTCTCATGAGAGGATGACACTTGGAGATGGGGCAAATTTTTCTTGGTTTATTTCTCACACAATGCCATGCCAACTGAGGGTTGGGTATACATATTTATAGGTCGCTACTTAGCCAAGCATATGCCAAGATGCTAGTCTAAGATGCTAACAATCTGTCCTAGATGCTAGTCTAAGATGCTAACAACCCCGCCCTAGATGGTCAAGATGTCAGTCCTAGAGATGCTAACAAACCAAGGATGTTGATCAAGATGCTGTCCTTTACAAAAGCAAAAGGCCGACACAAAAAGCTGACACAGAAAGCCGACACAGAGACTTATCCAACATGGACAAGCTAGTGGGCTGACTCCATGGCCCAATCGGCTGAGAAGGGCACCGCTACATAAGAAGCAAGCGGGGGGAATCATCGAATAGGGAACAAAACAGATGAACATACCCATTCTTCCCCCAAGTTGTTGTTCTTCCTCTCTAGTTCTTCTCCCAGCCCACCAATCTCCTATTGTTCTACCCCAAGAAGGAATTTTCTGAAGAGCTCTACATTTAGTTAGAAGCTGTAGAAGCCATCAGAAAGTTACTGGAAGCAAAATTCAAGGAGCAGCTTTTATTAGTGGCATAATTTTTTGCAATGGCAAAGACTGAGCTTTATCCCGATGCCATGGGCTATGAACTGTGTACACGCTACATGAGGATTCATAATGTTGGTGTGCGGTTGGAAGCATTCTCTGAGGTATGCTATTGCGAGTTGAGCATGGAAGAAGGTGGTTGGTTTCATTCCAAGGTGGTGCAGGACACAATAGAAGATGCAGTCAAGGGCTAGCTTGGTGATGGCCGATTTACTTTTGGTGTCACGGAACTGCAAGTACCACGGGATCCGGGTGGCTACTTTGCATCGGCTTGTCCCTAAGCCGAATTTCAACGGTGGATGAATGTCACGGACGTGGGCCCTTGGAGTCGGGCTACCGGGCTGGACAAGCTAGTGGGCTGACTCCATGGCCCAATCGGCTGAGAAGGGCATCGCTGCATAAGAAGCAAGCAGGGGGGGCATCATCGAACAGGGAACAGAACAGATGAATAGACTCATTCTTCCCCCAAGTTGTTGCTCTTCCTCTCTAGTTCTTCTCCCAGTCCACCAATCTCCTAGTGTTCTACCCTAAATTCCTTGCTATTCCGGGTATAAGTTCTATTCCTTCTCTCCTAGTTACAAATTACTGACCAGGACTGTGACAGTCAGGTGGAGTGATCCCAAGGTAAATGAGGCTCTCGACAAGATGGCGGTAGCGAGTGGGGTCCTCAAGAGGCTCACTATCAGTAGGCCAAAGGTGAAAACCAAGCTCCATAAGAGTATCTCCACCATACGCTAATTAGTGAGACAAGCACGAGCAAGGATATCCTGAATATACTTCTCCTGAGAGGTAGTAGCCCTCAGGCGTAGAAGTGATCACAATCCCAAGAAAGTGACAAAGAGGACCCAAATCAGATATCAAGAATTGCTCACTGAGACGCTTCTTCACAAAGGCAATGTACTGGGAGTCATCTCCAGTAATGATCATCTCATTCACATATAGAAGAAGCGTCTGACCCGAGGAGAGGTGTGTACAAAGAGGGCAGGGTCGTAATCACTGGCGGAGATGCCGGCAACAGTGACAACAGAGGAGAAGCGGTCAAATCAAGCACGAGGGGCTTGTTTGAGCCCATAGAGAGCGCGACGAAGGTGACAAACCATACCATCAGGGACATAATACACAGGGGGTGGCTGCATGTAGACCTCACGCAGCTCACCATTGAAAAAGGTATTCTTGATGTCCAACTGAGAGATGAGTCACTGTCGAACAGAGGCTACATCAATGAGAGTGCAAACAGTGGTCATGTGAGCGACAAGAGCTAAGGTCTCATCATAGTCATGACCATGCTCCTGTTGAAAACCACACACCGCAAGACGAGCTTGGTAACGCTCAAGAGAACCATCCGAGCGGGTCTTAATTTTGTACACCCACTTGTACATGATAGGAGTGACGCGCAGGTAAGGACACAAGATCCCAAGTGCTAGTTCGCTCCAAAGTAGCAATCTCCTCAGACATCGCGAGTTGCCACTCCAGGTGAGCATCAGCCTCATGGTAGATCGTAGTCGTAGTGCTCAGGAGGTCTGATAGTGCGACGATCACGAAGATCGTATTTGGGAGAAGGTGGACCTGGACCTAGCAAGGACGGAGAAGAACTGGGAACAGGGCCTAGAAAAGACGAAGGCTCAACTGGAGAAGTAGGCCGAGGACGGCGAGAGTAGTGCAAGGGAAATGGTGGAACCTCAACAAAAGAGCTGGAAGGAAACTCCAGAGGAGAGGGAACAGGTGGAGCCGCAGGAGAGGGAAGCGAAGAAGGTAGAGACAAAAACGAAATAGAAGTGAAAAGCTGAGTGTCGGGAAAAGTTAAAAAGGAGATCGACTCAACAAGAGAATCTGAGTTGACAGTAGAGGGACGAGGGTAGTAAGGCTGGGACTCATCGAAGGTGACGTCCTGAGAGATACTCATCCGGCGAGCAACAGGGTCGTAGCAGCGATAACTCATATGCTTAAGACTGTAGCCAAGAAAAACACACTCAACTGATTGAGCAATTAGCTTGGTACGCTCACGAGGTGGAAGAAGGACAAAGCAGACATAGCCTAAACAATGAATGTGACTGTACTCAGGAGCCCGACCGTAGAGATGCTCAACAAGAGTAGAACCCTGAAGAGCAGTGCAAGGTTGCATGTTGATGAGGAAAGCAGCAGTGGAGACAACCTCAACCCAGAAGTGAGGTGGAATAGAAGAGTCAAGGATGAGAGCGTGAGCTGTCTCAAGCAAGTAATGATGCTTACGCTCAGAGACACCATTATGAGTGAGCATTAGGACTAGAGTAATGCGGAAGAGTACTCTGCTCAGCGAGAAAGCGACGCAAAGCAGTAGATAGATACTTGCCAGCAAAATCAGCACGAAAAACACGAATGGCTGAATCAAACTAAGTGCGAACCATGGTGGCAAACCTCTGGTAAATAGAGAACCTGACTGCGAGAGGACATGAAGTAGATCCAAGTATGAGGAGAATAATCATCAATAAAGATCATATAGTATCGATGGCCCCCTTTCGAAATGAAGGGAGCTAGACCCTAAACGTCGGAGTGAACAAGATCAAAAGGACGAGCCGAGACATAATCACTAGAGGGATAGGGGAGCTGCAGCTGGTTGCCAAGCTTGCAACCCATACAATGTAAAGAGGTGTCACCAGAAACAGACTCAAGAAGACCATGACCTACTAGAGGCGATAGTCGCGATCCATAGAGATAACCCAAACGATGGTGCCACTAAGCAAAGGAAGCAGTAGAGGACAGCAAAAACAGAGGCAGATGTAATGACTGACTGGCTTGTGGAGACAGCGGAAGGAAGGTGTAGCCAGTTGAGCTCCCAAAGACGCTGCGAATCACGGCGCAAAGAGCCAACACCAAGCTGAGTCCTCGTGCGGCAGACCTGAACACAACAAGAGTTGGACTTAAGAATAACACGACGGTCGTGATCAGTGATCTGATCGACCAACATAAGTTGCATAGTAAGCTGGAGAACATGAGAGACGACAGGAACATGAAAGGAAGTGGAAAGGTTGCCTCGGCCTGTAATAGGAAGAGATGTACTATCTGCAGTCTGATCAATAGAAGAAAAAGTTGTGGGACTCTCAGAGTAGAATCTTATGTCATGTGGAAAAAATCACCAGAGTCCAAGATCCTCGGAGACAAGATATCGGGCAAGGGAGGTGGTGGAGGCAAGGAGGACTGCTGAGAAGCAAGAGTCAGACGAGCAGAGCCCGACGCAGGATAAGCGGCCGCCAGAATAAAGGCGATGGCGACGACGACTGTCGGTATGCTACCGACGGCCATGAGATCTATGACTGCATCATGTGGTGACCCGAGGCTCGGCGGAGCAGAGGGGCGGCAACGTCGGGCACTGTGTGTTGACGACTTCGATGGCGATAGCGCCGCCGACATCGTTTCGCTGTCGATGGTGACCGACCGACGTGGGCGTGGTGTCGGGAGGCGATCCGGCGCCGAGCCGAGGAGGAGCTCGCAGCGGCGACCGCCGCAGGCGCCGGAGGCGAGGGGAGCCACGATCGGTGGCTCTGCCGCAGGTGGCCGAGCGTCGAGAGAGGAGCTCGGCTGGCGGCGGGGGTGGCCGAGGCGGTGGGGAGGAAGATCCAGGCGTGGGGGCGGCGGCCCGAGGTGCAGAGCGGAGGCGGCTGCAGGGCCCGGGCGTGGGGGGAGGGGGGCGTCAGATCCAGGCTATATACATATGTAACAGTTCTATCCATTTTTTTTTGTTTTAATCCAAATCGAGCTCTGCATTATGAGAAATCCACTATTTCTAACAATGTTGATGAACATATCTTCAGAGTTTGTTCCATCTTGCATATGTTGGAGTATTTGTTTCTGCTGCTAGTTCTATGCTGTTGATTAAACATTTAAGAACCTTATTGCTTAGTGTGACCTATATGCTAGAAGGCAGAAGCTGATCCTTACTGCATGCCAATTTACCAGCGTTTTTTTAATGATTGTGCGGGTATGGGCATTTCCTTACATTGTTCAGTATTTTCTCTCCATAACACAATGCTAGTGGGTGTTGGCTGAGAATAGTGGTTCAAACTTCAAACCATTCTCTTCTTGCAAGAAGTTTGGAGTTGGTTTGAAGCTAAACGCTTCCCTCCACCAGGGCTTAATTTCATTATTATTTTTTCAATAGAGTGTTTGTTTGTACTGTTAGATAACTAGATAAAGGTAACTTGACTCTAAGCCTAAGCATTCTAGCTACATGATTCTCAATTATGAATGAAATTCCACCTTGTCTTACTTCGATACCCCACTTGCAATATAATGGACGCCAATTTTTTTGCTGGTAGGGGAAGTTAAATTGTGTTAATGGTCCATTGTTAGGGCCTCACTAGCTTCAAAATGGAAAGCAGTTGCTTGGTTGCTTTTCTCTGCCTACTTTCATCTCCTGTTGTTTCACCTCACTATGTACTCTACAACCACGTCTCTTTCACTCCCTGGCATATTCATCACCCTTCTTTTTCTTTTGTTTGGCACCACTCCGGTTGTTTTGCTTTGCATATGAACATATCTGTTCTTTCCTTATGAGCATTGCTGTGGATATGTGGTCATACTAGGTGTATTCTGAATTCGTTTCTATTGGATTCCTTTTAGTTGGAGAAGATTCAGATAGCTCATTGAGGATCTTTATTATTAAGCAATTGGTATTAGGAGTATCTTATTGCTCGGACCTAATCGTTTTCTTACTTTCTGATAACTGCTATTGTGACTGGGTTTCTTCTGTTTGCATTTGAATCTTTATGTTTTGGGTTTTGGCCTCTAATGTAGGTTTAATAATCTTAACTTGAATTGCACTGCCCCACTTTAAGTTGCTCTCATACCAGTTGCATGCTATATTCCTATAATCCTATTTGTTGTCATATAGCCCAATTCTCGCCTTGCTATACATTACATGCACACACGACTTCGCGTGAGGGAGTGTGTGACTAGGCCTGCTCTTGTTCAACTTTGCCTATTTAATGCTGCAGTTGTTTGTAACTGCTTTCTGGTTGCTCTTTCTCCTTAAAAAAACTTTCTGGTTAGACTCAGCAGTTCATGTATACAAGGTAATTAACCCCCTTGTAGCCGTCACATTCACACCCTCCTCTCCTACGTCCTACCACAAAAAAGGGTTGACACATTTACAATTATGCTATTTTCAATGGCATTTTGAGCAAGAGGTTTGACCTGTGCCATTTTGAACGAGTATATAAATAAAATAATATAGCTCAGAACATGGTATTTGTTCATTTGTGCTGCCAGTCACTCTCATCAGATTAACCCTGGTATCCTGGGATATGCGCTAAGGCCTGCTAAATGGCGATTTTTTTTAAATAATATTATTTTAAAATATATTTACAAAAATAAATAGTCGCCCCAAAAATTACAAAAATATGTCACTGTCGTCAGTTCAACTAGCGACAGGAACCTATCGCTGATTCAAGCGGCGACAGAACCCCGCCGATTGACTCTCGCGCTCAATCAGCGGCGAGAGAACTATCGCCGATTTCTGGCGATTGATTCTGTCGCCGATTGAATCGGCGATTGATTCTGTCGCCGATTGAATCGCGATAAATACCTCGATCCTAGTCAATTTTGGATTTTGCCTATTCCACTTATGCGCTTTGTGATTTTCGTAAATTTTAAACGATACGAAATCGTTAGACTCGCAATAACATTTTATCATCGCGTATGTTGTTCTACTACGATAAATTTTTGAAGAATTTAGCGAGGATGTGCGAGTATGAACGATTCGTAAAGAGGAAGGTAAGTGATATTGCGATTTGTTTGGGAATTCATGCACACCGATATTACGTAACTTGCGCAGAACATCATAACATTTAATTGAAATGATAATTCGTAACATTGATAATAATATTTTTCGCGCCGCGATGTCAACGTCTCCCATGTGGATCGCCTCTAGTCGTGGCACCGGATGAGGTCCCCGCGCGACGTCGGAATGCCGATGTCTCCTTGGTCCGAGTATTTCGCACGGGCATGTCTTGAAGGTGTGCCTGCACTCGCAAATGGAGCACTTCTTCGCGCGACGTCCGACCGCCTCGTCCATATCGTTCACGATCGCGCTGCACTGCCGCGGTCAACCTTTCCTTGAGCCTAGCAATGTCCGCGCCCGTTAGTTGCTCCTGTTGGATGGCGGTGAAATGGCCAACAACGGCAGAGCCATACATCTCTCCACTCCATGTTTGCATCACCGCCTCCTTGGTGAAATAGTGAGAGGTATCGCGCGAGATCTTTGCGCCACCGTCGAACAAAGCGCCATGACATGGGAGCGGGGCCTATGCAAAAGAAGGGCTTGTTACAAGTGCATACGCAACTATCGCGCGAAGCGTGCACTCATAGGTGATCCTCTCGCGGTTAGTCCCGCGACGCCCTTATCCTCGCACATTATCTCGGCGAAGCTCCTCGTGCCCATCTTGAATGCGGTGCATCTCGCCTTCTTGCTCTTCTCCTCCATGTATGCGGTGATCATGGCGGAGTAGAGTACTCTGTCATTTGCCATGGCGAGTGACGCATTGTCGATCTGTTAACAAAGTAGTTTGTGGTACCGCGAGAATTGCCTCCACAATACCAACCAAAGAGGAGGCACCGCGCGCGCATTACCCGCTTGTAGACCTCGGCTAGGTTGGTTGTCATGATACCATATCGAGCACCACCCCGTCATGTAGCAGCGACCACTTCTTCTTAGGCTCGTGCTCAATCCACCGAGAAGCATTTGACCTGTGCTCTCGTCTTCCTCGTGACACTAGGAGCGTGCGCAGGTAGATGTGGCAATGCTTGGGCACAGTCGCCGCTTGGCGGCGCCCTTCGCCGCCTCCCTTCGTGGGTTTGGGTCCGGTCGCCCGTAATCTTCCGAGTGTTTCAATTTACGTTGCTTGGTTACGGTTGCACAGTGCTTGAATAGATTCATCAAGTCCTTGTTGCGAACTACTTATAGAAGTTCGCACCCAAGCGCCTCATGCACCACCGCCTGTACATCCGCCATGGAAGTGGTACGTTCTCTCCTCGTTGTAGGCCGAGTTATTGCACGCAGCAGCTTGCGCGCTTGGCCATGTATGAGGCATACGTTGGGACGGTCCGCACAACGTAAATCCTCACATTCTTCAGAACCACAACCGCCTATCCGTGTTCTCGCCAACGAAAGCGAATGCCACGGAAGAACTTGATTGTTTCCGCCCGTCGCTATTTGCGATCGAGATCCGCCCTTGTACCTCCCGGTCGAACGTGCCATCGATGCACAAGATTGATGATGTGGAATGCATTGATGCATGGACCAAAGGCGAAGAATGCTCGTTGTAGTACCTCTTATTAGGCCACCGGATGCGTGGCGTCTTGAATGTCCACACGAGTGCGGGATTCTGTCTTGTATGACTCGGAGTTGTCCAGGAGGTTGTGGTAGGAATCTTCGAACGTCGCCGAACCTTGATTCCACCGCCTTCGCTTTGCCTTCCAAGCCTTGGCATAGCCGATAGTGTATCGAACCTTGCCTCAATGGCCCGAATGATGGATCGTGGCTCAAAATCTAGGTTATCCACGATCTCACCGCATACATGAGATTGGCGATAAAGCGATGATAGGTTCGGTGGATCGCATGCGACTTCGGCGACGACGCATGTGTGAGGACCACTATGGAGCACTTCGATAGGTGTCCCACTTGGCCGAAATGCGTGCACGCGCCGCGGCATCCTCTATGCCGCACTTCACGCCGTAGCATCTTGGGGTAGACTTACGACGGTGAATGTGCGACGACCGGCAGCTGCCTAATTTGACCGCATCTGCGGCCGCCTCCTTGCATTTGTACGTAGCTCCTAGTCCGACCTCGCTCGTTGTACTCCCACGGTACATGGGAGCCTTCCGTGACGACGAGGTTCTCGAACCGTATGTGTTCCACTCGGATGGAACCGCTCGCCGTCGCATCATCATCGCCGCCGAACCTTCATCTTCTGACAATGCCATGTAGTCACGGTCTTCGAGATCCATCATTTGCACCGTGTCTTCAAGCTCCGCCCCTCGTCGGCAAGGCCACTAGCTTGTCTCATCGAATGAGGTAATTCGCATAGCCTTCGCCGACGACATCGCGAACCTCTTGCCCTTACGCCATTGTGCGCGCTACCGAGTCACCTATTTCTTCCTGGTGTCGAACTCCTACTTGTTCGACGCAGATGCAGGAGTGGGTTTTGCAAACGCTCGACTAGAAGGACCAATTTCCATCCCTGCCCTCGCCATGCGTATATCGACCGCCATGAATTTGTTCCTTTTTGCATTAACTCCCAATACGTGGGTTGTCCCGCCGGGGCAAGGCAACTCAATGTCGATCGTAGACATCACGATCCACTTGGAACGTGTGGAACAACCACCGCATCGAGGCGCCGAATGTACGTTGCTCATGTCTTGCTAGGCACGTCTGCCGATCGAAATAACTCAAATCAATTCCCTCGGGACCTCCATAATAGTCCTCTACCGTAGTAAATTTTAAAATTGACGATGTCGACATATTTAACGCGCTTTGCGATGTGAAGAACATTGACACGATGAACTACATATGTGCAACTAAATAGCCCACAAAAAGTATGTAAACGGACTTCACTACATAACAGTACATAAAAATCATGTAATCCGCTCATTAAAAAAATTACCCGAGAGATCGCAATCGATTTAGCAAGGCCGCTAGCTTTTCTCCTACTCTGTTCTCTCCTTCTCTTTTGCCGAGTAAGATCGAGTCTGTGTGGAATTTCGAGAGTTCAAAAGGGTTATATACAAAGTCGTGGCTTGTCGCGATTTAAACGGCGATAGCTTCCTGTCGCCAGTTGAACTGGCGATACATAGATGAACCGGCGACAAGCGGTTGAACTGGCGACAGGGATTCATTTTTGTAACTTATTGCAGCGAGTTTTTCTTGTTGTAAATATCTTTTTAAAATATGTCGTTCATTGTTGTAAGATTTTATTGAGGACGATTGAGGAATTAATGATTTGTAAGTACGAAGTGATATTGTAACGCGTCCGGGAATTCCTGCACAAGTCTGTTGGAGAACTTTGGAGAAATGACGCAACGATAACAATAAGACATTTCATCGGAATAAGGGGGTTACATGGCACGCAGGACAACGAACCGAGGACGGTACACGCATGCCTTTAGGGAAATTGAAATACATGGGATTTGTGGAGGACTATGGTAGAACCATCGAGTGGAACGTGGCCATTTACCCTGCGCCCGGCTCGGCGTTGTACTCTCGCCTTGCGCCTTAGCTCGCCGCGATGACCCTCTTCCACTCCTCTCGGCCTCCCGTCGCTCACATGCTCACGCCTCGCTCCTCACGCTCGTCCCGCCTACTTTGCTCGGCCGCCGACTTTCAACTCTTGAGGCGCCACGAGTCTCGATGTTCTCCCGCCCACTCTTCCGTGTCGGCCAAAGACCACATGTCGTAGGGTGGATCTTGTCGCCGGGCGGAAGTTGCATAGGGTGGCGAAGCTGCGATGGGTAAAGAGAGTTCGTTACGCCGTTCTGTGAAGAAAAATAGCATTGTACCATGAAATACGTTTCATTACCGGATGCTTGTCGTTCTTTGGCGTAGTTTGCGCAAAGACCAATAGCGCCGCCCAATGGTCCACTCATCGCTGATTTGACGCACTTGGAGGCGCCCGACACCAAAGATAGGGTGGCGCCACCCCTATCGGGGCTCTTCCGAGGGCGCCCGCGGCATAGGCGGGGTCGCGGTTCGACCTGTAACCATTGGGCGTACTACGAGGCGCCTTCTCGATCCACCGCCTCGAAAAGTTTTGTGTGTGAAAGGTTCCCGACTAGTGGTATGATAGCGAGCGCCGGTCTCATGGGAGACACACAATCCTTCAAAAGTTTACGGATTTTCTATCATTCCTTCTCCTTGTCCATGTTTTCTACTTGGTGGTGCTTGTTGTGGACTTGTTGGACGAAGTTGCGTTGTATTTATAGCTAGAGCGACGGACACCCAATCCTTCAAAAGCCGCTCGTATGGTCACATCGTCTTTGAAAAAGCCGCTCGTCTGGTCACATCGTCTGAAAAAGCCGCTCGTCCGGCCACATCGCCGTGGAAAGTTGCCTCGTCTCGTCACATCTTTGAAAAAGCCGTCTCGCCCGTCACATCGTCTTTGCCAAAAGTTGTCTCATCTCGTTACATCGCCCCTGAAAAGCCGCTCGTCCGGCCACATCGCCCTGAAAAGCTGTCTCGCCCGTCACATCGTCTTTGAAAAGCCGCCTCGTCGTCATATCGTCCCGAAAACCTAGCTCACGGGTCAAATAGTCCTAAAAGCTAGCGCCCGTGACATCGTCCCAAAGCTAGGTCGTTTGCTCACGTCGTTGTCGAAAGTTTCATAGTCGCATCACGTCGTTGTCAAAAGTTTGATAGTCGTATCACGTGGTATTCAAAAGCTTTTGATATCGAAATTGGATAATGTCATAACAATAGTTGCAAACAGAATAAAATTTACATGGCTACCATAATAATAGTTGCAAAGCAATCAATATCTAGTGGGCGCCCTCCGGGCCACCCCGCGTGTCGCCCCGCCTCGCCGTCGCTGCTGCGAGTACGTTAGAGGGTCGTGCTGCCTGACTACCCGACCCGCGCGAGTAGTCCGCGGTGGTGTCGCCAGGGGCTGCTCTTGCGTTGGCTGGTCGCGCGCTTTGGGACGAACTTCGGCACCGCATACCGAGAAGCGCCCAAAGAGAACGCGTGTCACGCGGATCCTGAAGAAGTCCTCGATGGGTGCCGATAGGTATACATTGTTTGGCGACAATGTATCGTCCTCCCAAGCCGTTCCTGCGAATAATTACGTTACAAACATAACCATGGCGGAAAGGACGTTACTCGATCAAGCGGAACTTACCTGTTGGCTCGAAGATGTGCTCGGACGACGCGACATAGTCCTGGCCCTCATACGGGTGGAGCTGAGGACCTGTAACAGAAGATAGTCGTTACAAACTTCCGAGGTTCGAAATGAAGAAGCGATGTGAGCGTGTCGTACTCACCTCCGGCATGTCCCGAGGTGCTCGCCCACGCCGCCACGACGACGCGTTCGCCCGAGCGAGCAGAGATCGTGTATCCGCCACCTCTACCGACCCTCGCCCTAGGACTGGTCGGCCCACCGGTCGGCCGGCGTCGCGACCGTCGCGACCGCACTTCGCGTACCCGCCTCCCGATCCGCCGCAGAGCCTCTCGGTCTCCGCCAACGTTGTCATGTCTTCTGCGCGAGTCTACCAACTCGACAATCTCGGTGCAGATCCACCGCATGTAATCAACAAGTTGTAGACCTAAGTATGTCAAATTAAATATGAAATAAGGACCGCTCGACGACGCGCGGCGATGAAGCGAGATGCCGAGCGGGTACGTGTCCGACGCCGCGCCTCATGTCGAGGAGGGTCAGCACGACCCGACGCACCAAAGCCTCGCCCGAGTAGCGTATCACTCCATGTACCGCCGACGCCCGGGTCGTCGACCGATCTTGCCCACACCGACGAGATCCTCTCGCGCTACTCCAACCGTCGACCCTGGGGCCATCCGGTCCGACCAAGACGTCGTGCCACGAACACCCTTCCTAGTGTACCGTGGACGGCAAGAAAAAGCGATTGATGCGGATGTAACACATATTGTGCGAATGAAGTAAAGAGTGAACTTACGCGTACGTGCGCCAAGACCGCCTCTGCGGGCTAGGACCTCTTGTCGAAGACCGAATCGGCGCGATGACACGCTGCACAGTACTCTCCACGAAGATATCATGCACTAAGGCACTCCGCGTGTACCAATGCTGGTAATCTCGCGCGCACAAAGACCGATCCATCGGGCGCGCGATCACCCCGGCGTCACTATACGGTGTCGGATGACGCGGTCATCGGTCACCGATCGAACATCGCAACGCACTCGGGTAAGAGCTCGCGAGGTGATCGGCGTGAAGGTGACTGTGCAATAGAACATTGCAAACTAAGCACACGAAATAGTGATTGCAATACGAAACAATAAATGATGAAACTAACCCGCTTCGGCGGCACCACGGTGCCCATGGTCACGGTCAGATCGTCCCCGCGGACGTACAAGCTATCCTCGACGCTCCCAAGTTCGGTGTGGCCGTCCGATCTTGAAATGCTCCAACGACCACGGTGCAGAGAGGCGGGCATCCCGAGAGGATGGAGCCGCCGCGGCGCACGCCGCACGCATTGCAGAGTCGCGCGATGACGTCGCGACAAAGACGGCCGACCCACGCGCATCGGGATGCAGTCGACCGGTGAGTCCGCCACCTCACGCGCATCGAACGTAGTGCTTGTCGACGCCGCCGCCGGGAGCCTCAGAACATGACCCACCGAACAACCACGCGGTAGGCCTCGGCGCCTCCCCAACGACGCCCCTTGGGTTCTCTCGCCATACGCTCGGCCGCAATAAGACACGACACGCCGCAAGGTTCACATACGAATTGTTGCGAGAGAACAATAGTTACAAACACTTACGTAAGCCCGACAAATCCACTTCGGCGTGGGCGTGCGCGTTCTTGAACTCACGCACGTGCCATCGCGTCGGCAAAGACATCGTGGAACTCGCTAGGAGGTCCGTGCGCCACGTGGCGGGACGCCGTGGCGCCGCCATCGAGCGCCGCACGCGGCAACCCGGCCGATAGCTCACGCCCCGCAGCTGTCGGCGTCATCTCCCGCACGGAGGTGGAACGTGTGGGTCTCGCCTCCGGGCGGTCAACCGCCGTCGCAGGCCCTGGCCGACGAAAACGTCTCAGACGCACGACCAAAGACGCTGGTTACGATCGTCCTCCACCGCCGCCTCCACCATCCTCGCGAGTGGAAGGAGGCTCGCCGCTCTCAACTGCGCCCAAACGATTAAGCACAAACAGAGTCAACGCAAAATAATCGATCGCGATTGAGTGCATGAAGAACACAACTTCACGCACCTCTAATCCGGCCTCGGTGTAGCCTCCATGCCCGATGAAGTGCGAGGCGAACGCCCCAAGCTCTATCGGCGCCTGCGCCCTCGGGAGCACACGATCGAGGCGGCTACGGTGTGACGCGTGTCAATCATCGGGTCAAGCAACTCGTCTCGACTCGCGTCTGCCATACCTGAAAATGCAGCAAAAAAAAAGTTCATGTTTTTTTCATACATCTTTACAAAGCCTATGTAGCAACTATGAATTTTCTATACAAATTTAATACATGTCATTCTATTTTTCTAGTTTAAATGGTATTTTCCGCACTAACAAGATATTGATCGCAAGACTAACACAATAATATAAATAAGACTAACAAAATAATAACCGCACACACTTATTCTCATTGCTCTTCCGACCTAATTAGCTACTTCGTCTTTATCTCACAATGTACCATACACAATTCTATGTCGCTATTGTCACAATTCTATGTCGCTACACAACTCAAAATATGTACTACACAGTTCGACTACATTTATCTAGCCTACTCAATTCTATGTCGCTATTGTCACAATTCTATGTCGCTATTGTCACAATTCTTTGTTGCTACACTACTCAAAATATGTACTACATTTATCTAATCTACTCAATTCTATGTCGCTATTTTTGTTTGCTAACCTACAAAGGTTTGGACGTAACGCATGATTCGTAAAATTTTACCGCAAGATGATCGCTCAAACCGATGCTCACAATCTCTCTCTCCGCGATTTAACCGCAGAGCTTCGCTACTATTTCTTCTCTCCTCTCGAACTCTCTCTTGTAATTTTCTCGAATTAAAATGAATTATGCTCGATTTTTTTGGGTTTTTATAGCCGGGTCTCTGTCACCAGTTGAATTGGCGGCGACAGAACCTATCGCCGATTCAATCGGCGACAGAACTATCGCCACCACAGAGCCGGTTCAATCGGCATAAAGTGACATATTTTTGTAATTTTTTGGGGTGACTATTTATTTTTGAAAATATCTTTTAAAATAATATTATTTTAAAAAAATTCGAACTTACCGCTATAGAGGTTACACTGGTGTAGCTACTCTTACTGAATAAAAATCTCCTGACTACCTGTTACAACACGCTGTATGTTTGTTGCATGCTAGGTTAGTTTGGTAAAATATATATTTTTTCGTTTTTTTTAATTCACACCATTACGTTTACTCTTTGTTTCCATTACATGTTCTACACAAGAATCTGGTTTTCTCCATGCCCTCTTTTTTTTTTTTCTGGTTTTGAGAATCACTATTGTTTATTACTAGCCTTCCTGCTTTTGTGATGAACGGCCACTTCATTTCTCTGTATCTTTGCTTGATTGTTGATTTTTTTGGCAGGTTGCTGAGCGGGCTTTGTTCTTGTGGAACAATGATCACATTGTAAGCTTGATTGCCCAAAATCGTGGTGTTATATTTCCAATCATATTTGAAGCACTTGAGAGGAACATACAGAGCCACTGGAATCAAGCTGTTCATGGCCTCACCGCAAATGTGCGCAAGATGTTTTTGGACATGGACAGTGAGCTATTTGAAGAGTGCCAGCAGCAGTACATAGAGAAACAATCAAAAGCCAAAGAGACGCAGGAGCAACGAGAGTCAGCATGGAGACAATTGGAAGCGGTAGTTGCTGCCAAGGCTGCTGGAGATGATATGGTTTTGGTCAACTAGGTAATATATTCCCCTCGTTTCATTTCTTTGTTAGTGTTTGTCTCCCTAAGTTGTTTTTTTAGCCTTGTAAGTTAAAACTGTATCACCACTGGTTATGCCCTTTTCTTTATGGTTTCCCTTTTGTTTTGTTTAGCATTTCTAGAGATGCATTGCCACTTTTTGTACTGCTGACTTTTTGTTTTAATTTAGTCATGGCAGTCCACAAAAAGATGGAATACATTTGATGTATCGAACCTTCAATTGATTATGGACATTTACTTTAGTAATTTCAAGCAAACCCTATTTGTACCAGCATCCATAAGTACGCAAACATCGTTTCAAAAGATGTTTATGCTTGCTCAGATGATCGGTGCTCACTATCTCACAAGCATCCATGTGCACCTGTCAACTCGGTATCGATGTTGGTTGCCGGTGCGATCATTTCATCTTTGATGGCTTGGGATTGCAAGGTCAGTGTTCCTTGGATCTAAGCAATGATCGCTAAGTTCAAACACAATGATGGTAGCAAAGGCCAATTCAATTCTTCCAGAGTTACTATGCCAGGATGCCTAGCGAGGTCCTGCTATGGTACTGAACTCTTGTTTTGTTCAACCCTCTTTTTTTATTTACTTGTAACCTTTGTATTAATTCTTAATTGTTTGCCCTAGCTCGCCACCCACAATTGGGAAAATGCAAGTAGAAAATGAGTGAGCTAGATGTAAGCTCTCTCTCACTCTCATTTCTTCTTTCTTTGGAGTTATTTCAATTCACCGTGTTTTATGGAAGTAACATCACGAATGGAGATAAAAGCGCTTTAATTTAGTGTGGTTGGTAGTAGTATAGTAATTTTTTTTTTTTTTGAGAAATGGTAGTAGTATAGTAATAAAAATGGCTCATGTGTAGGAATTGCTTATTGTTCTGCAGATGTTTTGCATGCGTCTGTTGTGCATGCTTCGTTAATTTGTGGGGATTTCCTTTGCATTTCCATTTCCATTTCCAAAATTTAATTGTGTTTTCTACTATGCACCTTCTGTCAGTTTCTAGAATTTTTTAAAAAATCTATATTTTATTATAAATTACAAATATAATCTTGTCAGCTCCATGAAGTCATTGCATGTTCATTTCACCATTGCTGTGCTCATCTGTTGTAAGAATCAATTACAAAATATATGTAGTCGCTACCAAAATATGGAACCTATCGCTAGTTTAGCGCTCCTAGTCGCATTATCACTTAACCTTCCGTTTACTTAATCGTGCATACCAAACGTTGTCGATTAATTCTCCAAAATTAATCATAGTACAATAACATACTACGATGACAAAGTGTTATTGTGAGTGCAATGATTTGGTACCATTTAAATTATATGAAAATCAAAAAGTGGCTAAGTGGAACCTGGCCGATATATGTGAATATATTTTTAATTTATGTCGTGTATTGTTGTAGTAAGGTGAATATTGTAAGAATTTTGTGAGGACGATTGCGTTTTAATGATTAAATGCGTCTGAAGGCAATCGATATTACAATAAGAACAGTAATGTTTCATCGAATAGGGGTTACATGGCACGAAGAACAACGAGCAGGGGCAGATGCGCATGCCTTTAGGAAATAGAAATACATGCGATATGTGGACGAATAGGGTAGAACTACCGATGGCGAATAGGGCGTAACTATTGAGTGGAAGGGCCATTTGCCCTGTCGCCTAGACCACATGTCGAGGTGGATCTTGTCGCCGATCCACCGCGGAAGTCGCATAGGGGTGGCGGAGGCCGCAGAGGTGAAGATAGTTCGCTACGCTGCTACGCAGGGAAAAGAGCATTGTACCCGAGATACGGTTTCATTAGGGTGCTGTCGTTGTAGTCCGCGGCGTAGTTTGGGCGGCACCAATAGCGCCGCCAATGGTCCACTCATCGGCTGATTTGACGCACTTACAGCGCGTCCGGCACCAAAGATAGGGTGGCGCCACCCCTATCGGTGGCCTCTTCCGAGGGCTGCGCGCAGCATTGGTGGGGCGCGCGCTCGACTCGAATCATTGGGCGAACTCTGGCGCCTTCCTCACATCCACTAGTTACGGAAAAGTTTGGTGTGTGAAAGGTCACGACTAGCGGCACGATCGCGAAGCGGCGGCCTCATGGGAGACACCTAAATCCTTCAAAAGTTTGCGGATTTTCTCCCATTCCTTCTCCTTGTCCATGTTTTCTACTTGGTGGTTTGCGGTGTCGGGCGTGCTTCGTGACCCTCGTCTGGCGGCTCTTGTCGCAGACGACGCAGCGACGGGCGTAAGGGCTGTCGACCGAGCAACCCGCCGGTATGAACCTCCGTAACTGGCGCCGACAACAGCCGAAATACGTGCGCTTGATCGGCCACACGACGCACCATCTGGACCGTCTCCTCGCGTGTGCCTCGACACCGTCCGATAACCTCTGAACCCATGGCCAAGCGATCCCGTCGTAATCTTCTGTGGCGATGCTCGCCTACACGGAAAAACAAGACACGTGAAATATGTAATGGCGAGGCGAATCAAGTATTAGTAGGATGTAACGCATGCCGCAGGCACGTCTGCGCGAAATGCACGGTATGTATGTTCGGTCTCGCCGGACACGTGGTGCGGGCGCATCTGCAGCAAATCTGAGCTGGTGCGTGTCAGGAGCGCACATCGAGGTGCGCGTCATAGGTCGAGGTGCGTGGCGTGTCCTCCCGCACACGGTCATCTAGTGCGCCGCCCGGACCACCGATCGTTCATCCTACCACCCGGTTCGTACGCGGCGAACTCCTTCCATCGAACGCAAGGCGTAACATGTAATTAGAAGTCATGCGTACTAGGCGGCGACAAATAATTGGGGATGTTTGTCGATTACTCACACGCGTGCACGCTGCCGCGCATCGCCGCCGATCGCATCGGAACCTCTCGCCAGAGGCCGAATCGCCGCATCACGCGATGTGCGCGTAGTCCTCAACGTAGATGTCGAGACGAGCACCTGCGGGTGAGCGATGGTCGTCGCGCGCAGCACGGGGAGAAAGCCGTGAGGAGCGGGCAGCTAACTCCTCGAGAATGCGGGCCGCCAGCGAGCGGTCGAGCGGCTCCACGAGCGGAATGCGCGCGTGTGATTTGCGAGGAACACAAGGCGGCATTAATTGAGCGATGATTAAGTTCGGCCGGAGTACATCTTTTCCAACAAGGGTTCCGAGGCTTCGAACGCATGCGGCAGAGAGGACAATGACGGACCGCTCGAGTCGCACAAGCGTTGGTTTAATGGCCTGGCGCAGCGCGCGTCGGCGGTGTCGCCGTGGTGGTGGTAAATTTACGCCTTCGTGACACTGCTGGTCGTCGCGTCGGTTCCATCCATTGAGCCGTGTACAACAAAAAGAAAGTAAGATCGTACTACAAAAAGAGTGCGGTTTGAAGGCGAACATCGTCGAACACGTGCCGGGCTGCGGCGGCCACCGTGGGAGACGGGCGTGCCTCAGGTCTCGGGAAGATGTAGTACGGCGCGGCCGTGGCGGAAGGACTCTGAACACGCCGAGAATGTCTCACGCGATTCTCGGAGGCTCTGCAGAAGGGCGGCACCTCCCGCGGCGGGAGGCCAAGTAGCATGGAGGCGTCTCAGAGTAGGGTCATCTCCCGACGGAAGATGAAGCGTGTGATCCGCCACCGGTCCACAAGCATCAACAACAGGACGGTCGAATGGGAAGCGTCGGGACCGCTACTGGCGGCATGGGCGTCTGCGGTCTTGCCGGCTCGTCCTCGTCGTGGCTTTGCACCATCCGGCGAGTGGTAGTATACCGCATGGCGAGCTGCAAAACAACAAAAGTTTAGTACGACATGTGCGTTTCGTGATAACATAGTGCCAGCGAATGCTAACTGGCCGCCGCCCGTGGAGTCTAGCCTCCGAGCCACCCGAGGTGTCGGCGTGCGGACCACCCCAACTGATCGCGTTACCGCACCGCAGGATGAGGACACGACGCGACAGCGATGTAGCGGTCGATGCACTCTTCCAAGAGAGCGAAACTCGATCCGTCCGTGAGCCATACACGCAAAACAAAATACATGGAAATATTACATGAAATGTAAACAGAGTAAATTTAACTTGTAAACAATGAAACCAATACAAAGTACATAGTGCGAAACGATTACATAAGCAATCTGAAGTACACCGCATCCACGACAATACAAATTATATAGTAGCAGAACTATTACATAAACTTTCAAAATTACATAGTGGCAGGACGGTTACATGAACAATACAAAGTACACATAGCAATACAAATTACATTGTACCAGAACAGTGGCAGAACAGTTACATAAATAATACAACGTACACAAGGTCCCACTTTCGACACTGCAAGAAGCGGTGCCGCAAGCCATGGTAGAGCCTACTCCTCGGTGGTGCCTTGCATCGTCGGGTGTGGCCCTCACGGCGCAGAGCCCGCAGCGTTGACCCAACGCCCGCTTGTGCCGTCCATATCATTGGTAATACGCAGGCTCTGCCGGCGCCCCTTGCCACCCTTCAAAGATGTCAAGGTCCGAATCAGATCTCGTTTGCAATGTCCTCGATGGCATGGTTACCCACACACGAAGCCCCTAAGCTCACGGTCAAGCTCGCACCACCTGTCGCCCTTCAGAAGTACTCGACACAAAGTTGGGCGGGTCCATGCGCACAATCCGACGCGGCTAGGACATGGGAGCATGGCTTGTGTAATAGCCTCGGTTTGTTGCATGTACTGGCGAGGTTCGCTCACATGATCTCAAGCCATACCTCATGCGTGACAAGAGAACGAGCCGCCCCAAACCGGCTCTATCCGGAGGAGCACGCGTCAAACGATGCTCGTATTGCCCATCACGTGCGGTGTGCGATCGCCCTTCTCTGCTTTCGCAGATATACGTCGTAATCTTCGAGCAATCTGTTGTTTGAGGGTCTTGGCATGAAGTCGCGGCATTTGAACGCCTCTCCTGAAATACGGATTGTCTTTATGCGTAACACCTTCCATGATGGCGATGAGGGGTCGAGAACGGAGGCCCTAAGAACCCGTTGTACACCTCCACAAGGTTAGTCGTCATTATTCCATACCTCGCCCCATCGGTGTCGTGCGTGCGATGACCACTTCTCAATGGCACGCCCGATCCAGGTGTGAGAAGGACTCGATGTTCCTCAAGGTCCTCCGCCTCGCTCCAGTGATTCGCACTACGTCCGTGGTTCATCTTTGTCGCGTGTTTCATGTTGTGCTCATCCAAAGAGCACCCATAAGGCGTCAAATTTTCGTTCTTGGTTCTGCGATAGCCGACCTCTTGAATAGCTTCACCAGCGGTTGCTTGGGAACTTCTTAAAGAAGTTCGCCTAAGTTGGGGTGGAAATCGAGCCCATTAGTCGTTTACTGAGTTTTTCTAAATTGCCATGCATTGATTTAATATCATTTTATTTATAGTTTGAAAGTATTTTTAGAACCGAGCTAACGAGTAGAAGCAGAGCCGAGCCCGAGTGAAATCAATTTTATTTAAAATTGACTCATTTAATGTTCAATGAAATAACAAGTCTAATTGAAGCAATTTTGAATCGAGCCAACGAGCCTCACTAACGAGCTTTTTTTCCGGCCCTACCCTAAGTGTCGAATGCACCATCTACTCCTCATATCCACCAAGGAGCGGCTCATCGGGGTCTTCTTGCGGTTATGGCCTTATGGCCTTGACATCGCATGGCGATCGTGGATCACGCACACACCAGATGACCTCCAACAACTCCCACCCTTAGATGTCGAAGGAACCTGGCGGTGTCGTAATTCTCACCTTCGGCGAACGCGATGGCCAATGGCGTAATTTGATTATTCCGTCACGCCTATGGGTAGGATTTGCCCCTTGTATTTCCGGTCAAAAGGTCCCGTAATCGAGATCACGGGCGGCATATGCCTAAAAGCCTCGATCGCGGGGCCGAAGGCTAAGAAGGCCCTTTGCAATATTAAAAAACCCGCGGTTTTTAGATGGCATGTCTCTTCTGGCGATGTCGTACGGGTTTCTCTCCTGCAAAGACTGCAGCATACGGGAAGGTTGTCATGCGCGCCTCAAAAGATCCAAACCGTCTTTCTAAAGCCTTTTGCTTACGCACGCCACGCCAGCGTAGTGATCTTGTACTTGAATTTCTTATCGATGGCCACCATAATGTGCTTGGCCTCCACATCCTTCTTCTCTACTATCTCTCCATACATCAAATTGGCTACGAAGGTCGGCGTTAGGTTCGATGTCTGGACAAAAGCGATGTTGAGCATGCGAGTGTGCCTCTACCTTAGAGACAATCCGGTGAGTCTCATACTTTGGTCTATGTGCGTGCACTCGCCGAGGACAAGCGGCTTGCTCGCACTGCGATTATGTATCGCTCCCGGCAGATTTGATGACCCAACGTCCATTGCATGGACATAGCCCACAACTTAATGGCATCCGCAAGGATGTCTTATCGACAAACATTGAGTGCAATCGAACCTCGGTAGCATGGTACTCCCACGGCGGTCGTGCTCGCCGTCGTGCATTGCCACACCTCAACGTCAAATCTATTCCATTCACGGGGATGGGAGCTCCGTCCTCATCGAACTATCCTCGTTGGCCTCCGTAGAGCTTTCTCTTGACCAAGGCCATCCGGTCATCGCTATCCATTTGACGCAATATGTACTCCATGTGCTCTCCTTCATCGGCTTGTCTGTAGGCTCACCATGCGGTACCGATCTTCTTCTTCTCGCATCTATCGCGTCGGGCTCATCACAAGCAACATCCTTGAACCCTTCCTAATGCCTTCCTCCACCTCCTCTTCTTCACCAACATATCGAGCACCAGTTGCTCCACCACTGTGATGATATCGGACAACGGGTCCTGCGACGCCTTCTTTTGGGCATGGTTGCACAAGCACTACACACTCATATCCACGGCGCCTACGACCTTCTATGAAGCCCTTCCACACGCCGTGCGCATCGTGTTCTCAACTCCCATCCGATGTCCGTCAAGACCGGCTCCAAAGCCTTTGTATGGCGACGCCGCACACCTCGGGATCAAGGAGAAGCTACGGGTGAGCCAGTACATCACATCTGCGATTCGTGCATTCCCGCCGTCTGGGTGTACTAGAGTGGCTTGAGAAAAACTACTCAAGTCAACACCGCACGGACCTTCACGAACGGTGCCAACACCGTAATGCACTTTCAATGTAGTGGGTACAGGCATGACTTACTGTATATGTCTGCAAATATTTTTAATATTACAACTAGTCGATCACAACGCATTTACATGCAACCACTACTACATTGTATTTTACATTTCTAAGGCTCTTCGTCTATCGTCGGCAACTACACTACATCATGATCAACACCCCGTTCATTCCAAAGAAGTCATCATACTGATTTACCTCTACTACGTAGCTATTCAACCTTTGCTAATTTGTTCATACTAATTTACCTCTACTAATTTGTTCGTACACCTAATTCATAGTCTACCCTAAACCCTAATTTTTTTCCTCAACCTAATATCCTAATTTTTTCCTCTACCTAACATCCGATTTTTTTCCTCTACCTAAAATCTCTAACTGACTAAAATCTCTACCTAAAATCTCTAACAAATTAAACTACATAAGCGATTACCTACTACAAAATGTACATACAATAGAGTTAGGCATTTCAAGCCATGGTAAAATCTAAAATTGCTAATTACCAATTTTCTTTGAAATTTCAAATTTTTTCGGATTTTTTTCTCGCATAATACACCTCCTAGGTTGGTTTAAGTTTTTTCTAGAATTTTTCAAGCCATGGTAAAATCTAAAATTGCTAATTACCTGTTTTTTCCGGTTCTTTCCGGTTACTTGGTCCGCTGGGATAAATTTGAATTCAATTTTTATTTGATGAATTTTGCCCGGTTTTTCCGGTTACCGGCCGGGAACCGTTACCGGGCAAGCGGGATTTTGCCCGGTAACGGTTCTTTGATCCTTGGGCTCACTTATCAGTGACAAGTCATTTTTCTTCCTCTTTCTCGCTCCATTTTTTTTCCCCTCCTTCACGCATGTCTGCTTTTGGCTCTTCCCAATCTTGACGACACAGTCTGGCGATTTATGTTAATTACTACGGCAGCAATTACCATGATCAGATGTGTTACAGCTTCACAGAGCAGCATGGTACTAGTACTTGTGATTTGCAACGCGACCCACGCATTTTGGTTGAGCGAGCTATAGAAGTCGAAATGCTTGTCCAATATCTTGCTCACGTACGCGATACTGGCATTTGCGGTAAACTGTCGAGAATTCTACTGCCATACATATGATCCCTTGACCAAAAGATAGTGTCACTTAATGACACGATTATCACGCTGCAAATGTACAGAATGCGATAAAAGTTTCACAGGAAATCTAGCCACTCGTCCTTCGCGATTTTGAAGAGGTTGATGGTGGTTGGTATAGTACCCAACTGCCAATTGCACTGTCTAAACGGGCACAACAAAAATCAAAGAAAAGGACTCAATTCAACAAGGCAGTAAACAGAATACTACTTCAGTTATGCAGAAACATCACGCCAGGTGTGCGCAAATAGCCCCAAATCATTTGTAAATTCCACTATTACAGCAAACGAGCGTCAACCGCTTATCCTAAAGTTGATAGAGCGCTGCAAATCGAGCAGAGCTCCGCATTGTGTTCAAATGGACAAAGTATGTACAGAATGCCAACGCACAAGGTTGTTTATGAGGGCGCTGATTCAGCCCCGTCATGGAGAGCACAGCAGACGGTTGCTTTGTGATGCCCCTGGTACACCCTGATGGCTTCTCCAGTTGACATTGTCCACAACCTTGCAGTAGTATCAGAGGAAGCTGCAAGACGAAAACACCTCGTTCGGTAACCCATAAATCGTAGGGAAGGTGAATCTGAACATGCATGATGCGTGCAGTAGTGTGTACCAGTTATCAAATAAGCACCATCTACTGAGAATACGCAGTCCCATACCCAACGTTGATGACCTGTGAAGTTCAGTGCTCACAATATTTCAGGATCACATTTAGAAATGCACAACTTTCAGTTGGGAGTTTAGAGAGGAAAAAATGCTCACAAAATTACCTACTAAAGTTCTTTCCAACTTGAAGCCATCAACATTCCAAATCTTTACAGTCTTGTCAGATGATGCTGTTGCAAGATATCTGCTAACAATCCCAAAGTATGTCATACGAAATACAAAAAAAGAGCAAGCCATAGAGCTACATTCAGGGGAATCCCGGCCGGTAACCGCATACCGGCCGGGGTCCGGGATTTTAGATCCCGGCCGGTTTTTCCGGGTTTTGCAAGTTCAAATTCTAATTTTTGAATTTTGAATGATTTTTAATCAAATTCAAGCGGTTTTCATCCGGTTTTTTTCCGGAAAATCCGGTAACCGGCCGATTATCGCCGGTTTTTTTCCCTGACCAACGACCGGTATTTACCCCGAAACGGGTTTTTGATCCATGGCTACATTACTTCCATGCGCTACTTTGAGCTGTAAATATGTAATTTGAGCTTTATAAGCGGATTATTACTGAGACTTCCATATTCACCTAATGCATTTTGGCAAATGAATGGCTAGGAAGCACTGTTAGTCATTTAACCATTATATTACCTGTTAGGGTCACAAAATTCTGGTGAAAGCAGGCACTTCAGAATGTAGCCATCATGAGCTTGCAATTTATGGAGGGGTTCAAAGCAGGTAATTGTCTACACAAGAGATTTCATCAGCTTGAAAATACAGATATCACAAGTCTATGTTTAACAACTGGTAGGCCAGTAGAACTGACTGACCTGAGTACCCTTAAGCAAGCGCCAAACATAACATGTCCCTCGGTTATTTGCAGCAACCACCATACTCCCATCCCACATGACTGTCAGAGATCTAACAGCAGTATCGACCTCTGGTACCTGGATAAATGGAATCATCACATCAATTGTGTTCTTGCATCTCTTTCCACAGTAGTACGGTAGTACCTTAAAACTGAGGTATGACTCACCAACTCACAGCTGCAAGAATTAGCAGTCAAATCCCACACCCGTATGTTTCCATTCTGATCACCAGATATTAGTTCTTTCTGAAAGTTTGATGAGACAATGTTGGAACCAAATGATGCAGAAAGGAATGACAGATTATCAGGAGAAACAAATGTGTTAAATAAAATGATCCCTATTGTATCCATCCATTCCATGCTAAAGTTGGAAACACTAATCAAAACTGTTTATTCAAGGTATAAGAAAATGAAGTTCAACAAGAAAGTTCAAAAAGTATGAGTAAGAGATTTAATCATTCCATGCAAATGCCAGTTGAATAGTGGTCCCTGTGTGTCATCATCACCATCAACGTGCCTAATCAAACTGCATCACCAGTGGGGAAATATTGTAGATTGAGAAAGTCGATGGCACGTGTATGTTCAATTCACTGTCACCCTAGTTGAACTCAACTTGGATAACACAAGAGTGAGTATACAAAAAAAAAAAAAGTAGTTCACTGTTACGTGCAGGCAGTTGTGTCAGCAGATTCACAAGTGATCCAACCAATGCCAACACAATCTCCTAAAAATAATATGGAAGTAATGTACACGAGTGACTTTATTAGCTAACCAACAATTTTATCTATGCCCAAACATAATGTAATCAGTGCAATAATTGCATGATGAAATTTGCAACAATTTAGGACAAGAAAGACTCTAACCTGATTTGGGTGTAGGACCACAGTGTTGACAGCTGCACGGCTTTCATATTCTCGTTGACAGGTGGCAGTCCTGAAACCATACATGCACAAGAACAAAGACTGACATCAAAGGCATAACATGCATCATACCCTGGAACATTAGTAGCATAAAAACTAAATAAATCAGAGAGGGTGGGGGCGTATCTGGTTCAAACATATCTATAAGTATGTAAACTCTCACATGGGCCGTTTGATGACATTTGGACGGGTCAGATTTAGAGAGAATTGGGGTGATCGGACCCCTCATACATGTTGCTCAGTTCACCTTAAATCTAGTCCATCCAACCACATTTGATAGATCATACTGTGAGTTTGTACGATAGCACCTAGAGATAGGTTTGCACTGAATCCTCCGCTCAATTAGAATAGTTGTTCAAGACTAAATTTTTAGAAGAACCGCTAGTCAAGGAAAATAGAGCTGCAAGTCAAGAAACAATAGCCAAGCAACATAATAAGTTGAGAAACCTCACCGTAAATCCCAGATTCTTACAGTACCATCCTCAGAACCGGAGTACATCCAGTTGCCATCACAATGGAACCCCACAGCCATCACATTACTAGTATGTGAATCATAGCTAATTACCTGTTAGGTGCATCGTTATTAAATAAGGAAAAGAAACATGTTGGCCCAGACTGGTTGCTTTAGGGGAAAATGTACACATACCGGTTGAGGGCTATTTGAGTTAACATCAAAAAGGCGGATATGAGGATTGCCAGCAGCAGCTAAGAATCGCTTGTCTGGAGTTATCTCGAGGCGATTAACTTGCTGCAAAAGATAGGTTATCAACAGACATAAGGAACACGACATGAGGTTGCCACTAAACCATATAGTGTTTGTTATGAATATTGTATGTGTATTCATGAGGTTCAATGAGCAATATATATAAGGAGTACAGGGAGATATTACAAGGAAATATGCCATATGACTTCCTATTCTAACAACCCCCCCCCCTCCAAACTCATGGTAGATCACGCATACTAAGTTTGGAGAGAAAATACAAATATTGTACCCTAGTATGCGCCTTCGTGAAGAAGTCAGCAATCTGTAATTCTGAAACAAGTACTCCCTCCTGTACTTGTGAGCAAGTATATGAAGTATCCACACCAATGTGCTTGGTGAGCTCATGCTTCACAGGGTCACGAGCAATACTGGTAGCACCTATACTGTCAGACAAAAGAGTCGTAGGTCCCATCATAGGCACTCCAAAATTTGCAAGTAACCACCTCAACCAAGTAACATCTGCTGTCACTGGTACCATAGCTCTCAACTCAGCTTTTGTACTCAAACGAAAACTGCAGTCTGCTTCTTTGTCTTCCAGACAATCAGGGAAGAGCCAAGAAAAACACAGTAAGCAGAAAGAGCACGACGATCAGAAAGATCACTAGCCCAGGTCGCATCGGAGTACGCCTGAAGCTATAGTGAGGTAGAACTAGGGAAAACAAACGACGAAAGATAGTCTCACGCAAGTAGCGAAGAACACGAAAAGGTGACTGTAGTGAAGATGAGTAGGATGAGCCATGAACTGACTCAAGATATGAACAACATAAGCAATATCAGAACGAGTGCTCACAAGATATACCAAACTCCCAACAAGATAGCGATATTGAGTAGGATCTTCAAGAAGATCACCATCAGTGGCACGAAGTTGAAGAGATAGCTCCATGGGAGTCTCAGCAGTGCGAATGTCAGTCAGACCAGTCCGATCAAGAAGATCCTGAACATACTTTTGCTGGGAGAGGTAGTAGCCCTCAAGCGTGAAAGAGACCTCAATCCCAAGGAAGTACGTAAGAGAACCAAAATCAGTCATCAAAAACTGCTCACTGAGATGCTTCTTTACATATGTGATGATGAAGTAATCATCACCAATGATGAGCATATCATCAACATACAGAAGAAGCAGCGTCCTACCCCGAGATGAGACATGGACAAAAAGAGCAGGATCATGAGAACTGACAGTGAAAACAACAGCAGTAATTATTGAGGTGAAACGTACAAACCAGACACGAGGAGCCTATTTGAGGCCATAAAGAGCACAATAAAGACGACAGACGTGCCCATCGGGAACAGAATACCCAGGTGGTGGCTACATGTAGACCTTCCCATGCAAAACACCATTAAGAAAGGCATTCTTAATATCCAGTTGAGAGATAGACCACCAGCGAATAAAAGCAACCGCAACAAGAGTGCGAACAGTGGTCATATGGGCAACAGGGCAAAGGTCTCATCGTAGTCACGACCATACTCCTGCTGAAAGCCGCGAGCTACAAGACGAGCCTTGTAGTGCTCGATAGTACCATCAGACCGGGTCTTAATCTTGTACACCCACTTGCACGTGATAGAGCGAACATGCACAGGTGTTAGTGCAATATCCCAAGTCTCCGTACGTCGAAGAGCATTAAGCTCCTCTGCCATAGCAAGCTGCCACTCAGAATGAGGAGCAGTCTCACGATAAGAACTAGGCTCAGTAACAGAAACAGCATAAGCTATTGGAGCAAATCCAAGACGATCAGGCGGTCGAAGGGATATCCGATTACGAAGGGCGTAACAAGGAGCATTATCAGGAGGATCAGATGTAGGTGTCGACAAGATACCAAGAGAGGAGACTGATGGAGGACAAGGACGCCTGGAGTAGTGAATATTAGAAAAACGAGACGGTGGTGCTGCAGGAGGCAGAACCGAAGGCGGAGATACAGAAGGAATCATTGGAGACAGACCAGGAGAAGACTGCGATAGTGGAGAAAGGGTGAAGAGTTAGAAAGAGACAACCATGAAATCGTCTCAACGGTAGAAACATGACAAGGAGCCGAATCTCGATAAAAGAAAGGTCGAGATTCGTCAAAGACGTCTCGACAGATCCTCATCCGTCGAGCAGAAGGATCATAGCAGTGATAACCCTTATGCTCAAAACTATAACCAAGAAACATACACTCAACTGACTGAGCCGACAGTTTGGTGCGCTCATGAGGCTGCAGCTGAACAAAACAGGTGCAACAAAAAATACAAAGGTGATTGTACTGGGGGGCTCGAGAGAAGAGACGCTCTATAGGACTGACATCCTTAAGAGTTGTGGAAGGCTACATATTGATGAGATATGCAGCTATAGAAATAGCCTCAGTCCAGAACTGTGATGGAACGTGAGAGTCTCAATCAGACCGTCGGTGTAGTCGAAGAAGAAGGGATAGCAAGCACAGCCAGAACAAAATGTGCTGCTAAACCGCGTCGAAGCTCCTCAGCACAAAGCGTCGAAAGAGCCTTGACGACTGTTGATCATGGTGAACGGCTCAGTAGTTGAGCCCTAACATGCTCAAACTCTAGGCGAAAACAGCAGACAAAGGTGATGACGATCCGCCTTCTGCACCTTATGATACTCCTAACAGAGCGGCGAAGGCAGCTCGTCCAGCTGGCGCCATAGACTGGCCAGGGGTCGAAAGAAGTCGTCGACGAAGGAGTCCTCTGGCGAATCGTCTCCAACTCATGCTGAAGTGAAAAGAACTGAGCATCACTGCTCTGCTGGTATTGCTCGCGCAAGTACTTCCAGACTTGGCGAGTAGAACGCAGACCAACAATGTCTGGCTGGATGGAGTCGTCGCCGCTGACCACCAGATTGGCTCGAACAAGAGCCTCATCAGCACACCAGCGCTCAAAAGCGTCTATGGCATACTGAAAGGCCTGATCAACAGCGTCAGCAGCGGCGGCGACCTTTGCCTCCTCCTTGGCGACCTCATCGTCTGCAGGAGGTGCAGAAGTACTAGGAGGAGGCTGAACCGGTGACCGCAGACAAGGTCGAGCACCAGTGGCATGCCCCAAGAGGCGGAGACCATCAAGCATGATCTCCATGAGTGAAGACCACAACCTGTAGTTCGTCCCATGAAGCTTTGTTCCCGAGAATGGGATCGCAGCTGATGGAATGGAACCCATCGGTAAGCGCACGATAGCATGGCGACCAAAGCAACGAAGTCTAACAGGCGGCGCTGGATGGCGCGGCGGTTAGATCGACATTCTGTTTTCCACCTTTTTTAATTTTTTTGACTTTTTTCAGAAACTAACTTAAAAGAAACCTTCGGCGCTGGAACCTTATCCAAAACCTTCGGTCCTCACTCGAGTTGCCCGGCGTCCTGCTCCTTGCGCTTGCGCCTTGCATACAGGATGCCCCACATGACAGTGATCAACAAAGAACATCCTCTTACATACTTCTATTAGTAAGAAAAGGTGAAAATATAGCTAAATGCAAAGACAAACCATGAAATAAATTGCACGCCAAAAGAAAGGACCATTAAGAAGCCAGTGCCAATACTCACGGAATCTGGATACTGAATAGTTCGGTAACAGCGACCGCTCTTGGCTTCCCAAAATCTGATTGTGTGATCATAACTTGCAGTTGCAAGAATGACAGAAGGTTGAGCCATTTTGCACCTCCGGCCTGCCCACACATCAAGACACACTCAAGATGAAAACAAAGTAGGGTAGGTTACAACCAGTGGCGAAGCCCCGATGAAAATGGAGTGTGGGCTCAAGCTTAATTGAGACAAACATAGTTTTGTACTCCTGTGCAATCCAAATTTAACAAAGCAAAAATTGCCAAATTGGCTTGCCGGTTACCTGTTGGCAGTTGCCGGTTGCGGTCAGGCTCAGGCCGTCTGCCTCTGCGTCAGGCGGTCACCGAGTCACGCCCTCCGCCCTCGCGGCCTCGCCGACGGCCGGCTTCCCGAGACGCCCTCGCGACGCCGCCGGCTCGGTCGCAACGCCTCGCGCGGTCGCGGTCGCGGTCGCGGTCGCGCCCCGCCCGCCCAGCAGCCAACGCGCCCTCGCCGAGAGCCCGAGCAGCCGCCGCGCCCTCTCTGCCCCCGTGCCTCGCGTGTCTAGGGTTCGAGCCGCCCGCCGCCCGCCAGGCACTGGCTCCACCGCTCCACAGACTGGCTAGCTAAGTCACTAATTGGGATGGGCCGGCTCCAACTACCAGCGCGCACTCAGCGGCCTGCCAAGGTGCCAACAGCCCAGGAAGCACAGGCCACGCCCGGAGCTCATCTTCTTCCTCCAGCCTCAGCGCATCAGCCGCCGGTGCTGTGTGCCGCCTCTACGCCCAAACAAACGGCGCCGGAGTAAGGGGGTACCTGGGGTCCGTCGGCCGGAGGTGGGGCTGGAGCCCCAACCGTGCCTTCGCCCTTAGTTACAACTTCCAAGCGGTCCCGACCATGGGTCCGCAGGAGATCGAGGCAGGAGAAGAGCGGCGACGATGGGAAGGAAGAGTCAGCGAGAGCCCCGGGGGCGTGGCGTGGATGGAGTGGAGGCGACGGAGAGCTGAGTTGGTGGGAATCATGGGCTGGGCTGGGCTTGGTTCGGTCCGCTTTGCGAGGATTGAGGCCCCTTTGCCGCACAGCTCATGGACTGGATTTTTCTTAGAAGAAAGGGGAAATTTTTTATATGTCGCTTAAAGTTTTTGAGTCCCTATGTAAAGAGACATTTTTTTAATGCCATTATAAACTCAAAATCATGCTCTTTTATGCTATTGTTGATTAGTCAAGCTGTGAAGTAGATGTGAAAATATCATTTTGCCCTTGTCGTCGTATTCTTCCTTCTTCTTTGTCGCATACAGCACACACATGTGCACACACAGAAAGAGTGGCGACAAAGTTTGGAAAAAATTTACGACAATTTGGGCATTTTGGATGTATTTTTGGAAAAAAAAATTTAACAGAGTTAGCAGCGGCGGCAAAAAGGGTAACATTTGTAAAATATAATGACATGGAAAGGATATGTCATTTTGTAATGACAGATCAGTGATTCGAAAAATTTACAGTGACATATAAAGAATTTTCACCATAAGAAACCACGAGCCCTTCCAAACGGCTAAGCTTATGGACTAGTTTTTGGTTCATCGACGATGCCCCATCTCGTCGCTAGTGGACGGCGTCCGGAACCAGCCCCCCTCTCCAGCTCCCCACTAGTTGCGCAACCTCCACCTCGACACGCCGCGTCATCCTCCCCTAATCTGGCCTCCACCACCAGACCAGTGTCGTTCTTGTATACTTTGTACAAGATTAGATTTAGGCCCAAGTGAGGGACTAATTAAGGCTATGGGAAAAGGCCCAGTATCCAATAATGTGAGAACTACGGGTGGGAAATGGTAAAGGATAATCTGTTTTATCCGATATTCGTATTCGAGAAAATGCAAATGTGGTAAGTAAAATTCGCATTCGAATGGAAAATGAGTACTACCTAGGAAAAATGGATAGTATCTTTATTCGTATTCGGTATTATTCGTATCCGGTTACTATCCGAGAAAAATATATAGTATTGTATCCGTATTCGGTGCTATTCGTATCCAAGGAAAAACCGGATAGTATTTAAAAACGAATACAAATACTATCCATTTTTCCTGGATACGAATACGAATATGAATACAAATATTATTCATTTTTTCCTAGATACGAATACGAATACTATCTATTTTTTCCTAAAGCATTTCTATTTTGACAGGGTCTTAATTCGGTGCCAAATCTGTGACTGTTGGGTGTTCTACCGAGATTTATCGCAAAAGTTATAGGATATTCGCATTCGACCGAATTGAGTACATATTCAATTCGAATTCGTTACAACATTTGATTCATATTCGTATTCGAGACTGTTCGAATTCATATTCGTATTCATTTTACAAATATGGATTCATATTCGTATTTGAGACTATTCGATCTGTTTCCATCCCTAGTGAGAATGAGGGGAAGCCCAAGCAACTCAATACTCGTGATTCCTCTAAAAAAAAAGCTTAGTACTCATGATCTCTAAAAGAGCCAAGTACTCATGATCTCTCTAAAACAAGCATAGTATGGTACAACTAGCGCTCGAGCGTACGATACAAAACATATGCAATAATTTAATTTAATATCCACAATAAATTTGCAGTGAGACTCAAACATCGATCAGATGGGCATGCAACAAAATTCCCTACGGATACAATAACCCATTACATCAAAAACGATGCAACATCTAGTAAACCTACTACAATAGGAACAAAAAAAATCTTGTGTAACAAATCTGAAACCTAACTTCAACAAAAAAATCTTGTACAACAAATCCGCAACCCCACTGCAACAAAATTCATCTTGCTACAATATTTGAGAAGATATGTTGCAATAAAATGAAACACCTCATGCAACAATTTGACAAAGTTGGTGCAACAAATCCATAAAATGTATGCAACAAGGGTATCAGAGGGAGAGGGAATCAGACATACCTGTTGATGCTGAAATACAGATCACGGCTGACGAGTTCGTGCCACTGGTGTAGTGGCTCATTGGCCCAGAGGCCCAGCTTGGCAAGCGCTCACCCTCGTCGATCGGAGGCACGACCGAAAAGACGGTGACCGTCCCGGTGCGCGTCAAGGAGCAAGCGCTGAACTACCGTCACGGCTTGGCACCGGCGGTGTCGGTGGCGACCATGAGACTGTCGCCGCCGTTCGAGCTCCTATTTCGTGACCTTAGCTCGTCAACCTTGCACGGCACAACGACCAAAGCGCGAGGGCTCCTTGGCGTCTCCTTCGGCTCCGAGCTGGTTGCACCACAACGACGACCGTTTCTTGAGCCCTATAGTGCCAGGGCCGTCAATGGACGCCTCCTCCTCCTCCTGTGCTGCCTCTACAACCGCGACGTCGTTCTCCGAGCCGCGACCCTAGGCCCCCACAGTTCACGATGACGACCAGTGGAGAGCGGTCGCGACCATGGACAAGGAGGATGACTTGCGGTGCCGTATCTTCTGTCTGCGACTGGCGAAGCGAAGCACAACCGAATTTGGGGTGAATCTGGAGATAGGAGAGAGGGGATTTTGGGGGAAAAGGTGTTAAGAGAAAAAGTGGATGAGGCAGTAATGCGTCTGATGGTCCCGTAGCATTACCCGCTTAGTACTTATGATCCATGGCTCTCCTTTACAACTGCACACTGGTTCTTCGTGAGTACGTCCTTCGCGGGATGGGTTGTGACTTCTGTTTCTCATACTCTAAAACAAAGCCACCGACTCAACCCCTGCACGCTTGACATCTTGTATTGTTTCTCCAAATGCAGCACCATTTAGTCAATATGCATGGGGTGGGTGCTATAATTTGATGGATTTCCAATAAACTAGCATTCGATTCGTTCAATCTTGATTCAACGGCTCCACTCAAAATTCCCTCAAATATACATTATTGGTCTGGTTCACTATTACGCATGGGGTGGGTGCTATAATTTGATGTGCTTGTGAAATTTCTTTGCCTAATTCACTATTGAATACCACTCCAACGCAACATCTCTACCCTCCAAAACAAAATGCATACATTTCTTGTTACTTTGGTTTCTTTTTAGTTTTGATTCCCTTAGTTTTGTTGGACTAGTTTGCTACTCCCTTGTCAGTTTTTTAATTGTCATTTTGGATATCGACACAGTCTCCAATACACATTTTTTACCAAGGTTAATAAGTTGGTAAGTCGAGTCGAGTCATCAAGGGATAGACTGGCCGACTAGTCATTGGTTGCCTATCAATTTACCAGCATACCACCCTCGGATGATAGCAAATTAAACAGGGAATGAAATAAAACATGTCTTGAATAAATTTAGAGCATGTTACCTCATTGTTTCTATTTGTTTAAGTAAGAAGAATCAAGCCGACCAAGAGCTAGTTTCCAAACTGGTTGAAGAAGTATCAAATCCTTGTAATATACATGCAGATTTACATACATCAATACATATACATTAAATCACTATGGATTTAAGAAGCCATTTACTTAATTACCACTACATTCCTCCTTGTAAATTGTAAAATACATATTGGCAGCAACGAAAATGAAGCGTAACAGAGCAAAAGTGAATCAAACAACACTTCATAACAAGTTAGCGACAATATAATAGAGTTCCAAATAGAAATTAAACAACCGATAGATGTTCAAGTGGCAAAAGCATATAGTAAAGACTCATCAATCATCACAAACCACCCTCATGAGGACTAGTCAAGGCCATCCAACTCCAAATGACTGTCATTCGAGTTTTCATCATCACCACCTGTCGCGACCCGCCCCGGGGCCACCCGAGAGGTCCTCCAGGACCAATTGGAAAGTCCACCAAAACCTCCCAGGAGGTCCAATAGGATCACCCGAGGGAACCCCCAAGACCACCTAGGAGGTCCAGCAGGACCTCCCAGAGGTACAGGGAGTGGACCCGAGGAGGTCGTGGGCTAGGGATCACCCCAAAAACCTCCCACGGCCAGACTAGGGGAGGTCGTGGAGGGCTGGAGGCACCTCAGGACCTCCCACGACCGGACCCGAGGATGGTCGTGGAGGGTTGAGACTGCCTCCAAGACCTCTACGACCAGTCCGGAGGGTGGTCGTGGAGGGCTGGGATCGTCCCCAAGGCCCCCTGTGCAAACCGAGCTAGTCCCAAGGATCAACTGCTAGCCCGCACAGCAAAAACAAGTGATAACATACATCCACAAAAGATCAGATTTACACGTAAGAGTTGGTTACAAGGTTTGCTCACAAGCCTACAAGAACATAATACACAGCGGAAACAAAATAAGTAGAGTCCATCCAATACACACAGGCAATTGGCTGGAGGGCGCTGCCTAGTTGACTTGGTCCTCATCATCATCAAGGTAGTCCTCTCCTACTCCAAAGATTAATTTCGAGCGAGAATGAGCACAACTACCGTGATCACAAGTCACACCCGTCAATTAACAATATGACATGCATATATGGATATCACAAGGGAGAGCTTATATGGTTGAGTTGCACAAAGCCATGTTTATTTTCAATTATAAGTAATAGGTTCCAAAGCATATGTCAATAATTAGAAAGTCATTTGCAAGATTAATTTTACAGTTGGATAACATTCATCAACAAAGTGTGAAGGATACCCTCCTGTCACAAGGCTCCCTGCCCAACCCATTTGGATAGAAATCCAAACCAATTCTTTTCAAGTCCTTTGAAAACAAATCAAAGATCTAACTTTGAGCAACTTTGCTAGCATGTCCATAACCGAGGACGTAGCTATTCGAATAGTTTGACACTCTGTAGAGGTGTGCAGCTTTACCCACAAGAGGTAATCCACTTATACTGTCTACTCACACACTTCCAACGGTGTGCGACTAAGGGATTACCACAAGACCTTTACAATGCATTGTTCCACCGTGATCCACCCTACTCTAAGGTTTCACCCATCCCTACAAATAGAAACCCGTAGAGATCTAGAGCTTCATCTTGAGCCTTGTGGGAATTACACAGTCATAAAAGACAGGCCATAAAAGACCACCCACACCCCAGCCGGATCAACCGCGATGACACTTTGTAAATTAGTCAGTCAGGTCCCGCCCATACAGGATATGTGGTTGCACGACAAAGGCATAGCAAAATACACTCACAGACCGTTCATTAACTGACCTGGGCGACAACCTCAACCCTGGGGCATCGGATCACACGACCCCCCCGTGCATAAATCTGCACCAACCAAACAACCAGATTCGCCCAAGTCCAAACCATTTCTTTGCTTTTCAAACATCCATAACACACCAATGCCACAATTGAAACCCCTATGGCACACCAATGTCATGGTTGCAACCTCCAGGACACACCAATGTCATGGTTAAAAACATTTGAGGAAAAACAGTTGGTCTGCAGTTGAAAAGAAATTTCCCCAAAACAAGATTTTGGTCTAAACATAACTAAGCATTTCTTTCCAAAAGGTCCTGATCACACTAAAGTGTCGGCCAGGTTTTCATCTAGGTGACAATAGATCAGGAGCAATATCAACATTGGCCATACAAAAGGAGTTAGGTCTAACTATGAGAGCAAACACAGGTATTAAAATATTAAGAAAGATAAGCATGCATTACTTAGCTTGAAACAAAAATACGTAGATTGAAATAATAGGTGCAAAATGATCAAGGGTGTAACTTGCCTTGCTCAAAGGCTTGAGTGTCTTCTTCTTCTTCAGAGAACTCTTGTTCCCCAGTGCCTTCACAGTCTACACACGAGAAAAACAAAACAACTCAATAGAAAGCTCAATCAAGAATCAAGAGAACCCCAAATAAACACTGAAATACACCAACAGAAAGGTTTGATTGGTTTGGAGGAGGTCTTAGGAGTTGCTGGAGGAGGTCCGAAGCTTAAGGAAGGAGGTCCAGAGAGCTTTGGAGGAGATCCAAGAGCTTGCCGATGGAGCTAGAGAGAGGCAATGAGCAAAAGGATGAGGGAGAAGGGCTGCCTAGGTTTATATAGCCAGAGCTGCTGAAATTTCCAAAGGCTCTCGGGCTCAAAAGTAAGTGAAGGAAATGATAGGAGTAGATAAAAGATGGGACAAAAGATAGCCTGGTGCTGCCAAGGCTGACATCATTTAATGCGACATAACATGTGCTGCCCAAAAGCTGATACCATTTAATGCGACACAACAGGCATTAAATGTTTGATGACTTTTGAAAGCCAAGGTATGGTCAAAGGATGAAGAAGAGGGGCGTGACTGACAAGTGGAGCCAGTCAAAGCCCGATGAGGAGGTCCTGCGAAGGTCTTGAGGCGATCCTGTAATTTCAAAGGAGGTCTTGACCCACTCAGGTGGTCTTTGCAAAGGATCAGAGGTTTGAACCACAAAAGTGGTCTGACCTGCAAGGGTGGTCCATGCAAAAAAGGACCGGGAGGTCCTAAGGACAAGAGGTCCTGAGGAGGTTCGGCCGCAAGGGTGGTCTTTGCAAAAAGTCCAACAAAGGAGGTCTAAAAGACAACAGAGTCCAAAGAACAGAGAGGTCCTGGGACAAATGGGAGGTCTAGACGGTCAAGATTAGGGCTAGAAACGAGCCGAGCCAAGCCAGGCTCGACTCGGCTCGAATAGGCTCGCTTGCACAGTTGGCTCGACTCGGCTCGATTCGAGCACGAGCCAGAAAGGTGGCTCGGCTCGGTTCGAAGACAGGCTTGAGCTGGCTCGAACGGGCTCACGAGCCCAGAAGGAGCTGATGCATCAGTTGATTCAGTTCATTCCGATCCAGTACATCCAACAAGCATTACAAACATTTCTATCAGTTCATCTAGATCTAGTACATCCAACAAGCATTACAAAATTTTCTATCAATTCATCCACCTCAAGCTAGCACATCAAACAAGCATCAATTCATCCAAAGAAGAAAGGAGAAGAGATCCAGTATATCCAACAAGCAACTTCGCAAGAACTAGCAGACTCGACGATGGCGAGCTTGGGCAACCGGGTGGAGCACGGGCCGGGCCACCGGGGGAGCACGAGGGGAGCACTGGGGGGAGGTAGGAGCACAGAGGGAGAAGAGAACGGGGCCAGGGGGAGGACGGGGTGGCGGATGGAGCAAGTGGCGGTGGCGGGTGAGGAGGAGGAGGCGGCAGATGGAGCAGCTGGCCGGTGAGGAGGAGCCGGCGGCGGATGGACCAGGTGGCCGGTGAGGAGGACGAGGTGAGCTGGGATACGTGTGGAGATGGGGGAGGCGCCGCCAGCGGGTGGAGATGGTCGATGGGGGAGGGGAGGGGGAGGGGAGGCGGCGGGTGGAGGAGAGGTGGATGGAGGCAGCGGCCGGCAAGTGGAGAACTGGAGATGGGGGAGGCGGGGGCGGGTGGAGATGGGGGAGGCCCCGCCGGCGGGTGGAGATGGGGGAGGGGGAGGGGGAGGCGGCGGGTGGAGGAGGTGGATAGAGGCAGCGGCCGGCGGGTGGAGAATTGGAGATGGGGGAGGCTCCGCTGGCTGGTGGAGATGGAGGAGCGGCGGGGGTGGTGGGCTGGTGGAGGTGTGGCGCCGCCGCGGGGGGGGGGAGAACCGGAGAAAGGGCTAGGGATTCGACCATTCGGGGGCTGGGGAATGAGGCATGGCCGCATGGGGGGAAGGGGATCGATCGGGGATTCGTTAGGGATTTTGATCGGGGGAGGCAAGGCAGTGGGTCTCACTAGGCCTGAGCAGAGCGGCTGGGCCGAGCCAAAAAAAAGCTCGCGAGCGGCTCGAGCTCGGATCGAATTTTCACCGAGCCAAAATATGGGCATTATCCATTATCAGCAAACGAACAGTTCATCCTTTCAATTAGGGGTATTCTAGGCATTCCTCGCTTCAAGCCAGCCAAGAAGCCGAACCAAAAGCTAGACTACCAAACAACATGCTTCTCTAGGTAGAACCTAGCTTCCGCAAAATCCACAACTGTGTCAAAGGGGGCTTGAGTTGGACTACTGGACCAAAATGGGCTTCAAGTTAGCGGTTTCTAGAGATCCGTTTTTTTCTTATTTTATACCGAAAAATACTCACCATACCGAATCTCATATATACCGGTTAACACAGCTCGGTTTAGTGTCAACGTGAAAGAGGCCTAGCTTCACTCTCCCTCTATCTCTATTCATCCACCACCATCTATCTTGACCTTAGATTCAACGGATGGTTGGTATCCCATTAGTGTGAGGAGGTGTTGGGGGCATTGAGAGCTACCCAAGCCACATGTAAAGAGGTTGTCGGTTGTGTGGAGCTAGTGTGAGGTGCGACCACGAGGAAGGTAAATTTGAGGTAAAGGATGTGAACAACACAATCACCTTGGTCCTTGGGTAGCACCAACTATTATGTGGGAGGTAGCATCGGTGATGTTGATGGTTGTTGTGCACAATGGAATCAGAGGCGGGGTGAGTTGAGGCTAGCGACACGACGAAAAGACATAAACTAGATGGGGTTGCTCGCAACCAAGGAAATGAGAGATTGCTCTCACCTTGGTTGTCTTTAGTGCTGGCCAAATGGGCCGGGCCTAATGGGCCGGCACGAAGCCCGACACTGTTGGCCCGGCACGTGCACTGCCCGACCCGCATTGTTCATGGGTCGTGTCGGTCCGGCACGAGACCTCGGGCGTGCACCGCCACCACTCAAGACGGTGGGCGCCGGCCAAGACGCCTGCATGGCCCGGGTGGCCCGAGAGGCACGGC
This sequence comes from Ampelocalamus luodianensis, assembly GCA_036346255.1. Classification (NCBI taxonomy): domain Eukaryota; kingdom Viridiplantae; phylum Streptophyta; class Magnoliopsida; order Poales; family Poaceae; genus Ampelocalamus; species Ampelocalamus luodianensis. Next base: position 76,772,065 of record CM070622.1, on the reverse strand, counting down.
TGCGGCCTGCGGGGAGGCGAGGAGGCGAGGGTCGAGAGGCGGCGCGCACGGTGCCGCGTGGTCGGCCGAGGCGAGGAGAGGAGGAGGAAGGAGGCGTTGCACCGAGGCTGCGCAGCATGCGCCGAGGAGAGGAGGCGCGCAGCGGCGGCGCAGCCGCACGCTGTCGCTGTCAGGCGGATCGCCGCCGAGAACCCGAGGAGGCGCCGACGAGGCGGCGGGCCGTCGAGGAGGTGGGCCAGGCAGGGTCGACGAGGAGGCGGGTCGACGAGGCGGCAGGCCATCGAGGAGGCGTCGACGAGGTGGCGGGGTCGCGAGGAGGCAAGGAGGCGGCCGGGTCGGCGAGGAGGCGAGGTCGCGAGGCGGGCCGCGGAGGCGAGGAGGCGGCGAGGTCAACGAGGAGGCGGTGGTCGGGGAGGCGAGGAGGCGGTGGGGTCGGCTAGGGCGGTGGGGCCGTCGAGGCAGTGGTGGGGCCGAGGGGAGGCGAGGAGGCGGCGGGGTCGGCGAGGGCGAGCCGGCGACTCGGCGAGGAGGCGCTCAAGCGGGCGCTCCGCGACACGGTCAGGGCAGAGGCAGGGGGAACCGAGGAGGGGTAGAAAGGAGGCGGGGGCAGGCCGGGCAGGCAGTTGGGCCATGCCTAGGCACGGCACAGCCCGAAAAATCCGGGCGTTGGGGGAGATTTTAGCCGTTTTTTTACCGTTGGGGTCTTAAAAAATAGCAAAAAATCCAAAAAATCCCGAAATTTTTTCTATAAATAGCCACCATACCCCCCTCATTCAGCACACCCTCATTCTCCATTCTCTCTTTGTAATTGTGTTGTGCAAATTCAAATTCGTGTTGAGCTAATTTGGCAAAATTCAAAAAAATTATGCCAAAATTTCAAAATTTCAATTTTCGGCCGCAAGTTAGCGAAAGAGGTACAATACTATTTTTGTAATGCTTTTATTGTTCATTTTTGTTATGCTAAGATGAAAGTAGTAAGAGTGTTAGTTTCGATTTTGCAGTTTTCGTTATGGACAGTCCTTACGACAACTTTGCTCTTGGTGAGTATGGACTTTCATCGGAGGAAATTGCGTTCATAGAGACGGCTGCGGCTACCTCAAATGAACCAAAGGTTTCACCAGAGGAGCATGGTGGAGTTCCGTCATCAAGCTCCACGTCAGCAACAGGCTCAACGGCAAGTAGAGCAAAGAGGTCGAGGCCGTCTACATCAGGAGTATGGGAGAGTTTCGACAGGACAACCAAGCAAGATGCAGCGGGAAATGAGGTACCATATGCTATTTGTAAAATTTGTCGGCATGAATTGTCTGCGAAGTCTACAGGTGGAACGGGGCACTTGCTTAGACATGCTGCAAGATGTCGAACCAAGCAAGGATTGACGATGAGGCAGACGCAGTTGCAATACAACCTCGACGGTACAGTATCTAGCTGGAACTATGATCCTCAGGTAGCCCGCCAATCTCTCTGTCGTTTAATTGCTTCTGAGAATTTACCGCTAGGCTTTGGCGAGTCAGCTTCTTTCCAAAATTACATTAGGACCGCGTATAATCCTAGATTTGCTTTCGTTTCTAGACAGACAACAACTAGGGATCTAGTGAAATACTATAATGAACGTCGTAATAAAATAAAGGAACTATTTAGTACGTGCACATTTTCGGTGGCCCTGACCTCGGACATATGGAGTGGTCGGGCTAGGGAGGATTACCTTAGTGTAGTTGCGCATTATGTTAATGACAACTGGGCAATGGAGAAAATGATTATAGGTTTGAAATTAATTGATGTAGCACACACGGGGGAGAATATTATGGACTGTATTATGAAAGTCGTGGAAGATTTTGGTCTTACAGACAAAATATTTGCAAGTACTTTAGACAACGCCGCGGCAAACTCTAGGGCTACGGACATTCTTACTCCAGTGTTGAGTACATATGCCGATTCCTTCTTGCTACATTAACGATGCGCTTGTCATATTATCAACCTTATAGTCAAATGTGGTTTGAAGAGATTGAATCCGTATATTAAAGCTTTTCGCGATGCGATTTCTTTCTTGAATAATTCTAACGTAAGAATAGCATAATATAAGAACTTCTGTAGAGCTATGGGTGTACGTCCAAGAAAGTTCGGTTTGGACATGGAGGTAAGGTGGAACTCTACTTACCTCATGCTTAAGCATCTTTTACCATACAAGAGCATTTTTTCTGTTTTTATTCAAACGCACTATCCTAGCATTGACGGTACTTTGCTATTAACTAAGCAATATTGGTTCGTTGCTGAGAAGATACTGTCATTTTTGGAAATTTTTTATGAGGCAACTGTTGCTTTGTCTACTATCCAACATCTCCTATCATCGTGTATACTATTTTACGAATTGCTACCCAATTGAAAATGCATGAAAATGACTTAGTTTTACATGAGGCTGTTGTTACCATGAAATCTAAATACCTTAAATATTGGAGACAAATCCCTTACTTATATGTATTTGCATTTCTTTTAGATCCTAGGGCTAAAATTGGTGCATTTGGTACTGTACTTGATCTTCTTAGTGATGCTACGGGGCTAGACTATACTAACTATTTTACAGAAGTTCATTCTCGGTTATACGAGGTTTACCAAAGGTATGAAAATAAGTTCCGGAGAGTCCGCTCGCAACGACCTCCAGTAGCCCCCACCTCGAGTGGGAAGACAAATATGTGGGGTGCGATCTTTGGTGCCTCTTCCTCCAGGTCCAGGTCTTCTTCTTCTACTACACCAGCGCCTGCTCAGCCAAGACCCACAAGGAGCGGAGAACTATCCACCTATCTGGACAGCGATACGGTGGATTTCAACTCAGAAGGCTTCGACATCTTGCAATGGTGGCAAGCCCATAAGTTAACATATCTCGTGCTATCCATACTTGCACGTGATGTGTTAACTGTTCCTGTCTCTACGGTTTCCTCTGAATCTGCTTTCAGTCTTTCAGGAAGAATATTGGAGGAGAGAAGAACAAGTCTCACAAGTGAGATGGTGGAGATCCTTTTAACTGTGAAGGACTAGGAGCAAGCCGATTCACGAACACAACACTTTGTGGAAAATCCAGAGTTGTCAGAGGTGTTCGAAAATTTGTACTTAGACAATGACACCGACACATAGAATAAGGATGTATCATGTATGTACAATTGTAGAGCTATAGGTTGTACTCTTTTTCCTTTGTCAAAGTTTTCTCATTTTGAGTTTTTACTTGACGAAGGTGTAACATCCCAATATTAGACTTGTGTTTCAAATGTAAGAAAATGAGTAGAAATTAAAACTTTTTCTTACATCATGTATTTCCAGTTGTACCAAACCATTCTCGTACAAAAGTTATGGGAATACAAAGTCACAAGTCTTTTTGGATCCAAAATCTCATCTTCCAAAAACAATTTTGTCAAATCTTTTGATCATCTCCTGGAAATACTTTTTCTAAGTTCTAGGATTGATGTGGGACCCCTCTGAAAAATTTCACAATTTATAGAAATTGTTTGAACACTTTGGAGGCAAGTCAACCCAATTTAAACTCTGGTCAAACCTTGGTCCAGCAGTATTGTAGAATTTTTGGGGGGAAATGTGCAACACCAAAACCTCTGGAAATTTTACACAATGTCATTATCCTAGCTAGCAAGCTCCTGTAAAAATTTGAGAATTTTTAGAGTTGTTTTGCTACCTCAAACCTTTCCCCAAACTTCAGCTCTTCTAAAAAAACCTAAATGTCTATACTGGGTTAAGGTCAGACTCGGGTCTGAGCCAGGCTCGGGCTCGAATCAAAACCCGAGCCCAACCACCTTGCTCGGTCAAAACTGGTCAGCTAGGACCTCCCCCGGACTCGCGCGGCGCGGGTGGTCTCCGGCTGTTTGATTCAGATCCAGTGCCCACGACCTCCCCTCCTTTCCTCCTCTGTTGTTTTCAAAGTACCAGAGATCTGAGATCTTAGCCGTCCACGTCTTATGTAACAGCCCAAATTTCAATTTCAGTAAAATTTAAAAGTTTATTTATGTTTGGGGTTTTTCCTGAATTTTCAAAAGCTTTTTATAAATATTTTAAAGCTAAAACAAATTTATTTGCAAAATTTAAAAACCAACATAAAGTTGGAAATAATTTTATTAAAGTCCAGAATGAGTATGGGAATTTCTGTGAATTTTTCCATAATTTTTGGAAGTATTTTGCTAATTTCTAAAGCCTAAAGGAATTAACAGAATTAAAACAATTGAGAAATCAAAAAGAAAATCAAAATTCAGTTTGGGCGAAACCCACCGGCCCGCCCAAACCTTCGCCTCCCGCCCACTTCAAATTTCACACTCCGCTGGCGCTCTCTCCTCCACCGTCCGATTTCAATCTGACGATCGCCATCACCCCACGCACCATCCTCTCTCGCTTTCTCTCACGCCGTTGGATCGCGATCAAACGCCAAACCTCGCCGCACCCTTCACGCACAACTAACTATTGTGACCGCTGGATTAAAATCCAACGCCCGCACTCATCGCCTACCTCACACCACCTCCTCCTTCTTCTCCGCGGCAAGCCCACGATCGCCATTCTCAGACACGCACTAAGCTTCGCTAACCGGGCCTTTTCCACGGTACTTGACCCGCCAACGTGCGATCGTGGTTGCCTCAACCGCCGCCACCTTTCCCACTACCTTCCTCCATCTCCGGCCACAACCGCCGGATGCCCAAAACCGCCGCGCACGACCTCCACGTCGTCCTCCCCACTCCCAGCCTCCCCTTGCCTATAAAAGGCAAGCACAGGAGCCTCTACTCACGCCACCCCATTCCCCTCACTCACACTCGCCACACCTCCCAATCCGACGCGATTTGAGTTTCTCGCCGGCGGTGAGAAATAGATTTCTCCGACCGTGAGACCGAGCCGCTCGACCCGCCGCGCGCCATCGGCGCTCGCCTCGCTGGCCGGCACGCACCATCTTGGCCGGAGCACCTCGAGCGCCATCGCCACCGTGAGCTCCACGCCGCGCGCTCATCTCGCCGCCACCATCTTCCCGACCTCTCTCATCACCAAGGAGGGCACCATCGCCATCGCGCATCGCCGGGCGACTCAAGCACCCTCCATCGCCGCCGAACGCCACCGGAGCACCACCGTCGCCGTCACCCGAAGGTCTCCGCCGCCAAAACCCCGCCGCCGGCCAACTCCGACGACCATCCGCACTCACTCCGGCACCAACTTGTTCGCGATACTCCTCTCTACACGCGGTACCAATCACACTCACCGCTGAGCACTGAAACGCCGTTGCGCGCCGCACGCCGCCGCGTTGAGCCGGCGTGCGCTCACGTGGCAGCCCACGAAGCGCCACCTCGCGAAGCACATACGTGGCGACCACGCGGGCGCGCGTCCGTGCCGACAGGCATGGTCCACCGCACCATCTTTTCCTAGGCGGTGGACTTGGTCCACATGGGCCGAGTCACCGACCGATGGACCCACATGTCAGAAATCATTTTATTTAAATTTAATTCTGAATTTCTGTAGCTGATGCAAGCATTGCGCAATAATTCGTTTTTCCTTTAGAAAAATAAATCAGAAAATCAATTAAATTGCAAATTTGAGTTATAAACTTCTAAAATTCATATCTTTTGAACCATAACTCCAAATTGGGTGATTCAAATTGCAAAATTTATATAAAATTATAATCTAGCTAACTAAACCAAAATATTTCAGTTTGGAGTTGATTTGAACTATGTTTGTGAATTTATTTGAATTTGAATTTGTCGTATTTTACAGATAGAATTCGACGACTACTGAGAGTTCGATCAAATCAAGATTTAGAATTTCAAGACATCGATCAAGGCAAGTTACACCATTGACCATATTGCCCCTATTAATTTAAGTTATTTTCAGTTTTAAATTCCTTATTGCATGCATATGTTGTTATAAATATTTTAATATCACATTTTACGTATAGTTAATTCCATATGTTATTGTATGGCCAAATTTGAATGTTGTATCGACTACCTTGATACCATAGGCAAGATATTACCAAAATTCAAATATATGCTTAGCCAAGCTTAGTCCACATTTACAGAATTTGGGAGGGTTTACACGATTTCTACAAATTGTTTTCAAACTTGTTATTGTGGTATTGTTTTACCACATGAGTTTATAAATGAAGTTTTTAATAAATTCAAAAAATGGGTTTGGACTTGGGCGAAATGGTGGAAAGGTGGGTGCAGTTTATGCAGGTTTGATCTAGTTAAGATCAAGGCCCATGGGTTGAAGGAATGACGCCCAAGTCAATTGAGGACCGGTCTTTGAGCCGCTTATTGCTATGCCATAACGTATCACCACATGTCCTGTATGGGCGGATTTGGCTAACTAATTTGTGATGTCCTAGTATATTTATGTCATGTGATTTTGTGGGTGTCGGTTAGACGTTTTATTCCCACTTGGCGCAAGAGGGGCTTCCGAGGACGGTCGATCAAAGGGCGAAACCTTAGCGAGCATGAATGTACTAGGACAAAACATTGTAAAGGCCTCATGGTGATTGCTCAGTCACACGCCTTCGGAAGCGTGAATTGGCCGACATAACGAGCATGTCACCTCGTGTGGGTAAAGTTGTACCAACTCTGCAGAGTAGAAACTATTCGAATAGCGCGTCATGATCATGGACATGCTAGCAGGGGCCACTTAAAGTTAGTATTGTTTTTGGTTTTAAAATGCTTTAATAAATGTTGAGGATGGTTAATCCTTATGAAAATTTGGGCGGGAAGCCAAGTGTTAGGAGGGGATCCTTCACTTCATCATTGGAGGTTATCCACATTATATCATTATCATTTCAAAGTATGATTTTTATCCATAGTATAAAATTGCCTTAGAAACTACTATGCTTATTCAAACTGAAAATGCTGTTTATGCAAAACAACCCCTGCCACACTCACTTGTTTCCTTATGCATGCATTTAACTTCAATATTGGGTGTGACTTGCGAGCACGGTAGTAGTGCTCACTCTTCTTTGAATAAATCTTATTCAGAGAAGATCGCTATATTGACGGTGAGGACCGGGGCGAGTAGGCCTTACGACCTGCACGATTGCACATGGCGCATCGTGTGGCTCCCACTATTATGTTATTTCCATGTGTTTTATCATTTGACATTTGATATTATTATTCATACTCGTTTGTATTAAACGATTATATATTTAATGTCATTTACGCTGTGATATGAATGTGATATTCATTTTTGTGAGATCGTACACTGGAAATCTCGGATGGTGTTTGAACACAGAGAATTCGGATCCTTCGCTCGGGTTCGACAAAAGTGGTATCGAGCCGAGTTCGATCAGAGGTCATGGCCTGCAGAATTGGTAAAACCATTAAGGACTAATTTTCAAAAATTTACAAACTATTTAAGCTGTCTTCCGTAGTCTTACTCTTCCTTTCTCTATTAAAAAGATTTCTAAACTCTTGTCCTTTCTAAAAATTGTAGATGGCGAGAGATCGACCAGTATCTCCCATGGAGTCTCGCAGGAGAATGGCGGATATCCTATGGAAGATGATGCAAAGATCTGAGTTTCATGAAGAGACCCACATACCAAGGATACAAGTATATCGTGGGACAGCGAGGAGCGCTGGAGAGTGGAGGTTATCCTCACTCTAACTTAGCGCCGGATACATCCTTCCACATCTTCGACGCCCAATGCATCGGAGACTTTCGAGGACGGCATCCAAGATGCGGCAAGAGAAGCTGTCCGCCGACTTCGCTACACCTACGACGCCCATTTTCGGGATACTGCATTCCAGTACTATCCCATGCACATCCCCACTCGACTAGGCAGTGCCTTCAGCTCAGTCGAGAATGAGGATATGCGGAGATCACCCACCAGTGGAGTTAGCCAAGGCGATGGATTACGCTATGGCAACACCCGGACGAGTCAGATCTCGCTCGGGAGGCTAGAGGCCGCAGAGGAGAGTCAAGGCGCAGGTCGAATTGGCTCTGTACAAAAAGGGCTAAGGAAGCACCTGCAACTCCCCCGACTACACCCCATCCACCCCATAGATGTTTTACTTCCACCATTTTAGATGTTTGCTTTCCCCTAGTTATTCGATTAGTGCGAATTATGAGCTACTAACCTTTTGTGGTAGCCATAATCAGATGAATAAAATAAAGAATTACTTGCAAAAGAAGAATTTGTTTCTTTGCCTTGTTTTTGTGTGCTTTTTGGGCTAATATAAATTCACTCCCCTTAGTGCAACCTTTTCTTCCCTTTCCTAAGTCTTTAGAAATTCCAGCGGATGGTGAACACCGCACGGGAAATGGCAAAGATCCAGGTCGAACAACTGAAATGCCGACCATCGGGAGCGACATGTTCAAGAACCTCCCGCGCGCCAATGACATGGACGGATTGGCAATGATGATGACCAATCAAACTCACCTTATTGAATTGTTGGCTCGATCGCCAACAACGCCGAACAACAGTAACAAAGCGGCTACGCGCCTTCGTGCACGGCACACCTTTCTCGTAGCGTGACCATGTCGGAGTTCATGCGTATGCGTCCTCCAACCTTCTCCGGCAGAAGACCGAGGCGATGGATGCTGACGATTGGCTTCGTGCCATCGGAAAGAAACTGGACATTGCGCAATGCACAGATCGCGAGAAGGTCCTGTTCGCAACTCATCAGCTCAACGGACCAGCCTCAGAATGGTGGGACAATTTCTGCATCTCCCACGCCAATGCCCAGGCCATCTCGTGGGACGAGTTTGTAAGAGCCTTCCGTCATGCCCACATCCCGCAGGCATGATGACTTTCAAGAAGAAGGAGTTTCATGCACTCCGCCAAGGCAATCGCTTCGGTGAGCGAGTATCTCCACCGCTTCAACCGCCTAGCTCGCACGCCCGGTGATGTGGCCAGAGATGAAGAACGGCAAGAAAGGTTCCTGGAGGGACTCAACGACGATATCTCCGTCCAACTCATCTCCTAGAACTTCACCGACTTCCAACAGTTGGTGGACAAGGCGATCCGCCAGGAAGCCAAACATCACGAGATGGAGAACCGCAAGCTGAGGATGGCGCCCGAAGATCAACGCAGAGGCTTTCCCAAGCCTCGTTTCATTCACCGCGACCACCGCAGCGTGGGAAGTTCCGCCTCCCACATCCAGAGCCCCTGCGAATCGGTGCCCCAACACCTCCAACTTCGCGGCGCACCAACCGGAGGACAATTTCAGCAGAAGAGCTCCGCCCCTCGCAGCAGAGTGACTGTTTCCACCGCAATGAAACAGCCACTATGCCAACAGATGCCCCAAGAAGCAAGCAGCGTGGCGTCTTCCAAGCCAAGACAGAGCCACACCATCGGCGGCATTGCAAAACCGTCGAGGGTCATCAGGCGTGTGAACCACGTCACGCCGAGGAAGCTCAGCAAGACCGGATGTTGTGCTTGGTATGTTTCTTGTCAATTCAATACCAGCTTCAAGATTATTTGATTCCTGAGCTTCGCATTCTTTTCGTGTCAAATAAATTTGTGGGCAAAAATGGGTTACCAGATCTTCCTTAGCAAATCCCATGATAATCCATTCCCTGGTTCGTAAATGAGAACTAGTTCTCATGCCCAACCTCACCCTTGAAATATCCGAGTAACCTTCCTAGCGGACTTGATAGTCTTGCATTCCCAAGGTCTAGACGTTATTCTTGGAATGGATGGTTAGCCAAGAATCATGGACAAATAGATCGTGCTAATAGGTCTATCACTCTCACGAATGGAGAAGGAATTTGAGAGTTCAAACCCAAGACTCGCACTCAATGGAAGTTCCATCCTCACCAAAGATGAAGGAAGTGAAACTTGAAGACGTACCTGTAGTCCGAGAATATGCTGATGTCTTTCCTGATGAATTACCTGGCATGCCACCGGATCGGGACGTCATGTTCTTAATTGACTTAGTCCCAGGAACAGCTCCGATATCGAAGCGACCCTATAGAATGCCAGCTAATGAGTTAGCGGAATTGAAGAAACAGTTGAGGAATCATGGAGCGAGGTTACATCCGACCCGCCATCACCTTGGGAGCACCGGTCTTTGTTCGTCAAGAAAAAGGACAATAGTATGAGGATGTGTGTTGATTACAGATCACTCAATGAGGTGACGATCAAGAACAAATATCCATTACCCAGGATAGATGATCTGTTCGATCAGTTGAAAGGAGCAAGTGTCTTTTCAAGATTGATTTGAGATCCGCTATCACCAATCGAAGATCGCATAGGAAGATATTCAAGACTTTCACCACCGATATGGATCTGCATTTAGTTTACAAAGTGATGTCATTTGGTTTGACGAACGCCCCTGCTTATTTCATGAATATGATGAACAAAGTGTTCATGGAATTCTTGGATAAGTTTGTGGTTGTTTTCATCGATGACATTCTCATCTACTCGCAGATGAAGAAGAACACGAAGCATATCGAGGATGATATCGACAAGCTCCGAGAACATCGACTTTATGCTAAATTCAAGAAAAGTGAATTTTGGCTAAGTCAAGTGGCATTCCTGACATATTGTGTCACGGGAGAATTGCAGAGATCCGCCAAGGTTGAAGCAGACGATTGGAAGCAACCCAGACGGTCACCAAGTGAAGTTTCCTTGGACTAGCGGGTTATTACCGCAGTTCATTGAAAATTTCTCTAAGATTGCAAGACCCATGACTCAACCAAGAAGGAGAAGAAATTTGATTGACAGATGCCCGTGAAGAAAGTTTTCAAGATCTCAAGAGGAGATTGGTCTCAGACACTGTTAGTTTTACTCGATATCCATAAAGATTTCGAGATCTTCTGCATGACGCATCCCGTCAAGGTCTCGGATGTGTCTTGATGCAGAAGGCAAGGTAGTAGCCTACGCATCCAGCAGATTGAGGCCACATGAAGGGAATTATCCAACCCATGATCCGAGTTAGCGGCGATTGTGCATGCCTTGAAGATCTCAAGCGCATTATCTCATTGGTAATCACTGTGAGATTTTCACGGATCATAAGAGTTTGAAGTATATATTCACACAGTGTAATTAAACCTTTGGCAGAGAAGATGGTTAGAGTTGATAAAAGATTATGATCTTGAATCCATTATCACCTGTGCAAAGCAAATGTAGTTGCAGATGCCTGAGCGTAAAGGCTTATTGCAATACCATGATGGTGCGAATGAAACAGAACTACATGAAGAATTGAAGCGCCTAAACTTGGAGATTGCCACCAAGGTTGTGTGAATGCTTTGAAGTACAACCGACTCTTCAAAGTCGATCGAGAAAAACAACTAGAAGATGATGACATCAAGGAGATCAAGAAGAATATGCGAAGAGGCAAGGCTCCAGATTCGCACAAGATGAACAAGGAACAGTATGGTTTGGGAATCGCATTTGTGTACCTAACCAATGTGAGTTAAAACAACAATTCTTAAGGAGGCTCATGAAACGCCTTACTCCATTCACCGGAAGCACCAAGATGTACCGTGATCCAAGGAGAAAATATCGTGGGTCAAAGATGAAGCGAGAAATTGCTGAGTTAAATGCGCGTGATGTGTGTCACGAGTTAAGCGCGTAACATCGAGACCACCGATCATTCGTACCACTACCAATTCGAGAATGGAAGTGGAAGAGATTAGCATGGACTTCATCACCGGACTTCCTAGGACCCAATCGTGATATGATTCTATCTAGGTGATAATTGATCGTTGACCAAAGTAGCTCACTTCATTCCCGTTAAGACTACATACTGAGCGACCAATTGGCGAGTTATATGTGGCTAGGATTGTTTGTCTACACGGTACCCAAGAAGATCGTGGTCCGATGTGAGGTTCTCGCTTACATCAAGATTCGCAGAGTCTACATGAAGCCTTAGGCACTGACTCAACGAGATGACCCTATCATCCTCGACAGATGGTCGACCAGACGCACCAATCAAGTCCTTGAAGATATGCTCCGAGCCCGTGGCCTTGAATTTGGACAAAGTTGGGACAAGAATTTGTCGATGCACGATTCTCGTATAACAATAGCCATCAAGCTAGTTTGCAAATGGCTCCTTTGAAGCATTGTATGGCGAAATGCGTAACTCCATACGTGGGATGAAGTAGGAGAGCATCGCCTCTTTGGACTGAGATAATCAAAGAGGCGAAAAGTAAGGTCAAAGCTATAAGGGAACATCGAAAGTGGCACAAACCCGACAAAAGAGTTATGCCGATAAGTCGAAGGGACCTAAACTTTGAGGTAGGAGACTTGGTCTATCTCAGGTCACTCCACTTAGAGGAGTAAGAAGATTCCTGACAAAGGAAAACTCGCACCTGCATTTGTGGGGCCATACAAAATTCTAGCCAAAGAGGTCAAGTGGCATATCGCCTGAGCTACCGAAGCCTTGTCAATTTGCACGATGTCTTCCATGTATCCGATTGAGGAAATGCTTGCAAGCGCTGAAGACCATACCTTCTTGGAAAGTTTGATCTTCGAGAAGATCTCACCCACGTGGAGCGACCAATCAAGATTCTAGATGTCGCAGAGCGAGTCACCGTAGCGAGAATCATCGATCATACAAGGTGCAAGTGGAGTCATCACCGGAAAGTGAAGCCACTTGGGAAAAAGAAGAAGACCTCAAGACCAACTATCCCGATCTCTTTGCTAATTCAATCCACGAAGATCTGGTCGAGATTCCTTAAGAGGGTAGGTTTGTAATGTGCCCAAATTTCAATTTCATTAAAATTTAAAAGTTTATTTATGTTTGGGGTTTTTCCTGAATTTTCAAAAGCTTTTTATAAATATTTTAAAGCTAAACAAATTTATTTGCAAAATTTAAAACCAACATAAAGTTGGAAATAATTTTATTAAAGTCCGAATGAGTATGGGAATTTCATGAATTTTTCCATAATTTTGGAAGTATTTTGCTATTTTCTAAAGCCTAAAGGAATTAAAATTAAAACAATTGAGAAATCAAAAGAAAATCAAAATTCAGTTTGGGTAAACCCACCGGCTCTGGCCCAAACCTCGCAAGACGCGTCCACTTCACCACACACCGCGCCGCCTCTCACTCCCTCCACCGGTCAGATTTCAATCGGACGATCGCCATCACCCAACGCACCATCCTCTCGCTTTCTCACTCACGCCGTTGATCGCGATCAAACGCCAAACCTCGCCGTGCCTTCACGCACAACCATTCTTGTGACCGTTGGATTAAAATCCAACGGCCCGCACTCATCGTCTACCTCACACCACCTCCTCCTTCTTCTCCGCGGGCAAGCCCACGACCGCCATTCTCGCACCCACGAAGCTTCGCTAACGGGCCTTTTCCAGCGGTGCGAGCCCGCCAGCGTGCGCATCGTGGTTGCCTCAACCGCCGCCACCTTTCCCACTACCTTCCTCCATCTCCGGTCACAACCGCCGGATGCCCAAAACCGCGCGCCACGACCTCCACGCCGTCCTCCCCACTCCCACCTCCCTGCCTATAAAGGCAAGCACGTGAAACCTCTACTCACGCTCACCCCATTCCTCACTCACACTCGCTCACACCCTCCCAATCTGGACGCGATTTGAGTTTCCTCCGCCGCGGTGAGAAATAGGATTTCTCGATTCGGTGAGACGAGAGCCGCTCGACCTCGCCGCCGCGATCAAGATCGCTCGCTTCATGGGTGCACGCACCATCTTGGCGGAGCACCACTGAGCGCCATCGCCACCGTGAGCTCCGCTTCGCCGCTCATCTCGTCGCCGACCATCTTCCCGACCCTCTCGTCACCAAGGAGGGCACCATCGTCATCGGCATCGTCAGGCGGACCTCAAGCACCCTCCATCGCGCTAACGAGCATGCCGGAGCACCAGCCGCCGCCGTCACCCGAAGGTCTCCGCCGCCAAAACCCGCCGCCGGCCAACTCGGACGACCATCGCGCTCACTCGGTACCAACTTGTTCGCGATACTCCCTACACACCGGTACCAATCACACTCACCGTTGAGCACTAGAACGCGTTGCCGCCGCACCCGCGCGTCGCCGGCGTTGGTCGACGTGCGCTCACGTGGCAGCCCGTAGCTCGCCACCTCGGCGTGACACACACGTGGTAGCCGCGTGGCGCCGCGTCGATCTTGGATTAGGCATGGTCCACCGCACCATCTTTTCCTAGGCTCCGTGGACTTGGTCCACATGGGCCAAGTCACCGACCGATGGACCCACATGTCGAAATCATTTTATTTAAATTTAATTCTGAATTTACTGTAGCTGATGCAAGCATTGCGCAATAATTCGTTTTTCCTTTAGAAAAATAAATCGTAAAATCAATTAAATTGCAAATTTGAGTTATAAACTTAAAATTCATATCTTTTGAACCATAACTCCAAATTGGGTGATTCAAATTGCAAAATTTATATAAAATTATAATCTAGCTAACTAAACCAAAATATTTCAGTTTGGAGTTGATTTGAACTATGTTTGTGAATTTATTTGAATTTATCGTATTTTACGTATAGAATCGGCGACTGGAGAGTTCGATCAAGCGAAGATTTAGAATTTCAAGACATCGATCAAGGCAAGTTACACCATTGACCATATTGCCCTATTAATTTAAGTTATTTCCAGTTTTTAAATTCCTTATTGCATGCATATGTTGTTATAAATATTTTAATATCCTGTTTACGTATAGTTAATTCCATATGTTATTGTATGGCCAAATTTGAATGTTGTATCTGACTACCTTGATACCATAGGCAAGATATTACCAAAATTCAAATATATGCTTAGCCAAGCTTAGTCCACATTTACGAATTTGGGAGGGTTTACACCGATTTCTACAAATTGTTTTCAAACTTGTTATTGTGGTATTGTTTTACCACATGAGTTTATAAATGAAGTTTTTAATAAATTCAAAAAATGGGTTTGGACTTAGGCGAAATGGTGGAAAGGTGGGTGCGAGTTTATGCGGTTTGATCTAGTTAAGATCAAGGCCCATGGGTTGAAGGAATGACGCCTAAGTCAATTGAGGACCGGTCTTTGAGCCGCTTATTGCTATGCCATAACGTACCACCACATGTCTGTATGGGCAGGATTTGGCTAACTAATTTGTGATGTCCTAGTATATTTATGTCATGTGATTTTGTGGGTGTCGGTTAGACGTTTTATTCCCACTTGGCGCAAGAGGGGCTTAGGAGGACAGTCATCAAAGGCGAAACCTTAGCGGGCATGAATGTACTAGGACAAAACATTGTAAAGGCCTCATGGTGATTGCTCGGTCACACGCCGGAGCGTGAATTGGCCGACATAATGAGCATGTCACCTCGTGTGGGTAAGTTGTACCAACTCTGCAGAGTAGAAATTATTCGAATAGCGCGTCATGGTCATGGACATGCTAGCGGGGCCACTTAAAGTTAGTGACTTGCGAGCACGGTAGTAGTGCTCACTCTTCTTTGAATAAATCTTATTCAGAGAAGACCGCTATATTGACGGTGAGGACCGGGGCGAGATCACCCGAGTGTATTATGGGTCATCTTCAACCTACCGGTCATTTACGTGCGTGAAGCGTATTTTTGGGGAGTGAAGGAGATGTCATTTCATGCTCGACCTCCACGGCCGTCCTAGTGACATTAAGAGTGAGCGTAGGGGAGTGGGGACATGGTTCAGACATAGTTCGCGGTGCCATGCCCTAACCTACCCTCTTCCACCTTTTTCGCTTCGGCATTGTCTCGAGCCATGCTCCTTTTGTCCCCCGAAGGACTCTTTGTCAAACCCTAACACTTTCAAAGCTTTTTAAGCACCCCTCATACCTCCTGGTCCTTCTTTAGACCACCCTCAAGCTCCATCTTCACTTTTGGAGCTCCATACTTCAAATCCGACAATCCCCATTGTTGGCCCGAAAAGCTTCTTTGGTGTTCTTGGTGCTCTAGTGGTCCTCCCCCCACGATTCTTTACACCTATTCTATCTTCTCACTATTTTGAACGTTTCCCCTCACTCAATTTTGGAATTGATTCGCAGGAATTATCCAATTTGGGGTTTGTTCAAATTTGGCCGATTTAGGTCATCTTCTTCCTCAGCTCAGGTGAGTACTTCGTTTTTAAATTGGTTGCTCATATAGCTTTCTTGGAGTTATGGTGAAGCTATTGTGACCACCAGTGGTACTCATTTTGGCTCAGGTCTTCATTTTCGTCACCTCTCTTCTTCAAGTCCGGTGAGCTTCACCTTGTGCGAACCGCTCCGCCAGCTGTGAAGCTTCCTCCTCTAAGGTAACCTCTTATTAGTCTATAGATGTCCTGGGAAACCATTTCTTTAGACCACCCCAAGCTTTCAATTTGTTTTCAAGTTCGATTTAGCCCTTTTTCGCTTCAGGCTGGCCAGCGTTTAGAACCACCGCGCGGCGAGGTTGCCACCACTAGGTTCCTATCGCTATTGCGAGTCCATTCCAGTCCTTTGTTGGCGCCGCAGCGGCTAGGATCGCCGGCGGCAAGCCGTTGAAGCCTCCCGGGTGTTGTTGGGAGGGAGCTCCCGTTTTCGTCAGATTTCTCGGGCACCATTATTGTCCAATGATTTTCAATCATTAGGGATCTGTTCGTGTCTTAAAGCCGCCCTCGTTGACTCTCTGTCGCGTGGGCCCAAATCGTTAAAACCCCGCGGTGTCTCCCGCGCGTCATTAATGGTCCAGACCAGTATTTATGGTGTCTCGCCGTTAATAGCTGTCGGAAGGTGCCACTTGTCACTCTCGTGGGCCTAACTCTCCTGTTGTCGTGATCTTAGTCCTCGCCCCGACCACCCTCACGACATCCTAGCTTGATCTCCACTGTTTAAGACCTCCCCGTGGAGATCGTAGCCGTCCAGACCTCTCTCTATAAAACCTTATCGCTTTAGACCTCCCTCCGCCTCAATCTGGACCGCCCAGGACCTCCCCAATTCCATTTGAGTCGTCCAGATCTCCTCTCGCTAAAACCCCGCCGCATTGGACCTCCCTCGAGTTGATCTGGATCGTTCAAGACCTCCCCTAGTAGATCTTGACCGTTCCGACCTCCTCCGATTAAATCCTTCACTTAAGGACCTCTCCGTAGCTCTGGATCGTTAGATCTCCATCTAACGGCCTAGACCTCCTCGGCACTTTAGATCTGTCGGTGGAGGTCTTGGCTGTTAAGACCTCCCTGGTAAATCTGGACCGTTAAGATCTCCCCCGAGAGATCTTAGCCGTCGGGACCTCCTCGGTGGACTTAAGCCGTAGGACCTCCCCCTGGAGACCTAGACCGTCAGGACCTCCCCCGAGAAATCCTGACCGTCCAGACCTCCTCCATGGGTTTTGAAGTTCTAGGACCTCCCCTAGTGCTCGGGACCGCGGATCTTGATCCGACGGCCACGACCTCCTATCGCGCGAGGAGCTCCTCTCGCGTCTTGTTGGCGTCCATCTCGCCGGGACCGTTAGATCCAATCTTAACGGCCATGACCTCCCGAGTTCGCTCTGCATTCGATTGGACCTCCAAAGAGCTCCAATTTTCTAAGTATTTGATGTTTTAAATTTCAAAAGTGCATAACTTTGTCATTTTAGCTCCTTTTTATTGATCCAAATTGCATTAGCTTTGTGATAAAATGAACTTCAATCTGAGAATGAACTTAGGCACTTTTCTACTGAGAAAATGGAATAAAGCGTAATGCTGGTTTCAATATAAAATGTTGTTTAGAAACTCATAAAAATTTATAAAATGCATAACCTCTTCTCTGTAGTTCCAACCTGAGCAAACTAAACTTTGTTAAAATCCTCTAGTAATGTACATTAGTGTAGAATAGGTTTTAATACAGTCTTTCCCACTGAAATTCAGGATATACTAGTTTTATAACTTAGAAAAATCATAACTAATTCATTTTAACTCCAAATTGTGCAAACTCAGTTTTGCTGACCTTAGGATGACATATTCTACCTACCATAAAAATTTCAGGCTTTAGATCACTCCAGAAATTATACCATGACCAGTAACAGATAGAATTTTAAATTGAATTTAGGGGCTGAGAGAATTTAGTTTTGCCATAACTTTTTCATACTTAGTCCAAATGAAGTGATTCTTGTTTCTAAAATTGTCTAAAATGATAATCTTGCTGTTGTATAAATTTCATGGTAATTGGAGAACTTTTGCTGTTGAGTTTTATTTGGTGTTCTTCGTTCTTATTTGGCTATCGCCTTTTCGCGTTAGGTTCCGAAGGAATTATTGATTACGTGAGTGAATCCTCTGCAGCAAGAAAGTGAACTACAGCAAGACAAGCAGTGTAACATCATTTGATCATATTGCTCCTACTACTTTTAAATTCTAATATCTTGTTTGCAAAACCTAAATATGCATGCTTCTTGTGTCAAGGTTTATTTTGTCGATTAGAGGTAGCTAATCCCACTGCATGGTTGCCTTTAAATTGTCTACCCCCTGCTACAAAACATAAGTTATTAATATCGCTGGTGAATTAGAGCCCGGTGATTTAATTATGTTATTTTATGGTCTTTACGGTGTCATGCTTAGAATGCTTAGGTACCGGTAGAGTTGGGCGGTTATCGACCTAGTCGATAATCTTGATCACACAAACTTATTATGACTTTATGATTTCAGCCTCTGTGCTATGTCTGCTTTATAAAACTAAAAATGAAAACAAAATGATTTGGACTTGGGCACAATGGTAAGATGGTGTGCTTGTGGGTGTGACTGGATTGGTGCCCGGGTCAACAAGGACCGAACATCTTGTTACACTAAACCAAGCATTTGTGCGTGCTAACCACACTAGAGGGTATGAGACTTCTCTTGACTTAGTACTTTGGCGTGTGTTGGCTACGAGTCGCAGGAGGGTGTGTGTGCGTTGTGTTGTGGTAAAATGAGTGGGTATGTGACAGGAGCATTGTAGTTGTCCGTAAAGCTTTACCCCAAGGGGTAGTTGTCTTTACGGCTTTACAATGTAAGCGTATGGGTTTCTATCCATACGAGCGACTCGTAGTTGATACACAATATTGGAAATGTCTCGTTAGACTCAGCCATGCCTGCATACCCAAGGAAGTGTGCTAACCGTGGCTGGTGGAAAGGCGGTCTAAAGTGTGGGTACATTGGTACACCCCTGCAGAGTTAAAACTATTCGAATAGCCTCGTTCTAGGTTATGGACACGCTTGGCAAGGTCTTTCAAGAGTTAGACTACAACCTTTTTAATTAAAACTTGACATGGGTGGTACGAATGGGTAATTCATGCTATTGTTGTGATGGCTATTGGGTTAGTCATCTCTAGGTTGTTGTTACATTATTACTTATGGTATCGCTGTTATTTATGCAAATAAAATTTAGATTGTCAAAATTGCCTTCAACATATTATCTATTGCAAATAAAACTTGCTTTATCTTTGAAAATTAACCTTGAGCCTTCTCCTTTGATTAAAACTCGCATATAGTAGTAACTAGGTTTTGTTACAGTAAGTCTTGCAGTACATTTTGTACTCATTTGCTTTGCTTAATTGTTCTGAGAGGAAGAGGTTGATCCCCAATGGGATCGACTTTTGTGAGTTGTGCTACCGTTGGGACGACTAGCTTGGCGGCCGGTCGGTTGCTACCCCGTGGTTATGTGGCTAACTTAGGTTGGCTTTTGTCTTAGCCATCTTATGGCACTTTTGCTTCATTATTATTATTACCTTTATGTCTTTTGGCCAATCGGCCTGTTGTAATAACTTTATATTATGTATGTCTTTGCTAGACTTATTATATTGTGATGTATGGAATTGATGCATGATTTTGTAGCAGGTGTGTATCTTTGTATTTAGAAGTATACATATCTCGAGGCTTGGTTTATTTGTTTTGTGATGATAGGGTCAATGGAAGGCTAAGCATTACAAGTCAAATAAATCGGGGGTCCTCACAGAAGGTTTTAACGAGGCAGCCAATTGGACATTAATAAAGCTCTTTATTACATTTCAATATGATTGTCTTAATTTTTCAATGTTCATGTCTACTTTTGAGTTGTACATATTTTTCTAATTTTTCTGATTTTTTTCGTAATTTTTTCATTCTGACGGGCCAAACGGGCCACGCTTGGCCCGACGGGCTAAACAGGCTCGGCCCGGCCCGACCCGGCACGAATGCCCGATAGGCCGTGCCTGGGCCGCCACCCCGGCCCGTGGGCCAACATGGCACGACACGAAATAGTACACGGGCCGAAATGGGCCGTGCCTAGTCGGGCTCGTGCTGTGCCGGGCCGGGCGGCCCGTTTGGCCACCTCTGGTTGTCTTCGTGCTTTGATGTGTTTTGATTCCGGCAATGAGGCATGGTATAGGATGGTCTCCAAGATCACCTCCCATTATCTTCTTTATGCATCTTGTTTGTTTGCCTGAACTTTCTGAAGTAAAACCTAAAATAAACCAAAATTACAACTAATGACAGATCTTGTAAACAGAGTTAGGGTTGATCAGTAGAATCCGTTTAAAGCATGCTACATTTATATTCACCTTAATGGACGGAATCACAGGAGCTATACCTATTAAAAATTATTTTGCACTTCTTGTGAAGATTGCTATATTTTTGCGAGCGACCTTACAAGGAAGATCATATCGGACGAACCATCACAGCGTTATGTACACACGCCTCACACACACGTGAGTGTGCTAACCTTATGGCCATACGTCTAGACAGACAGATATCGAGGATAAATTCACGACCTCACAAAATTCCAATTGAAACACCCCTACGTATGCATAATAGATGAGCACTAGGATTTACACCCTGATGGATGAAATCATACACCTACAATCCTACCATCACACTACGAGATTGCTCCCTGTTGGCAAGGTATCTAGTACAGAGAAAATCCACACGACACAAATTTTAAGCCAAATGTAATACCTATCACTTGCCTAATAACAAACGTACGAGTGCAAGTTACATGACATCTCTCTATATAAAAGGAGGCTGGGATGGGAGCTTCTCATGGTGGCTACGTCACTTTTTTTTTGGGTTCGTTGGATTTTGTCTGGGTTCTTTGTGCGCCGTGCGATCTTTTCTGCGTTCTCGCATGACAGTGTCGCGAGCTGGCGCCGTTTGATGTTGCTTGCTTGCCGTGCTCCGTTGGATTGGCCCGTGTGATACGTTCGAATGCTCGCCTCGCGAGTTCCCACCGCGTTTAACTTTCTCGGTTGTTGTGCCATTTTTAATGTGTTCAGTATGGTTGGAATGCGCAGCTGTCAGGAGGCCACATCCATATTTTCCCCTCCGTCCTTAGATCTTGGTTTCTTTTGTTTCGGTCGTCCGATTGTGCCGGGCGTGCCGCTCGCACGTTGCTACTGTGAATTTCGTCCATTCGAACAGGCTTTTGGGGAGACAGCGGTGGAAACAAAGATCGAGGCAGCTGCTTGCACGTGGGATAAAGCGGGGCGACAGCCGAGCCTGTCTTCGCCCTGCGTTTTTGCTCCCCTCTGTGCTTGGTTCTCTTGTTGGCGTCTATCGTTGGTGCTTCAGCCTCGTCTCGGTCACCACGCTTCATCCTCCGCCTTATTTTGCTCTTCGCATTTTTCCTCCTCGATTTTGCTTTTGCTTTGTCATGGTTCTCCATTATTTGCGGTTTCTTCAGACCGTTGTTGTGTTCCCGATTTCTTAGTTTTTTTTGCCTTTTTCCCCTAGCGCTCGGTGACCCGTTCCCGATTTGCTTCCTATTCTCAACGTTCCTCTTTGGAGCGGCTGCAGCTGTTCGAGACTGACCTCTACGACGCCACCACCTTCGCACGCCATCGCCGTTGCGGTTCGTCTTCCTCATCGCCATGCCGTTCCAACACGATTCCGCTAGCTCCAAGGTGAAACCATCGCGCTTCAATTTGTGGCCGTAGACTTGCAGCGTGAAATTTTTTGACTTATTTCATCAAATTTTTTAGTTGTGTGCGTGTTATGTACTAGCATATTAGCATTTCCGTTTATTTATATACTATTTCCAGTAGAGGTCATGATTAGTCGCTATTTGAGCTCGCTTAATCACTAACTAATTCTGGGACTTGCTCGAGTACGATTTTGGCCGACAAAAATGTTTCTTAAGATTAATTTTGATTTGCTCCATTGAGAAAAGCATAGGACTGTGTGCACAAAATACGATTTGTGGTTCACGGTCTATCTTGATTGGGTCTTGTTACTACCTTTTGCTAGCAGTATAAGAACACGGCCGAAGCAGCCACGGACGCAGTGCGTGTGGTCCTCGGGCAATGCGCGGAATCCAAGATGGTGAAGCATGTAATCCACACCTCATCGATATCGACCGCTTTGCCACTCAAGGAGGTCTCCATCGCCGGGTACAAAGATTTCATCAGTGAATCTTGCTGGACTCGGTCGACGTCGACTATCCTCTCCAGAGCGCGCACTTCGATGTAAGTCGTTTGTTTCTACTAAACGAAAGTAGTCTCGAACCGATGCAAAATGGCTATTTCGATACTTACAGAATTCGTGACAACATGTGATGTTCTCGTGATGAGTGGTACTTACAAGCTCTCTTAAAAGAATATTTAGGCTATGTTCGAATGCATGAATTTTTCTTGATTCCTGCGATTTGAATTGTTTGCTGTAAAATTCATGCGGTTCAAATGGGGTCTTCAATCAAGGAAGTGCTCCTGGCGAGGGCCTTGATCACGAATTCCGATCCTCGATGATCGATCGTTAGATTGGTCTGAGAATCTTGATCAGACGATGGACATTAAACACTTGAATTTCTGTAACATTTCATTGCTGCTCATATAGGGGCAATCAAGTTAACCCTGGTGGTGTATATAATGCAATCATCAAGTATTCATATTAATGGTGAACGATAATTTGCAGAAGTACATACTGTCAAAGCTCCTGTCGGAGAAGGAGCTTCTGAGCTACGACGATGGCGAGAACCTGGCGTTGAGGTGGCCACCTTGCCCTGCGGCCTTGTCGCGGGCGACACGGTCCTCGGGCGCGTCCCAAAGACGCTGGAGAGCGCCGTGTCGCCGGTGGATTGGGACGATGTTTGTGAACTGCTTGTCTTCTGCATGGAGCAGCTGTCTGTCTCCGGTC